>BLFK01000134.1:4253484-4260984 GCA_014634185.1 Astreopora myriophthalma | reverse complement strand
TAGAAAATTCAAAAAATAACTTGACGGTCACATTCAAAATTATGTAAATTTTACTGACCCAAGTCGACTATTTACTTGTATATTAGGTTGAAGTTGAGAAATTTTTGGAGTGATGAGAGTCGTCTTCCAGGGACCACACTGGAGCGTTTGGTTGAAGTATTAAGAGCCATGTATTCGCCAAGCACCGAGAGTCAGGTGTGGAATACTGGTTACAAGTTATGGCAAACAAATCGTGAAAGAGCTAGTTATGTGGAAACTTTTCATGATCTCCTGAACTCCTTTCAGCTGAAACCAGTGTACTGTTCTTCATGTGCTTCCTTGTCGGTGTTAGATGTCTGTGACTTTTTGTTGTCAGCATGCTTTGTTTGTTTGTTATCGTATTACTTTTGAGGTATTGTTTTCCTTATTTATATGCCCACTAGTAAGTAAACTGTCCTGACTTTGTGGGCAGTTTTTCCTGAATGTTCTATAACTACTGTAGGATTTAATGGTGCCAAACCAGATTTGCATGCATTTAATGCATCCTACTCTTAAAAGGTTACTGCAGCCAGATATTTGCTGGAACATCAATCAGTTTGTTTCTCCCCATGGAATTGCTTTTAATCACTGAGAAGTGCTTTAGCCAGACTGCGGTCTGAGGTTAGACTAAGGTCTAAAGTCTAAGTCTCTTTCCCATGTCTGAGGTTTTTTTTGTTTGTGTTTTGTTTTGTTTTTGTTTTTGTTTTTGTTTTTTTTGTTTTGTTTTTTTTGGGGGGGGGGAACTGACTGTCCAAAGTAATTTTGTAGGTGCTCCTTTCCAACCCAATCACAGATAAATTCAAAACTGGTTTAGCCTGCAGTTTAGCCTGCTTCATGAATTTCCATGGAGAATCATTCATTTGATTTCTGGTGGTTTTTGTTTTGTTTTTTGTTTTTGTTTGTTTTTGTTTTTTGTTTTTTTTTTGTCATAAAGAGCACTTATTTCAGTACTGAATTAAAACCACTCATTGAGT
This sequence comes from Astreopora myriophthalma, assembly GCA_014634185.1. NCBI lineage: Eukaryota > Metazoa > Cnidaria > Anthozoa > Scleractinia > Acroporidae > Astreopora > Astreopora myriophthalma. The sequence continues at coordinate 4,259,992 of BLFK01000134.1, read as the reverse complement.
AACTTGTGCTTTACTTTTGACAGTATCTAGGCTATACCACAAACCTCATTCTGCACCTAACCTCCCTGAGCCCAGATTATGGCCGGACGATGTTTGAGCATCCATTGTCTGAATGCAAGTTTGAGGTTTGTTATGCATGAAAATTTAGTAAGTATGGGGGTGCTTTGAAGTTATTAATCGTAAACTTCTTTCTTTACATAGGAATACCAAATCAACTATTCTTGGCAACAGAGGCATTTGCTGATGACCCCCCTGTTTGCAGCAACTCAAAGCTCATTTGGATCCAGAATGACACAGACACAGGGCTCAATGTCAGTGGACGGTGTTGCTGAGTTGAGGGCCACGCAGAACCTTCAGTTCACCCCAACTCAAGATCAGGGAAGATTGCAAACATTTGATTGGCTTAATCCCAGCCAGGTTTGTCATTTATATGTTTTTCATGTTACTTCTTTGCATTACACTTAAGGTGGCTGAACGCGGGTTTTTGAGGTCAGCGGTATTTTTAAAAGGCAGAATTTTGAAAAACGAAACAAATATAGCGGCAAAGGCAAAAAGACTCATTTTTTCTCTTGCTCGCGATGGTCCGGCAAATGCGGTATAAATTCACTGCGACTACGTCAATCAAATCATGGTCATCTACATATCTAAGAGCAAAATATGTAGATGACCTAACAATAGTTGAGATCATTCAGAGGTATTCATTCAGCATGTTGCCAATAATAACAAATGAAATCGGCACTTTCTCGGCGGAACATGGCATGCGGTTAAATGGCCCTAAATGTAAAGATATGCTTATCGAGTTCCTCAGGTACAAACCCTTTCCAACAACCCTTATATTCATCAATGGCTTGCCCATAGAGCAGGTTTCTACCCATAAGATACTAGGGGTGTACATTGCATCTGACTTGTCATGGAGCTACCATTGCGAATATATTGTCAAACGTGCGCGCAAGCGTCTATATGCATTAAGGGTTCTGGTTAAATCAGGACTATCAAGTCAAGAGGTATTGCAAGTGTACTGCAGTCTAGTATGCTCTGTCTTGGAATATGCATCCCCTGTCTGGGCTGGCTTGCCTGATTACCTGAGTGATCTAATTGAATCCATTCAAAGGGAAGCTCAGCGCATTATTCTGCCAAACCTAAGTTACGATCAAGCGCTTGTTCGCTTGGGCCTGCAGACACTGTTAGAGCGCCGAGGTCAAGCTTGCGAACGCTTCCTTCAGTCATTATTGGTATTATCGTCTCCCTGCATTGCTCATCTGCTTCCTGAACGATCAAGCGTCAGCCATGAATATGGTCTCCGCTCGGGTACAGCTAGGCAGTGTGTCAACAACAACAGACTTCTGCACACTGATAGGTTTATTACTTTCAAGTACGGGTAACCGTTATTTTTGTCCTTGTAAGTTTTGCTATCTCGTGCTACTATGCATGTTCTGGTTACTGACCCCTCTTGTAATTTAACAAATGCTACCAAAGAGTGAATGAACATATTATTATTATTATTATTATTATTATTATTATTATTATTATTATCATCAGAAATCATGCGTACAAAATGCTGTGCACGCCCATTGCTTCAAAAATTTGAAACTGACAGCTATTGCCTGTTTTTCCCAATTTCTCGAGAACCAGTCGTTAGATTTTGGAGAAATTTGGAATAAGAATACTTCAGACGACAAATGAATGGTCTATCAAAAAAATCTGGAATTTAATAGAAACGTTTTTGAGAAAACCACAAAACGCCAGTCGGCAAATTATGAAAAGTTTGTTAAAATTCAGTCATAGCAGCTGTCACACTTACTATATTTTCTGGGTTTTTTAGTAAGCAAATGCTGCAAAAAAAAACTAACGAGTGAATTTTGCATGAATGAGAAAAAGCATCCTTCAGCCATTGTTTTAATCTAGATGTGTAACCATGGCAACAGCCCACAGAGCACCCAAACTGTCAAGAATATAAATCTTTGCGGTAGTGCTTGTTTGTGACTGGGTTTGAGCTTTCATGCAAAAACACCCAAAATATTGCAGTAGAGGAAGTATAAGTACGTAAAAACTGTGTTCACCCACCTTAGTTAATGTCACATCTGATCATGTACTGTAGGTATTTTTTACAGAAGTTAAATGTATACAGTTGCTTGAACATTTGGAGAACTACTTTTGGTAATTGATTGATTGAGTGATTGACTGACTGACTAGTTGACTACAGTAGCTGACTGATTGATTTATTGACTGACTGACTGATTCTGTGATTGCAAACAGTTTGTTTATCGTGCAATGCTTATGACCATCAAAAATATGTTTTGTCCCACCTGCCGAGGTTTATCTACAAGTTGGAGTTTTCCAGAGAAAGTCACGTTAAGTGGTTGTATATCCATTTCACCAAAAACTAGGAATACCCAGCACAGATTTCAAGTTTCCTTTGTTATTTTCTCTCACCCCAGGAACTCCCTCCTTTCCAGACTTTCGTTTCCACTTCCTTCCAGTCACAGTCTTCCTTACTGTTTAGTACCTCACAAAGTCAACACAAACGAAAGGCTTTCAAAGCCATTCCTCATGACTTTGGGAGTCAAAGAATGATTTCCCCACAGGACTCAAGCCATCAGTCTCAAGGTCAGCGATTTTGTACCATTGTGTTAATCTCTTAGCAACCAATTGATATTTTATGGTGCATGTATCAAGTTATGATGCACTTGAGAGGAGAGCTTGAGAGAGGAGTGCATGAGATACTTGTCATAACTCGATATATGAGCACAGCTAATTATTCATATGAACAGATTTTTTGTAATTATTGGGAATGGATTTTTAATTCGTGAATGCACGAATAGTTAAAGCTTCGTCTACACTAGCAATTTTTATGTTAGTACAATTTTTATTTGTTCAAGAAGACGAGTAAAATTGGCCGATTTTTATGTGACAAATATAATTATTTGCTGAGAAGAGTGTTAGCTTTTATGTGACAAATAAAAGTTGTCAAATACGGAAAATTGCTCGTGTAGACTTCTTGTCACATAAATATGGCAAATATTCAGAGGATGTATGGGAATCCAAGTCCATTTCATGATGACCAAGATGGCGGCGCCTACTCATGCTTGGATGAACCAAGTGACAGCTGCACTTTCAGAGGCAGTAAGAAGACGAGAAAGCATACCAAATACAAAGTCTGAGAGTTACAAAGAGAGAAGTGTAAAAAAAAGAAGCCTTTTGAAGAAATTGTCAATATCATAAGAGAGAACATTCCAGATATCGACTTGCCTACTGTGAAATGTACAATGTATACAAGTTGAAACCTATAAGCTTACGTTCAAACTGGACTGTTCTTCCTTTAGTCGTTAAAAAACCTGTCAGCCTCTTTCTCTAGAGTTCATACTTTGACTCACAGATGAGGTTTGAACAGATAGTGGCTATTCATCCACACGACCACAAAGATGTTTGTCACAAAAGTTGCTTGTGTAGATGGGGCTTTATAGTGTTTAGGCGATGGGGGAAGATGTCACTCCATAAATCCAACCATGATTTTGTGACTTGTTTGGTACTGCTGGTACGCTTATATTCAACCAATTTCAAATCTTAAGACTGGTTCCACCAAAGTAAAGAAAGATAAGGATCAGTCCTAAAATGTTGCAGGTTATCATTTACCCATACTCTTGCTAATTACCTCCTCAAAGTTCGGTAGATGCATGGTCGCATTTCCAGGAAATTAGAAGCTTCCTATGAACCTTAAAAGTGTCAAATGCATACATGTATATTTCCAGGAAAACCGACACATGACAGTTTTAACTGTGGAGGATCTGTAACTATAACTTTGCAGGATTTTCAAGCTACTTAGGCTTGTTTTTCCTCGTACAATTTAGCAGTAAGCTCCTAGTGCACACCTCCCAGTGTAATGGCTGTGGCTTCAGATCTTACTGTGAGTAACGCAAAGTTCTTTTTCAAAAGTGCTGCTGATGAAATCAATAAATTCCTAAAATGTAATGCATTTAAAATTTTCAAAAAGTGGTACAAAATATAAAATCTTACAGATGTGTAGGAAAACAAAAAGAGGAGCCATCAAAGTAAAGGCATCTATTTGGCAAATAATTCAGTCCCCCTTCCAATACCATTAAGACCATGTATGATTAACTTTGTAACCATTACTAGTAACCAAAAGGTCCAGCAAAATCATGTGATTAACAGTTGTTATCTCCTGTTTTCAGGTGAAGGAACCGGTCGGAAAGATGAAATTTTAAGGTTGAAAAGACGTTTCTTGAAAGAGAATTCTAATACAAGTGATTTCTTTGCAAAACGAGTGGCAATGAGGAATACACTCAGACTGGTAAGTAAAAGCAAGTCTCTTCGGCACTTAATGTGCATACTTTTTTCTGTTGTTTGCAATCACTGAAACTTGGCTTCGGGATAAAAAGACGCTGTAGGGAAATTGGAGTTCATTCCATCGGAGATGCACCGGTCCCTCCAGGAAAACCCAGCCAGTCACTCTGGAGGTGGAATAATATTGATGCCAAGAAGATCGAAGCTGGAGAAAGGACTTGGTTTGAGTATTGTGAGTGGAAGATTAGTTTTTCATCTCTGAGGGTTAAACTGATCACTGTTTATCGAACTCCGCATTCTCAAGCTCATCCATTGATGCCCCGAGGTGTTTTTTGAGGAGTTCAGCACATATATTGAGTCAAGCATCCTATCCCCGGTTTCTCTTATACTAACGGGTGATTTTAACTTCCACGTCGATGTTCCTGACGATCCTGATGCCCGTGTATTTATGGATCCTCCCGCGTCTATGGGACTGAATCATGTCTCTGGACCAACGCACATCAGTGGCCACACTCTAAACTTTGTTATTACATGTAAACATCACCAAATCATTTGTAGTGCTCGGGTTGTAGACCGTTATCTCTCAGACCATGCTGCTGTCCTCTGCAACTTAAATTCTGTCAAGCCGGATCCCACAATGGAGGAAATTGCATGCCAGAAGGTGAAGTCTATCGACTATGGGGCATTTCTGAGTGATCTTGAGAACTCATCTCTGCTCGAGGGAGTGGGCGACGGTGGCAAGCAGAGAGAACATGGCGTCGAACTAGATCCCAGCAGGACTTGTGTGCCTTCAAAGCTGCAAGAAATCACGCCACTCATCTAATGAATTTGATGCGTCGCAACTACTACTCTGATCTTATTGTGGCAAATAATTCTGATCAAAGGAAGTTGTTCCAGACTACCAACACTTTCCTGTGTGAGTCCTCTGATGTGTCATTCCTGGAGAATGTACCATGTAGTCAACTAGCAAATAATTTCAGGAACATTGGAGCAATTGATCACCTTGTGGACCACATGACCATGAATAACCTGCACAAGGAACTACAGTCTGCTAATCAGCATCATCACACAGCACAGAGTCGGCACTCCTGAAGGTCAAAAATGACACACTGTTGAACATGGACTCCCAGAAAGTCACCCTTCTGGTCCTGTTAGACCTCAGCGCTGCCTTCAACACAGTGCAGCATGATATTTTGTTCAACCAGCTGAAGTCCAAGATTGGAGTGGATGGCAAAGTCCTTGATTGGTTTACATTATATGCAAAGGACAGGTCACAGTGAATTTGTGTGAAAGGGGAAATGTCATCTATTTCCCTCTGAGCCAAGGGGTTCCTCAGGGGGTCCTGCCTTGAACCTGTATTGTTCAGCATTTATACCAGCAGATTGTTCGAGATAGTGGGACGGCACCTTCTCTCTGTACACTGCTATGCTGACAACACTCAGCTGTACTTGGCATTATTTTAGTCCTGACATGCTGGGTGATGGTGAGATCACTGTTAGTGCAATGCATGCCTGCATCAGTGATTTGCGTGACTGAATGATAAAGGATCACCTAATGTTAAATGGTGATAAAACTGAATTTCTAGTACTTGGCACCAGGCAGCAGTTAGCTAAAGTGGACATTTCTATTATTACTGTTGGGAACTCTACTATTGGGAAATAAGTGCTCAATCAGCTGTCGGTAACCTAGGTTCTTGCTTTGATTACTGCCTCAGCATGTCTACACACATTAGTAAGGTCTACGCTGCAGAATTTTATCATCTTCACAGTTTTAGTCGTATTCGTTAATGTTCAATCGTAGAAGGCACAAAGACACTGATGCATGCTTTTATCATGTCGCATATTGACTATTGCCATAGTTTATTGTATGGTCTGCCGGCATTGCATCTTCATACATGTACGATACCACGCGTACTTAATGCAGTGGCCAGTCTCATTTGTTTTATGCCGCGTCACTGCCACATCACACCATTATTGCCTGATTTACATTGGCTGCCGATTAAGGAGCGGGTTCACTTCAAGGTGTTACTTTTTACATTAAAAGCTATATACGGTATTGCGCTACCGTATATCTGATATACAATAAAAATACTACATGATGTTTCAACGACCTCATGCCATCATTGTCAAATCTGGAGAAATTAACATAACTGTTGTTATATATATATATATATATATATATATATATATATATATATATATATATA
>BLFK01000134.1:4238901-4253474 GCA_014634185.1 Astreopora myriophthalma | reverse complement strand
TCGACCATCCGCAACTTTCGGCACCCTCCAGACCCAAGTCAGTCCCCATCGGATCGCCGATTGGACAGCCCCTTACATGATCACTATCCCATTTAAAGATCAGAAATCTGCCGACGTGGTTCGCAGAAGACTTCGTGACCTCGGAAGAAAGATCAACCAAGATCTACTGCCAATTTTTACTGACAAAAAGATCATTGATGACCTAAGAGTTACGGAATTGAGGCCCCCCTTAGTTAACCAACAGAATGTAGTCTACGAATTTAAATATGATTTGTGCGATACAAATTATATCGATTACACGTACAGCCACCTTCATCAGCGTGTTGAGGAGCGTAAACATTCCGTAATCGGGAAACTTCGAGGACAAACACAATTGAAGACCATCGAACCTGAGTGCGAACTTTAAAATTCTTAAGAAATGCTGGAGCAAGCTTGAGTGCCTAATCTTTGAAATGCTTTTAATTAGGAAGAAAAGACCAAAGCTCAATACCCAAAGTGACTCTATTCTCGCAAAACTTTTTTTTTTCATCATTCACATTCTTGTAATTCACACACACACCTTTTCTGTTGATATAATGAGTTATGTTAATTCTCCACATTTGACACTGATGACATGAGGTCGTCAAAAAGTCATGTAGTATTTTTATCCTTTATTTTCCTTTTAAAATGTTTATCAAAATTGATTCTTATCAGGAATTATTATTATTATTATTATCATTATTATTATTATTATTAACTGCAACCTCATTGTTAATCCCTTTCTATTAACAATGCCTTGCTCCTGTCTTTTTTAGCAAGCCATGGAAAGACAAAAGACTGCTCGCGAGAGTCGTGTAGTCATGTACAGGAAATATCGAACTGGGGACTTGCCAGATATCCAGATCAAGTTTTCTGAACTTATTGCTCCATTGCAAGCTGTAGCACAGGTGAAATTAGTTTATCAGTAATGATAGATAGATTAGGTGGATAGACAGGCAGATAGGTCGATAGGTACAGGTGTGTTTATTACTTGCTATTGAAGCTAAAAGTGATTTAATTACATTAAAAGGTCAGTACAATCAATAATCCTAGCAGTATGATGCTGGGGTCTGCAATTGCCAGATCTAAGGCTGTAGCCATGATGAATGAGGATCAGTAAGAACAGATTTAAGTTTGTCATGTTCTTTTGCCACCCTCAAAAATCTGGAAGAAGGGAGCCTGCTCGGGGAAAAAATCTAAGTGCTCCTAACAGGAGTCGAACCTACATGCATGACCTTCCAATCACTAGTTCGGATGCTCTACCACTGAGCTACAGGAAACTCACGAGGAAAGAGTGACGGGAACCTCATGAGGAAAGAGCTACAGGAGCCATAGGAAAAGCAGTGTGGAGCAATAACACGAGATGGAACAATTCAGTCATAGTTTTAAAGTCACCTGAAATTGAACGAAAAGTCTGTTCTCTGTTAATTAGTTTTGGGGTTGAGTCAGGCTCGCTCTCTCCCCGTGGGACACTTGAAACAGATGCCTCTTTCCGCTAGAGTAAAATATTGCTCATTATAGGGTTTAAAACCTGTGAAACTCGCATTGGACATAAACCAAAGAAAACAAAAGAAACTAAAGCAATAACCCTTACCCTAATAACAGCCAAGGAAACAAATTTTAAAATTGTCAGGTTTTGCATTTTGTTGTAAATGAGTCACTCATCTACTGATGCCGACTTCAATTTATTTTCTTACAACGACCATGGAATTTTTAATCTTGAGGAACTTAATGAACTTTCTATTGTTAGAAACCCACACCTATCCACGTTTCACCTGAATATTAGAAGTCTTGGGAGACATTTTGTTGATCTCTGTGAGTTAATAAAGTCTGTCCCTTCTGTTTTTGACTTTTTGGCTCCTTCTGAAACTTGGATTACACCTCAAGATAATCTAGTAAATTTTGAATTAGCAGGTTACAATATGCTGTCTGGTGTCCGTAATTAATCATATGGAGGCAGCATGTCTCTCCACATAAAGCAAAGGTTTGATTTTTACTTGAGGGATGGTTTAAGAATGGGTGGCATTGAAAATCTTTGGGTAGACACTGGTGACACGATTATTGAGGTGATCTATAATCCTCCTAAAAGGCCATTTAAGGAATTCGTCGATAAATTTGAACAGACACTGCATTTGATTTTTTTCTCTATGTGTTATGCTTGGGGACATTAATATAAACACACTGGTTAAAAATACTAAGTCAAAAGAACACCTAAATTGAATTGCATCTCACGGTTTCTGTCCTCTAATCTTTGAAGCTACTAGGATCACTGAAAATTCTGAGAATTGTATTGACCATAGTCACCCTAATTTTGTTTCTTTCTAGCACTAGTGGAGGTTAATTACCTACCAGATGGCCGATCACTTACCTGTTTTCCTCTATTATATATGATCCTAAACACAGTCCATTCCCTGATACAATTCAAATCAGAGACTTAAAGAAATTTGATGAAAAGTCTTTTTTATCTTATTTAAGAATAGCTAATTGTGTCGTGTATTTAAAGCAAATGAGAAACATATATATAATGTCTTCAATAGCATAAACAATATAATGCTCCTTTCAACTTTATTTAAATCAAGAGTAAATCAGGCAAACCTTGGATAACCTCCGGGCTCAAAAAATCGATTAAGGTATGTGGCAACTTATACCAGAAAGGGCTTTTGGCTTTTGACTAAAGACATTTCCTTGTATAATAAATTTATAATCTATGTAATAAAATCACCATTATTAATAAATTGTATCGCTTAGCCTTCTACAACAAAGTGCTACTCGATTGTACCAATTCAAAAAAGATGAGACAATATTAATCTTATTAATAAAAAGGAGTCATCGTCGTACATATCTAAGCTACAAGTAAATGGTGAATCTTATCCACAACCATCTTCCATAGCTAATGAGATGAATAAATATTTCAGTGATGTACCTGCTAACTTGGCATCTCAACTGCCAAAAAAGGTAACCAATTCAAGTGATACTTGTTGCATAAGGCCTCTAGATTTTATTTTAATTGTGTTAATGAAATTGAGGTGTTGCTTGAGCAACTAGATAGAAAAAAATCATTTGGTGTCAATAAAATTTATCCAATTTTACTTTCGTCTGCTGCAACTGTAATTTATCAACCCTAGACACTCAGCTGTCAGCTGTTGGAGCAAGGATTGGTGGCTGAGGTTTAACAGTACCAAGTGTGAGATCCTTTCTGTAGGCCGTAAACGAAGTCCTATTGTCCACTCATATAAACTTGATAACAATCCGTTAAAGCATATCAAGCAGGAAAAAGATTTAGGAATCTTAGTCACTAGTGATTTAAAATGGAGTAGTCACATTGACTGTGTAGTTGCGAAAGGGTATAAAATGCTCGGCTTCCTCCTTCGCCACAGCCTTAAGTCCTTTGATATGCAAACTCGCAGGCTATTATATCTATCCTTTGTTAGACCACTAGTTGGCTATGCTCGTGAGGTGTGGTCTCCTCAAGCGATTAATGATATAACTAAAGTAGAAAGCCTGCAAAGAAGTGCAACTAAATTCATTTTACATGTTAATTGGAATGATGAAATCTCCTACCACGACCGTCTTGTCAAGTCTAAGCTCTTACCACTTTATTATTGGCGTGAATATAACGACTTATTATTTTATTATAAGTGCTGTACTGGAAGTCTTACTGTCAACATGGACAAGTTCGTTAACTTTAAAAACACTAGAGTCACTCGTCACAGTTCTGCCCTAGACACACTAATCCCTAACTGTTGCACTAAGCTCTTCCAAGCTAGTTTCTTTAATCGTCTGCCTAAAGTCCGGAATAACCTGTCTTCTTCCACTCGCTCAGCTATTTCTCTTAATCAGTTTAAATCTTTCTTGCACAAGCACTACTTTACTGCCCTTACTAATACCTATGATATTAACAATTTCAACACTTGGAAATCTGTCTGCACTAAATGCTCCTCGCATCGCAGCATTCTTAACTCTAAGTCTTGTTGCTACTAATGCTGTGTCCTTTACCATCTAATTGGCAGTCGACTATGCAGACAGCGAGTATGTCTTTTTAAATGCGTGTAGTAGCTAGTGTTCTATCAATTATCAAATTTTATTCATCTAGAATTCCATATAGACTTCGGTAATTGCTTGACATTCTCTGTCTTTGTTATTCTTTTGACGCACGATTTTGGAGTTAATACACTTAAAAAATGTGTATATCTTTATAAAACCGCTTTACAAACTGCTATAAATTTCGCTGAAATCTCAGCCTCGTCAGGCATGTTCCGCCATCTTGGATTCAAGACACTCTGGTACCCAGTGTATGATGCACGGAGTGCCTTGGCTAGTCCACAGACTTCATGTCAGGCCTCACATAGGGTGCCTCACATTTCTCCTTCGTCAAGTAGTACTCTAGGAAGTTTTATATAATTCCACTCCTTCGTGTTGATTAGAGATCCTTTTGCCACTCGGTTGATTCTCACGCTCTCTGCTATTTGTCTTAACATGGCATCATTACCATACACTCCAGTCATGGACATTTTGAACTCTTGTCGTTCCTTCCCATGCTTTTCTGCGCAATGTTTCCATAATGCTGATTTCTCGTCTCGATTCTCTAAACCCCTCGCGTGCTCCGTGCCGCTTATATAGGCATTTCTGGCTGTCTCACCAATGTACTTATTTTGGCATCCCTGGCACTCAATCTCGTACGTCACACCGTGTGCATTACATGGACCTCTCCCAGCTTGTTTACAAACCAGGCAGTCTTCTCTCCCACACCTTTGCTGTTTGAACGGATTGGACTTTTGTAGAACTTCCTTCAGTGTTGTACCTGTCTTCTCTACCACCTTTATCTTGTACCCCTGGTTTCTGATTTCACTCTGGTATTTCTGCAGTTGCGATCCAGGCGTCGCAGGCACGAATATAATGGCTTCGTCTCCACCTCTCTTGTACCAATCATCTCTCCTTCCAGATTTTTCTGCTTCTCTCTCGTCTTCCTTCCACCCTTTTAATCAATGCATTGGTCTCTCTCCTTTCAGTTCAGCCTCCTGTCTTGCTCTGTAAGCCTTGACAGCAGAGTCAACTACTTCATACCTGAACTTCTTCTTGTATCCCGAATACTGCATTCTCAGAACCATCTCCTCGACTTTCTCCACTACATTTGCCCAGGGTAGAAGTGGGCTGCAATTCAATAGCACACGCAGTACCGCTTGGGATGGCACTGTCCTCTTCATGCTTGCAGACATGGCGGATCTTGCGTTGATCATTGCTTTAGGTGCTATCTCTTTTGCGTAGAATTCATACATTATTACAGACACCATCTGGTTTAACCCTTGAATCTCCTTCTCTCTCTGCTCGACCCAGACCTTCAAGTCTAAGATTGGCAACTTCTTGTCTGGATGCTTCGATGGGTAGTCAACCTCAAGCTTGGATGGATATCATCTCCAACCTGCCTTATCAGTTCCATAGTCCTTTCGTCTGGTGCTCGTTTCTTGTCTTCCACAACCTTGGTGGTGTCCATGATAATTTTTCCTTCTACGTACCTTAGTCCTGGTACAGTCGCTTTTGCAGCAATATTGATGTCATCTACATATCTCTGGTTCATCTTCTGTATTATTCCAATGTCCTTAAGCTCGCATGCAAATTCTCGGTCCCACCAGATCATGCATATTTGTGCCAAGACCCCCGTTAGCTTCAGGCCGATTGGTCTGCCTTTTGTTTGTTTCTTGATCTGGTTACTGAACATGTATACATGGTTCTCCATGATCACTGACAATGCCACGTGTAGTGCTTCTCTGAACATTAACCTCTTGGTATGTTCATCGGCTTGCTTTTTAGGTGGATTCCACGGTTTGAGACGTTTTTCTTTCTTCTCTTCCGCACCACTTGCTGTTATTGTTGGCTTTTTCCCACGTTTGGATTTCCTTGTGGGACGCACATCGGCTATGTTTGATCTCTGAAGCACTTCCGGTTCAATGTTGATCGCTGGGTAGAGCCCAACCTCTTCGTAGTCTACTCCCTCTACCTGAATATCACTCTCAAAGAAGACATCGCAAACCTTTTCAATCGTAACGTCCATGTCCAGGCTTGGTTAGACCGCCTTCACGTCTGCCAATCCCACCACTATATCGTTGTCAACTTGTACACCATTCACCTTCTTCATCTCAGCTATCATCTCTTCTGTGCTAATACACACGGCACTGCCCTCCTTTGATTTCCACAACTCTGTCAGTATCATACTAACTATGTGTGACAGTCTGTTGCTATAGCTGCTGCACCACATATGGGTGCAGCAGCTAGCCAAGGCACTTGGTGCATCATACACTGGGTACCAGAGTGTCTTGAATCCAAGATGGCGGAACATGCTTGACGAGGCTGAGATTTCAGCGAAATTTATAGCAGTTTGTAAAGCGGTTTTATAAAGATATACACACACATTTTTTAAGTTTTTAAGTGCATTAACTCCAAAATCGTGCTTCAAAAGAATAACAAAGACAGAGAATGTCAAGCAATTACCAAAGTCTATCTAATTCTTTTATCGCTTCGACAAAAGAACTTTCTGAAGCAATTCCATATAGATTACAGTTTTATCCTTGTTCTTAATATACATACATTTTATGTAGTAAATCATGTGGATTATCTTTAGCTTTTTCTTTTCCTTTGTATTGTTTTAATATTATTATTATTATTTTGGGCGCACTTAATTTGGAGCCTCGCTCTGTTGTGCGACCCCCACCACAGCCTGTTTCTTTGTTTTTAGCTTGTATATTTATCTACTTTACATATCTTATGCGGTTATTTTTGGTGGTGAAAGTTATCAAATAAATAAATGTATCCATTCAACAGGGCATGAATGGTTATGTGCTAATAAATTAACATTAAATTTAAGCAATACTAAAATTAATAGTCTTCCAACCAAGGCAAAAAGTTAATTACAATATTTATCCATCACTCACATTAGCTGGTCAACACTTAGAGCAAGCATCTTGCATAAGATATTTAGGATCAATGATTGACTCTAATCTCACATGGCACAATAATGTTAACTACCTTGGAGGGAAAAGTAGTAAAAATATTAATGAATTAACAAATGTAAACCGTTTTTTTGAATTTTCGCTTTTTAACTAGTTTGTATTTTGCTATAGTATATCCTTGTCTTACTTATGGGTGCATACTGTGGGGTAATAACTAGGAAGCACCATTGTCTCATATCGTGAAACTTCACAATAAGGCAATTAGAATTATTAATGATGCTCTGCTTCATGATCACATTGCTCCTCATTATACCCAGCTTGGAATTTTGAAATTTCCTGACATTGTTAAACTTTTTACTTGTCAGTTTCTCTATGATCATCTTAGTGATTTTGAATCTTGTACAGTAACTTTGTACTTAGTTATGTATCTGAGCGACATAATTACTATACTAGAAGTGTTGAGCTTCAGCACTTAAATTTAGCCCCCTTAAGAACAAATATTAGGAAGTTCTCCCGAACTGTGATTGGTTGTTATTTTTGGAATAATCTTCCTTTGGTAACTGGAAAAAGGCTCACTAAGTATTCTTTCAAACGATTGTTATAGCATCTATTAATATCTCTCCTTCTTTGTCAACTATCCCTGGTTTTTGTATGCATCCATGTTTGTATTATTTTACTCTCGTACTTAAGTATTTTGTAATGAAATAAGGGCATCTAATTAGTTTTCTATGTCATGCCCTTTCTCTGCTAAGAAATATCTCATAATTATGTACCACATTATATCCCAGTGAGGAGAGTAAATAAATAATAAATAAATGTTCACTTAATTATTTTATTTTATTATTTATTTATTTTTATTTATTTATTTATTTTTTATTTTTTGGCGTTTTGCTTCGTTTGTTGCAGTGTGACAGCACTTTGGCAAAGCACCTGTTCAGCGTGCTTTTTCGAGGAGTATTTTCTCAAATTGAGGAGAAGTTATCAGAAAGGGAAGCAACAAGTGTCACTTCAGATATCAAGACGGCTGTGAATAACATGGTCTCCTCTTCTACACAGTTCTTTCCTCCTTTCATCTCTAGCGTTCAGGTCTGTTCTCATGTCTTTTATTTTCAAGTATTCTTTCAGCATTCATCGTATGTATTGCTTTGTATAGCAATTCCTATTTCATGTGAGAATATGATTTCATACTAAGAAAAGGTGTATTTTTATAATTAAATTTTATGTATTTAATGCAAGGCCATGTTGATTTGCTAATTCTTGTCTATTCTCCTTTATCATGGGTGCCAGCCCAGCATCGATTAAACGCAGAAAACTGGCGACAATGAGTTCTCCTTCTGACACGATTTTATAATTCTAATATTCAATCTTTTTGATGATGAAAACAAATGTTTTAAATAACATTTATTTTCCTAGGACATATGCTATCACGAACAGAAACTCTCTATTGACCCAACGTCTGTTAGTACAGCGTGCTTGACAAGCTTACAGCAGCCTATTGGTAACTAGTGCCTTATTTTTTTGAAAGCTTCACTCACTGAATAGGTGTGCCATATTTTTCTGGAAACTGTAGTGTTATGTAGATTGAGAGTTTAGCTCCTGATTACACAATTACTCAATCAACCTTTGTTCATATATGTGCAAGGCTAAGTACTTTGAAAACACTTTACACTGGAAGCCTAAAGACTGATGTGGACCCGTTGTTAAGTACAGGAGATAAAATCGTCTATATACATATTGATATACAAAGGAATGATGGCTTGTCCTCTCGTTGAAACTGATCTTTTCTGCGAATGATAGTTGTAGATTGCTGGTACTTTTTCCTGTTTAATCATATAGTGTTTGGTGTACTGCAGGGATCATGTTGCTGGAGAAGCAGTTGCTACACATTGAAGATGATGGCCAGAGTAGCCACAAGAGAGCAAGAAGTTCTGCTGCACCACCATCCGAAGTAACCACGACATGGATAGAGTTATCCAAGCAAGTCTCCCAACTCTTCAGGAGAATGACCTGAAGTAGACTAATACACTAATACATCTTTGCCGTTGTCATGAACTGAAGTCCATCCTTTCAAAGGGGAATCTAGATGTTGCTATACAATTTTAAAGCTGGTGACACGTGGTTCAACACAGTGCAACATTTGTTGCTCAACAAATGTTGAAAGATGTTGCAGCAACTTGTTAAACGGAATATAGCTTGTCTCTATATATACTTGTTCAACTGCGTTCAACAGCATTCAACTTGTAATCCTAATGGGTCTATTTCAACATTCAGCATGGCATGACCCACTGCTCAACACTTTGTTGTACAGGAGCTGCAACATCTGTTGATCAGCAAGTATTGAACCGTGTGTCACCAGCTCTAGGGTGACTTGTTTATCAGTTCTTACCAGTTTCTGTCTTTTTGTTGCTTGGTAGGTTGTATCGGTCACTGGGTGATTATGACGTGCTTCAGGGAATTTTTACTGGACACATCGGTACCAAACCCATTACCCAGAAAGCGCTCGAGGCTGAGGCACGTGGAGACTATTCACAAGCTCTGAAACTGTATAATGAGGTAAGCTAAGTTAGACAATGCATTAGAAACATACAAATAGTGGCCTACATATTGGATGCTAATTAGACTCACCAGACTTATTTTTATTTATTTTTATGTAAAAAAATATTTTGAATTTTGTGCGTGCTGATGAAGCTAGTGAAGCCAATTAACACAAACGTTAAAAAAATAATTAATTGGCCGCCATCTATGCATTCGGTGTATAGCTTGTAATTTAACTATTGGGGTGCAGTAAAAAGAAATCTTGGTCTTGGTATATACAAGTCTTAATTTATTAATGTAAAAACAGTTTTCAGTCAGGTTTTTAGATTAACAATTGGCCAAAAGATGACATAACATACCAGTTTCTCAGCCTATCAGAACCAAAACCTAAACAAATTGTGAATTTCTCGCCGATGTTTTTTTTTTCACTCTGCAGCTGTTTCTCCAGTTTCCTTGGACTTTTGATTAGTTCAGCAGATTGGCTGTGTCTGCTGTGACTAGCTTGAACATCGATAGTGTTTGTTTTAAAAGCACTCTTTAATTACATGTAATAGGCTATTGCTACAGAGAACTGGACGAATGGTGAACCTCAACAAGAAGAAGAAGACTTGTGGGATGATGGCAGGTTGCAGGTAAGTGTCAGGTCAAACTGCACATTTAGTTTGTCTACCATGAGAGATGCCTTACTGAAGTATTTGGAGAACTCAGGGGCGGATCCAGGAATTTTTGACTGGGAGGTCCAAACTTTGTTTCAGAAAGGACTGTTGGACTCTTTTGAGGCAAATTACTTCTCCCCCACACCCCCTCCCACCAGTCGCGGTTGCACGTTATAATTCCTTGGCCGCTTACCGTTTACTTAGATTCTACTCGTAAAGGATGCACCCTTGGAACATCCTCCTCTTGTGTTTGGTTACAAAGATTGTACAGATTTCGTCATTTCAGTCTCAAAGTTGTAAGCGTCTGGGCTGATGGGGGGGGGGGGTCCGGACCCCCTGGACCCTCCCCCTGGATCCGCCACTGAAACTTATCCTGTTTTCTTACTGGAAGTTACGAGCTGTTGTTTAGTGTGATTGCACTGTAAGTTGTCTTGGTGATTATAGCGTGAATAAAGAAGTAATCAATTCACAGCTTCTATAGTTAATGGCATGGTTTGGAGTAATATTGTGGCATAAATATAACCAGTGATATTCCAATATTGTTAAACGTAATGACATTTGGGACAACATCGTAACTGCAAAAGCCAGCATAGAATTGAATGTGTTGCACGATTTATTTAAGGGTTATAACCTGATAGGAGTGATCCCTTTGTGCCATGGTTCGGTACATGGTAGGTTCGCTCGTCAACAATATCAGTAACTTCGCTGGTTTTATGAACCCTTATATTTGCTCTATTTCTCATTGTAGTGTTTTGCTAACCTCACTCAGTGGGAAAACCTGGAAAAGTTCTCAATTTTAAGCATAGACGATAGTGGTACTCCAGATCTGGACAAAGTGTGGACAGACACGTTTTTCCAGGTGAGCGGTATCTGCTTCATTACATTCACTGATATTCACTTTCCACGTTTTTATGAGACCCTTTAGTTACTGGCTAGAGCATCTTGACCTAATTTTCTTTTGAAATGCCTTTATGGGCATATAGAACTTACTTGTGAGTTTAATGACTCTCTCTCTCTCTCTCTCTCTCTCTCTCTCTCTCTCTCTCTCTCTCTTCAAATGAAGCTATGATCCTCGCAGTTATGGACGCAATTGCTCGAGTCCATAACGAGGATCATAGCTTCATTTGATTTCATATCCGCAGTTCAATATATAATTCGTTTCATATATCATTTCATCTATCTCTCTCTTCTTAAGGATCTAACACACCATACTTGCTCAAGATTGCATTTTAAGACAAATCTATCTTGTACATCTATTTTTCGTGATTATTTCTTTAATAGAGTAATCTTAATATGGAACAGCTTACCTAGGGATATTAAGGAATCAGTCTCTTGACTCTTTTAAACATAAACTTAAGTCGCTTTACCATAACAGAATTCTTAATGTTTTTGATGGCGATAATTTTCGTTCCTTTAGAGTAATCTGTCCTAAATGTGGCCGTGTAGATATTTTTTCTGCCTTTAAGTGTTAAAGGGGCAGTTGCTAGTATATTTTAAGTGTAGTCATTAGTATATAATTTAGGTAGGATTTAGATCATAATTTGTAATTAGAAATTAGATTTGCATAGTCACTTGGGTAAGGGGAGGGTTCCTGATATTTTAGGGGTAGGGTTCGGTGTTTAACCCTAGTAGGGAACATATGTCCTATTGTTTAGCACCTGTGCAGTGTACAAATCCTGAAATAAATAAATAAATAAAGGCTTCCTTGCAAAGTAGACCCCTGCCCCTAAACTTTAGAGATTTGATATCACAACAGTTCTTCTAGGTTTGTGCCATCCTTAAGTAAAGGCCATGTGGGTCAAAGCTGTGGGAAAATTTTCCAGCTTTAATACTGCAGAAAGAGTTCTCCTTTAGACGTTCATCTCTGTAGATCTACGTACCATTTTCTTTGTTATTGATTTTGCTAATGATATTCAATGATATGGAGGGCCTTAGCAAGTACGAGCAAAGTATAAGTTTCATGATTATTCTGAAATTGTCAGATAAGCAGTTAGCACTTATATTCCACTCTGTTTTACAGGAACACTACCTTCCTTATTTGATAACAAGCAAACTCAAGCTACTGTGCCAGGGGGGAGAAGACCAATCATTGAGTTTATTCGTGGCAAGAGCAATGCAAAATAACGACTGGGCAGCATTGTTACAGGTAATATTACCCTCTCAAGGCATCATTATGTCAGTGAAGTCAGTTGGCAACCATTCAACCTAGAAACTGGTTTAAAGGGGACCTATCACTGGTATTCACCTATCACTGGTAATCGCCGCCTGGTTAGCACAAAGGGATAAGGCGCCAGTCTGCTGAGCGGAAGGTCGTGGTTCAGATCCTGACCGGACCAACACTTAAAATAACTGAGGAGAAGGTGCTGCCTTTGTAATGACATCTGCAAATGGTTAGACTTTCTAGTCTTCTCGGATAAGGACGAAAAACCGTAGGTCCCGTCTCACAACACTTGTGTGGGACGTTATAGAACCCTCACACTGTTCGAGAAGAGTAGGGGACGTAGTCCCCGGTGTGATGGTCTATCATTCATTCTGTTCTGGGGGCACCTGTGAATTCTTCTCGTTATTAGATTTAAGATTGTAAACTGCACCTTAAAGCAGTCTGGCAAAGTCCCCCACAAAGTGTTGTAAAAGCGCATTTGAATATCTTCATAGAAAATGCGCTATATAAATGCGATATCATTATCATTATCATTCAGCTTGAATTAAAGAACCAGATCAAAACATGTTTGTACAGGCACAAACCTAATAACATTTCTCAAGTTTTTATGTTTCACTTTGGTGTGCTTAGACTGTATACTGGTAAGTGTCTGTAGCTTAACTTAATCTGGACGAATCTCACCCTTGTGTAAGAGAGACAGATCATACGTTCTTCGTCTCAAACTAAGGGACAGTATCATAGTGCCATTCTTCCTTTAAAAAGGTCGAAGTACCCTTGACATTTTCCGCTAACTGTGAATCGATTTGGTCTCGATTGTGATGAAACTTTGTGGCTTCCACCATGTTGCTTCTGCAAAAGAGCAACCCAAGAAGGCTGACCACTGTATTGATATTTTCCTCATCCAGCGAGTTAGCTTAGGAAGCAAGTCAATGTTTCATGTCTCTGCTTTGTACGTTTGGCAGGGTCGACACAGTGACAGCCTAGCTCTGATATATCTGCTTCAAGATGACTATGACCGAGCAACTTACTTTGTTGGAAGCTTTGAACAGAGTTTTCTGGTGGTGAGTGAATTTTCACAAACATAAATTGACGGAAATGCTTCTGGCATAAAGCAGCCTATAGATCGTTTTCACTTGACGTCATGGTGGCCATATTGGTGTACCTAAACAATCTTCGGGGAACTGAACTTCACTTTAAGCAACTATTTCCTCTTGTTTCAGTAAATCAATATGGCTGCTGGTCACGTGTGTGAAAACGATCAATAAGAAAATGTGCAATTTTCAGTTTGTTGTCTAAAAATGGAAGGAGCTAGTGTGACTCTTCGGCAGTGTAAAAAAATTTATACTCACGACGCCATTTGATTTTGCTTTACAATAGTCAGCAATGTCGTGAGAATAGACCACTTGTGATGTATTAATGTTCAGCTTGATATTTAGGCTTGGGAGAATAAAACAAAGGAAACTGAATAAGCATATCAACCCACTTAATGTCTTATTGCCCCAAGCCTCAATCCCAAGCTAAGTGTAAAATAGATTGGAAGTGGTAGTTTTAGCTATTTTTAACCTACCAACAAATTTCCACTTTGACTCTTTTATTATGGCATAATGCTTAGGCTGGCAATCGTTTGTCAGCTGTTATAACTCATAACTCAAGAATTATGACAGCTAAACAACTATTTTCGTTTACCCTAGTACAAGTAATGTTTCTTTTATTCTTTGGTGTCTTGGCAAACGAGTAGTGAAAGTCAAATTCTTGATTCTACAAAGCAAATAACGTTGAATGTGATCCGAAACAATTTCATTGCATAGACCTCAACTGATGCTACAAGCACTCTGGTATAAAATACACGTTTTTGTCACCTACCACTTTCAAAAGGCGATTATTTGTCATGATATTTTGACAGGACTGGGCCGGATTTGACTCCATGATGTCTGCAAGCCGCTCTTCTAAGCTACAGTCGTTACAAAAGATGGCAGAAATGCAGGAGTTTCTTGAATTTATTACCAATGAACGTAAGTTCAGGGTGTGAGAGTAAACAATCTAAAGAATTAGTTCGAGAATTGTTGTAAAGTTCTGGCACTGTAAAATCGAGGTGCTCCAAACAGTCTTGGCACTTGACAAGTCGTTAACTAATTTGGATTGTTCTTTGCACAAATTGTTATACCGTTCATTTAACACGTTTCATTTTCAAATGTTTCTTTCTCCAAAGAGATGTGCTCATAAAACTACGGAAGAGAAATCATGACTCATCACACACCA
>BLFK01000134.1:4222649-4231191 GCA_014634185.1 Astreopora myriophthalma | reverse complement strand
CCCCCCCCCCCCCGAATTATCTGCCTTTTGCCTGGCAACCCCAAAACACCAACCACAAGGTTGGCCTATGATTGCTCTAATTCACACGCTAGTCCTTGACAGATACCCCCCTCAAGTTTCAGCCACAGCAGAGGCTTGAACACGGGCTGTGCCCGTGCTCAAGCGAAAAAGTTAGGAGGCATGTTCTTGCAAATTCAGTCAGATATATATAGTACTTTCTCCTTTGTTAATAAAACCATACTTTCTGTAGTGCTTTGTGTAGTTTGATCATTGAGACCTGTTTCTCTTCTATCAGGCCCTTTGGTATCCATTTAAGATAAGCAGTGAACAATTTGTGTTTGATAGCAGTAAAGAAGGGAAAGCTAACCAGGAGACTGTTAAGAGGTAACACTTCAGGCACTTTAGGCATTGCTCCAACAGTGTGCATAAACGTCACTTTACGTCATTGGCTCTATTTATCTTGGAAGACGAATTATTTATCTCAGGCATATTGTGCATCAAGATAAACCCAGCACGAAAACGTATACATACCATTTCAGTACCATAGATCGAACTGCTGATATTTAAAGGACGCGTTCAATTGACCCTATTCGGTAATGAGGATATAGGGAATGACCTCTTGATTTTCTTTGGTAGTAAATTTAGGTATCCCCATTAACATTTTGTCAAGAAACGATGCTGAAAACCTCCTTTGTATTCCAATAAAATCAAGATTCTGCTAGATGTGATTTTTAGAAATGAACCTTCATATTCTTATTCCGGAATAAGGCCAGTCAAACGCACCCAAAGGTTTTCATCATAGTTCACTGACGATGATCATTCTTGCATTAAAATGTTTCCTTTTCTCACGTTTCATCCATATGATCATTAAATGGATTCATCGTCATGTATACACTTTTTGTCCTCGAAAGTTTGCAGTCCTCACTGGACAGTCCACTGCTGAATGACTTCATCTCTGCCTTAGAGCTACTCACAAATCCGGAGATGGTGTTTAAGGTTTGTTTTACTACATGCTCTTGGGTGAAAAATAGTTTAATTGCTTTGTTTGCCAACAAGTTATGGATAATTCTGTTCCCGAGGTGGAGAAATTTGCACAAACATTTTCTTCTGTGAAAGAATAGAGTAGTTATAACTACTCTATTCTTTCACAGAAGAAAATACTTTGGAGTAGAATCCTACCAGTGACTCAGAGTGAGAAGAATCATTCAAGTCACGAATAGGCTATTCACAGCATAGAACGAGGTAGCATTATATAACTAACTTATCCCATGCCTTTCCCGAGACGAAATAAATGAGTAAAGTCTCGCAAGGCAGTAACTTTACAGACATTCACTTTTTTTAATTTTGTAGTTGTAAATGATATGCAAACAAGGCTTTCACATGTTTACTTATACCTCTGCTACGTCATCTCAATTTCTTGACTCTATTTATTGAATGGTTAGTGATTTAGCTTTCTACTTGCGTAATGTGCAAACCAAGAATAGTGTTTCTCTCAGGTGACCGGCAGCCATGCTGGTTTGCCAAAACATTCCTCTTTTTTAACAGAACAGTACGTTTTCATCTTGACACACGCTACATTTAATACTTTGACCACTGATTGTGTTATTTATGCCTTTCAATCGTTATGTACACGTGTGTTAATGTTGACAGAAATGTTGAATATCTTTTTTTACAGGATTGGTGTGAAGGACCAATGAAGCAGTTGCTTGAAGACAAGAACATGAGGACCAATTCACAAGCCATTAAAGATTGCTTTCACAGTATGTTCTGGAACCTGCTGGACCCTGGAGCAAGGGCACAGAGTTCATCACAAATACGCGGGAATGAGTTTGGCCCTCTAAGGAAAAAGTTTGCCCAGGTAAGAAGTTGTGACGATATCGATTGCCATGCGTGCTTAATATGGCTGCCACTTTTGATACTCCCCGAAGATTTCACATTTTGTTGCTCAAAGAGGCTGCTCATATCCACTGGGAAAATCCCAGTCTAAATAGGCAGCTAAAGCATGCGGAGCTAACTCTATCTTTTTAGCTACATTTATGTTTTAGTGGTAGTTTTCTGTAGTTTTTGGTGTTATTGTTGTTGTCGTTGTTGTAATTTCCTGCCATTAAGCAATTTAGTTTGTTTTTTCTTTTGTTACATTGTTGGCGCGCGCATTATTCGATTGTTAGCATTTAGTATTGTTGTAACGTTTACCGGTAATTTAAAATTCTAACGGCAATGTATTAACGTAAGTTCAAACTGTAACATTTACTCAAATTCAAATTCGCACTGCAACGAACACTTGCAACTGAAGATGATCGTTGATCGATTGAAACATGTCTTGTAAACTTAAAATTGTTGTCCATTTTTTACGAATACTAATTTGTCTGCTTTTATCCAGACCATTTGGAAATTTTAGTTGCATTTGAATTGCTCCTGCTGACTTACTGTTTACACAAAGATCTTGTTTTGAACGAAGTTCCTGTTACAGTTCATAAACTTGGGGTGGATCGGCCTATTTTCCAATTTGGAAGGCTATCTTCTGCTGGGCTCCATCGCCGACCGATTTCCTCTTGGTCTGCTTCTTAATGAGGAAATTGTGCTGGAAAGTCTGTACGGGCAAGAAAGCAGGTCGTTTATAATATTTTGCCGATTTTTTCATCTCGACCAGACTATAGCTCATTAAAATATTCAAGTTGTCACTTCTAGCTCCGTTGGTGAAAGCTTTGAGGCCTCTTCGATCATCCAGACAATTAAAGATTCCTTGAAAGATTCTTTGTTTTGCCTTGTACAATGCACGCTCTGTCAGGAACAAAGTGGAAAAAATCATTGACCACGTTGTTGGTGCTAACATTGATCTCTTTATTTTAACTGAAACTTGGCTAAAAGATGTCGACTCTGTTTGTATTTCTAGTCTCTCTGTTAGTGGCTATTTATTCAAGAGTTTTCCACGGCAATCAGACTGAACTTGCAGTGCAACTGGTATTCTTTTTGATGACTCTTTTCCTGCTTCATTTGTTGGTCGGAAAGAAAATGAATCCTTCGAATTTTTCGAATGGATTCTTAAAACAACAAATTGTTCCATTCGCATTGTTGCTGTTTATCGACCTCCTAGTTCCTCTTTGTTGAAAACATTGTGTGCTGAACCTCTGGTTATTGCAGGGGATTTCAACTTTCACATGGATGTGGCATCACTTTGCTGTTGAGTGTTTGTTTCATTTCCCAAGTCCATCGTCCTCTACGAATCTGTTATTTTGCAAGTTGATGGAAATCGACGTTGATGCATTTAAATTGGACATTGCATTGCCTATCGTCTGCAGTGATGTGCTTTGGAATGACTTTGATAATCCGCAAAAGCATTACTCTTCTACTGACAGTGATCCTGGATAACCATGCTTCCCTTAAGACAAAAACTCTGGTTTCTCATCTACAGATAGTATAGTTTAACGTTAATATCCTAAACCTCAAGCGTGTTCGTCATAAATGGAAGCGGAAAGCTCATGCAAGTGGAGTAGTATAGAGAGTAGTGGTTGTGGCACTTTTTCATTTATTCACCTCACTTTGCTCAGCTCAAAAGTGTGCTAGAACATGCTACCCGACGACCAGGCCCTGTTGGCTACCCAAACCGCCATCAACTGGTTCACACTGCTCGAAAACCCGCCAAAATTGTCTTTCTACAATAGCGCAGTTTTGGCCAGGGCTACCCCGATTTCGACTACCAGTTTTTTTCGACCTCCAGGCCAAGGACCGCCAGCTGCACAGAGAAGTGGCCACCTCCAGCACCGCCAGATACACAGAGACAAAGCCAATTTTTCAACCTCCAATGCTGCACCCTGTAAGCCAATTAGGTAAGCCAATTGGACACGCAGGGAGAGATGGGCAGACACAATCCCCAACAAAACACCTCTTTCGGCGATCTAGAAAGCCGCTTGACCACAAATTCTCCTTAATGTCTATCTCCACCATGCTCGACCCCCACAACTCGAAGAAAATTCCTCAGGGCCCGCAGGGCGAGAGGACCTGGCATTGGACCACCTTCTCCCCCTCCTAAGTGGGCCATAACAAGATGCTACGCATTCTGGTGCCAAGGCTCGAAGAGGGGATGGTCCTTGCCCTAGGAACGCTGGCCCTCTGGTTCTGTCTCCAGGTTTCCGGGCACACGAACAACTACATGGCCCAGGTAAGGTAAGGTAAGGTAATAACTTTATTTAGACACAGTGTATTCATCAGGCATAATAACACTACAAGCTATTGAAATATATCTAAAAGTATCAAATTCCTTGTAATAAGAAGCTAAAATATTAAAATATGTATAAATTATCCCCACCCCCAAGAAATTAATAAACCTGCTTTACAAGAATGCCGTATATAGATGGTCAAGTAAAATAATTGTGACAGCCCCTTCGAAAGCTATTGACAGTTTCTGCTCGCTGCAATTCCCGGGGAAGGCCATTCCAAATGACCGCACCTTTGTACCTAAAACTGTTTTTAAGGAAGTTAGTGCGGGGCAGTGGAATAACCAGTTTATTTTAATTTCCCTCAAATTATAATGGATATTTAGAGCGTGAGAGTGAAAAGAGAGCTAAGATAATTAGGAGCAAGGCCATGTAGCGACTTAAAGACCATAATGTCTTCTTGAATTTGACATTGCATATCTAACCTTTTTCAGTCTAGCTGTTCAAATAAAGGGCCAGGACTAGAATCGTATCTGGAAAAGGTTAGAATACGAGGCGCATGGATTTGCAATATTTGAATCTTATTTACCAAAGAAGTGCCACAATGCCCCCAGACCACACTGCAGTAGTCAAAATGAGGTTGACTCAAGGCATTGTAAATAGACTGCAGTGCATTTTGAGGAACAGGGCTGACAGCGCTTCAGGGCTCCAATGCCAGATGCATTTTCTTACATATGTTATCTATGTGGGCATTCCATGAAAGATTATCATCTATATGTACTCCCAAAGATTTAACACATTTTACTTGTTTTATAGCATGACCATCGATCGTGAGAATGTGTCCCACACGCTCGTTTCCTGCCTCTGGCTCTGGTACAACGGCAAGTACCTCCAGGCTCCAAGCCGTCTATGGCACAAACTAACGGATCCCCCTTGACCATGCAATCTTCCATGACCATGGGGAGATCATCCTGCGGCTTCTGGGTGGGGCCCTGGTCTCGAGCTCGCCTCCACCAGCCAGGTTGTCCTGGGCCTGGACTGGGACAAGTTGGGTCACATGCTCGCCAACATCCAACTGGAGTGCGAGGCGATCCGGAGCGCCACCCTTGCGAAGAAGACGTCCCCTGCCTACCTGTGCGTTCTTCTACAACCACGTGCACCACCACAAAGCCTTTTCCATCACCAAGCCCACCAACCGAGATCCTCCATGTCCCGAAGGAGTCCTGCAAGGACCTCTTGCTGCTGTATGAAGATGCCTACATGGCAGGCCAGTGCAAGGCTGAAAAGTTTGCAAACCTGCTCTGGACCTCGGTCCAGGTGGCCATCGACAGCACCCCTAACAAGGTGTACAGTGAGGGCATCCAATGGGCGGACATTTGGGAGGAAACCACGCGTTTCTTCAAGGCCATCTCCTTCATTGGCCAGGCCCCATGCCAGAGACAGGAAACAAGCACCCAGCCAGCCAGGTTCTGCACTGCCAGCACTGCATGGCCACCCACGATGAGAATGGTTCCATGGATGGCAGCCAGTTCGAGGCCTCTTCAGCGCCTTCAAGCAGCCCCAGCAGCCTCTCCAGCCCTCCGCATCTTCGTAGTGCCTCTCCTGCGCTTCAAGCAGAATGTCCAGCTTGAAGCGCTTCCAGAAGTTAGAGACGACGTTGTTGTAGACCTTCATGTGGGTCGTGTAGCTGGCCTCGCTGGTGGGGACCCAAGTGCAGATGTGTTTTCCCATGCTGTCAGTGTTGGCCAGGATGGTGGACGTGCCAGACTGCATCGCAGCGGCCATGTTTCCCTGCTCACGAAAGTCCAAGACTGCACACAGGTGCTTGACCAGCACCTTTCCCTTAAAGATGCTGGAGAAGTCCCATGTGTAGTTGATGGTTACATCCCATAGAGGTGGACCAGCAGCAGTTCACTTCATGGCCTGTGCATGGCTGGCAGTGTCCCACTCGTTGCAGGCAATGGTTGCCTGGATGGTGCTGCCTTCACTGGTGCTCCAGGTTGCTAGGGTGTGGATGATGTTCATCTTGACGTGGCCTTTACCCACGCTCTCCCACGTGGCTATGGCAATCTTGGCCACAATGTTTTTGGCACTGTCCTCACCAGTCGTGCGAGAGAGAAGCCCACCCTGAGCCATGCAGTCCTGCAATGATGCAGAATAGTCTGGCAGCCAGTGTGACATACCTTGCATTTACTTCCATATTTTTGTGAATTCTTATCAAAAACATTCCCCTTAGCAATAATCTGAGTAATGACAGTCCGTAATTGTTGGGCATCAGGAATTACAGGGGGGAGGGGTGGGAACATATTTCATGACGTCATGGAAGTAGGAAGTAATCAACATATACAATTTCCTCTCTTGTTTTTATCCGAATTCTTATCTAAAACATACCCTTTATAAGTCTTATCAATAATCTGAGTGATGACAGCCCGTTACTGTTGGGCATCAGGAATTACGGGGGGGAGAGGTTGGGGACATATTTCACAATGTCAAAACTAGCAAGTAATCAACTTATTCAATTTTCTGTCTTGTTTTTAGTCGCACATGATTCAAACTCACAAGACAGTGTTTCTAGGAAGTCATCTGATAACAAGTTACTAGTTTGTAAATTTACTGGACTGTGGGGCCCTTTGATGACGTCACAGTACTTGCGTGTTGACTTGTGTTGTAGATTCCTGTTGACCTCATTTTGCCAAAGTAAATAAAATAGTGCTCTAATTTAAGTCACCAGTTCATGTCTCACATATCCATATTCCACTGGATCAAGAGCAGGTGGATCGAGCGACAGTGCTGCTTTCCAAGTGCTCGTCTGAATGTGGGACCTCTTCATGTTCTCTACGAAAGCTTCTGTAGTAGGTGCCAGTGCTTGTATCTTAGGGGCTGAAGTTGCTGTATTTCCAAACTTCGTCGTCCAGATCTTGTATCTGATATCGGACATCGTCTCTTCGCCTACTCGGTTGCCATAGCAAGCACCGATAAACTTTGTTGCCTGGTCAACGACGTCAGATAACGGCGCATCTAGGCAGCCAAACAGCGACAACGAGTTGGGAGCAGCAATGAGATTCTTCAAGACAGTTCCTTTGCCATTCCTGAAGTATGTAGGTACAGTGTCGCACCCGGATAGGGCATGGGCTGCTCGTAAACCAGGTATAATACTTTAGTGGGCTTGTACAGTGGCCTTAATGTCGATAAGTGATCTTTGCTGAATCGGTGAGATCATAAACATTGGACAAGTAAGGCGTTCATTCAAATAATGAAAGAGGAGCAGGATAAACACATCTGTGTCGTCTGCAACAACCACTGTAGCACCAGAATACTCCTTTGCACACATGATAGCTTGTTGGGCAATGATGTTATCTGCCTCTTCGTGAGATGTTGCAATATCTTCCCTTGCAATGACAACCCCTTTGTGGATCTCGGTTGGGACATTGTCGCTGCCTGTGCTAACCAGCTTGTTCCTGGTCGTATGTTGAGCATGGAATTCCTCATCGTTGACAGTGCTGCTGCAAATGATGGACATCAACTGCTTCTTGTTAGAAGAAACGGTTAGCACAGCCTTCTGTGAGGGAAGAGGCGTGTTCTCTGTGAGCTGATACACCCTGCTTGCCTCACATGTTCTTGCGTCTCTTGTTACACTCTTGGTGCTGTACTCGCGATATCTGTCAAAGATCGAGTAAACATCTGAATCAAGTAGTTTCTTCAATAGGAAACCCTTGAAATTCTCCACAAAGTCGGCGATGACACCTTTAGCTGGCCAATGGACAACCCACAGGACAGCAGAGCCATCCAGCACACTTGCCGCAACATTGGACGTACTGCATCGCCATGACGCTTCTTTAGCAAGCCGCTTCTTTAAGTCCGATTTCGCTTTGCAGATTGTCATTGCACCAGAATTATGAAACATTGACGTCGGCGCAGGAGCCAGCTCATGACTTAATACTTTCTTGATATCAATGTCCCTTGAACTTGCTTGAATGCATATCACTCTACTGTAAATCACTGAAGTATTGTATACCTTCTGCGACCCAACCTTGATATGCTTCTTACTGTCTGAAACAGTCTTGACTTTCTTTGAGATTGTACTCCGGAAACCTTCTGGCCAGCCTTTCTCGAATTCTTGCATTTGCTTGGTACGAATTGCTACTGCGTCTTGAACATTTACTGTGTCATCCGCCACTTGACCACTCACAATGTTCACGATAGCTGGTGGATGTGATGTGGGATCAAGCGGATCAATACACAGCTTGAGCTTGTCTTGGATGCTTTGTCGATCAGCACCACCCGACACGATCCTTGCCTTCATTTCCTCTTTGTGTGCTTCTTGACTGACGTCTTGCTCCTTTCCTACAAGGCTGATAATGTCCTGCTCCAGGCGACTGCAGATGTGC
>BLFK01000134.1:4207649-4217649 GCA_014634185.1 Astreopora myriophthalma | reverse complement strand
GGTCGCTCAATTTTACTCTCTTCAGTCTTGTCAAAAAGGATGGTATAAGGTTAGGAGCACGCCTACCAAAGCCTTCACCCTCCAGTTTCTGTATCAACGAATTTCTTATAGTCAAAGGGCTCATTCATATCTGTCAATACGACAGACACAAGTTGCTTTCTATCAGCGTCCAGTTTTCAATCGTCAATCAGATGAGCAAAGTTGTTTCGAAGCAGTGTCTTTCTGTAGGCTGCCATTCCCCATTACAGAGTTCTCATCATAATGGCTGGTCGTCGGCTTACTCAGCAAGTGTTCAATTACCAAATAGATTTCATGTTACATTTCCAGGCGTGCGTTCAGTCGTGCGTCAATCATAGATGAAGTCAAAATGTAGTAAGAACAGAAAAAAAAAGCACACCTGCTCGCTGAGTATCACTGATGTTCTTACCACATTTTGTGGTCTATTACTGAACAGACCCACGGCTACGTGGAAACTATTTGTTTTATATAATAATGAAATAGGGTTGTGGAAGCGCAAGCCGCGGGCGAGTGGCTCCACAACAAATTGAGAATACACTTTTTTTCCCCTTACTTCCTTACGTATGATTAGCGCATGTTTATTGACATCACTTTCAAATGGTCCTTTCAAATAATCATCGTCTACGTAGATGAACATGTCACCAGATCGCCCTGATTAGGTCTTGATTGAGCGGTTCAAAATCTGTATTCTTAGATTCGTCATTTCGCCATACACACCGCACATCTCATAAACAGCTCTGCGGTTTTTGTGAGCGGCACGTCCAAGGGAGTTTGGGAATGCGTTATGATTCCACGGACCCTTATATTTTGATTTAGCGCAGTGTTCCCTCTAGATTGTTTAGGCGGCCAGTAAAGCGCTAAGAGTAAAATATTCCCTCCTTCCTCTAGCGTCTTGTACGCTATTGGCAGTTTTAGTTTCTTAGATGTCTTACGACTTTCCCTTACAATTTATTTTGTCCCACCGTTATTTCTAATTTGGTCACCTAAACTCAATTGATCGTTCACTTCATGTCTTTCTCTTTTTAGTTCAACAATTCTGTTTGGATAAAATTTACCGTTACCTTTCATTATCAGCATTTCCGTGAATCTCTTGATGCAGGTTCTGGTGTTGACGTCAATCCGTAGGCCAAAGCGTATCATCATACGTGGAGATGACGAACAAGATCACATGTTTTTGGTGAAAGGAGGAGAGGACTTGAGACTGGATCAGAGGATTGAGCAAGTCAGTGACAGTTAAAAATCTGTTTTTCTCCTAAACGACGTATTATCGACCTATCTGTTCAGTAATTGTTGAATCACATTGTGTGCAAGGGTAATGTTCAATTGACAGTGTCCTCTGCTCAAAATTCTTTGCAATATACACCTGTGGTCCCCTCCTTACAGTTTTTCATTACTTGCAGCTCTTTGGCCTAATGAATGACGTCATGTCTAATGATCCAGCATGCAGTCAAAGAGGCCTAAGGCTCAGGACGTACCAAGTCATTCCCATGACTCCTCGGTATTTTTTCGTGATTTTTGTCGTCATAATCTCGCTTTGGTTTTTATAGATGATAATGTGATAATGCGGTTTATTTAACAGAGTAGGATTGATCGAGTGGATGCAGAATACCAAACCGTTCAAAGAAGTGCTGCGGGATGCTATGACTAAGGTTGAACTGGACAATTACAATGGAAAGTAAGTCCTTTGCGTTTGGCTCCCTGTTGAGAGCACTCCGCTAAACCCCAACAATGTTGCCTGGTTCAGTCAAATCCTGGATGGTGCTATATGTGTGTTGAGTGTGCTTGTTCTCTGCTCTGCTCTAAGAGGTCTTTCCCAGGACACTCCAGGTTTCCCTACCTTTAAATACCGACATTTGATTTGATTTCATTTGCCCATGGCACTTAAACAACAATTATCATCATCATCGTCATTTGTTGAAATCATTCATCCAAAGGGTTTCCAGCGAAGAATTCACTTTTGTCTTAGACGTTGTTATTCTGTCAACATTTTCACACAGAGATGGGCCAGCTAAGCGCCATCTTAAATGGATTGAAAAGTTTAAAAGTGACAAAGCAGCAAATCTCTTCTACGACGAAATGTACAAGTAAGAGTAATTAGTATACCCGTTCTTGTCGTCTTCTTTGCAAACGGTTTCCAGATGTAATTTGCTGCTTGTGTGTGATTAAACCGTTGTGAACTTTTTTTCTTCTTCTTCAAGGAAAGCAAATCGAACTGAAACAGAAAGGAGCTTTCAGCAGAAGGTTGGAATGGTGCCTTGGGACCTGCTCAGGTAAACAAATAGCTGAAAAAATTCCAATTACCTGTTGCTGTTGCGCTTTTTGTAACCATCAGTTAAGTTTAGTTTTTGTGCTTCCTTTCTTTCGTGTTTTAGCCTTGTATTCAGTATGAGAATATTTTCAACCATATGCAATTTTTTCCTTAAAATTTTCGTATATATTTGATTGTCAAATTCATTTTCATCTATCTCCCCCGCCCCCTCTTCTGCTCTGTTTTAGTTCCATTTGCCGTTCTATCCTTGGTTTCGCTGTATGCCATTTTCATTTTCTCACTTGTAACTTTTGCTTAGGGATCTACAAAACTGCTTGCTATTGTTGGACCGTTGGGTGCAGCAACGTGTCAAGGCCACTCAAATGGCCCTAGACATTTCAGTGTATTGAAGGGAATTCAAGGAACGCAAGCCAAATTTTACCATTGAAGGAGTTTTTTTGGAGCTGAAGTGTTTCAATTTGAGGCAATTGGGACAAATTATTTTGCATTGCCTTTATCTTGAGTGTTTTGTTCCTTGTCTATACGGTGCCTGTCAATATCATCACTGTCCCTGTATTATTTTGCAGGCGCGCCTTTATGCAACTTTCTGCCTCTCCTGAAGCATTCTTAACTCTGAGGTCGCATTTTGCGAAAACGCATGCGTGTTTGTCTGTTTGTCAGTACATTCTGGGTATCGGTGATCGGCATTTGTCAAACTTTATGGTTGACATGGAAACCGGAGGAATGATCGGCATTGACTTTGGTCATGCCTTTGGTTCGGCCACACAGGTATTTCACGTTATTTCGTCTTTATTAGATTCCTGTTTTAATTTTCCTTACTCCCTTATGCCTGTAATATGTTCTGTTTAAAGGGTAAAATGTGCTGTAAATTTATCTGTTTGATCACCCTCACTTTCTGGCTTGCTGTCTGTGGATACTGTTAATGAATCTCCTCATGAGTTAGCATCCTGTGGTGGATAAACTATATGGTCGTTCGGTTCGGTGTTATTTGTGGTTGTTGTATTTGCTCTTTTTTTGTTGTTGTTTTGTTGTGGTTTGGTTTGGTATTCGTTTGTTTTTTTTCCCTTCCTTCCTTCCTTTTTTTCTTTTTTTTTCCCTGTCTGGATTACTAACTGAACATTTGATTTGGCTTTGCTGCTAGTTCCTGCCTGTACCTGAACTGATGCCCTTCAGACTGACACGTCAGTTTATAAACCTCATGTTGCCATTGAAGGAGAGTGGTACTTTGCAGAGTGTTATGGTTCATACACTGAGGGCTCTGAGGAATAACCACGAATTGCTCGTGAACACAATGGACGTATTCATCAAGGAACCTTCCCTGGATTGGCAGGTTTGTGGTACATTGAGGGTTTTTATTGTCTATTACTTCCTCGTCTTCTCGGGACATTGTAACTGCCGGAAGGGACTTGGCTCCATGGGAGAATGTGTGGCTAGTTCGTAATCCCTATTCTTAAGGAGCCGCGCACTGAGTGCACTTTTGCTCTTTACCAAAGCTGTATTATAGAAGGCAGTGATTATGAAACCTGGGGTACGTAGTGAGCGTTTGTGGTCTTGACCGTGCACAACTGAACAACAATAGGTTTTTAAATGTGTTGGAGCAACTCACCAATAGAAACGTTCCTTTTTGCATATTCAGCTGTCATCAATTTGATCTGTTGATTAATTGTTTCTAACTAACTGGGGACACTAACTGGCAAGTGTTGCCTTCTCTTAATACTTTCGACACCAGAATTGCCGTATTTATGACACTTTGTCAACGAAAGGAAGTAAACTCTCACTCAAAGGAGTTTCCAGATTCGGATTTCTTTTGGGTCGCAGTTCGTTAGCAATAAAAGTGTTAACGTAATGAGTGTTTTCCTTAGGTGTTTGCCCGAAGACAAGCGAAGACTCAAGGCATAAACGCAGGTATGGGTTTACGTCAGGGTAAAAGCCTGAAACTTGTTATGTGGCACTGCACTTGACTGGTTCCGCTCCTACCTTACTAACCGCATGCAAGTCGTCTTAATTGACGGGATGAAGTCTTTTTTTGTTGTTGTTGTTGTTTTTTGCACTGTTTAAATGAAATATTGCTAATCATACAGAATATGTAGATTTTTTTACAGAAATATACCTATTCAAATATTAATAGAAAGAAAACCTAGAGAGAAGGTGCACAATGGCCAAAGGAGCCGAAGCTTTCGAGTTAGCAACTGTCATGTTTGAAATAAAATCAGGAAGAAAGAAAGAACCATGTTTATTCGTTACGATTAATGGGCACATTTTTAGCATGATATGCGGGGAATATTATACTACACTATACTAATTGAAGAATAGCTTAAACCTGTGCGTGCATACACACGCACCCACGCACAACGAACACAGAGTTATATAAGCAAAACAGATATTACACATGCATCTATTTTTCTTTGTGCGGAGCCTATTCAATCTTCAGTCTTATAAGTATTTCCCCAGCTTAGAATGCCATAGTTGAAGTAAGGAAAAATTAATGTATAATATAATTGCCTCATTGTTTTTAAGTCTAAATAATATCTGAGTTCCTTTATTATGCCAATACTTTTAGCAACCCTATTACTAACATGTATATGGGGACCCCAGCTCAGATGTTCATCAATAAACACACCTAAGTACTTAATATGATCCTTGCGTTCGATATTTTGAATATTTATGTCAACTCGCTTTTGAGGGGATGTTACAACCATATAATTAGTTTTCCTTAAATTTAGAGACAGCCTATTAGTGCTACAATGATTAAAAACGGATTTAATTGCAGAATTCATAACCAATTCTAATTCTGTTGGATTTTCACTGATAAATTATATATATATATATATATAAAGGATTCAAATGAACAGGTGTAGTCCAGGATGTAGTCAAGGATTCAAATGAACAGATGTAGTCCATTCTCCTTTGTACAAGCTATACATGGTTGCCACAGGTCAGGAAATGGTCAGGGAAAAAAAAAATTCTTCAAGGTCAGGGAAAAGTCAGGGAATTTCATTTCAAGTCAGGGAAAGTTTAAGTCTTTGAGAGAAGTCAGGGAAAAGTGAAATTGATATTACTCATGTTTGCTGTCTAGCACAATTGCTAGATTCCTGATAATCATACTGTTTGTCATTGAAATGCAGGCTCGTAATGCTTGGTTTGTGAATGAAATCATACACATTGTTTTCTAGCATGTCCACTTTTTGGGTACATTTTACAGACATGAAATGCATTGGATTGGTAGAAATTAAATGACAAGCTGATTTGGGGTTTCCAAGAAAATCAATCTTTTTCCATGTTATCTTAACCCTTTAATGCCCAAGAGTGTCACTTATAGATTTTACTCTGTCTAGCGCCAGATGATTTTACTCGTCACTGGGGGACCCCTTGGGCAGGAAAGGGTTAAGAAACTATCAATCCATGTACACTGCATGTGACTTTCTGAAAGCATAAATAAATGGGTGGAGAGGTTGGCTGTGAGGGGAGGTTGGAGGCCATTACCAGGACTAATTTGTGATTTTTTTAATTTAGTTGGTCAGGGAAATTTTATATTTGTCAGGGAAAAGTCAGGGAATTTCAAGATCCTGTGGCTGTGGCAACCATGCTATATATATTCGTATCATCGGCAAAAATTCAAAACGATGGCCCCTAACAACAATTAGGATGATTATTTACATACAGTAGGAAAAGGAGAAGGCGTGGGTACCCCACAGAGGAGAGGCAATTTGCTAGATTCTACATCACCTAATTTAACATACTGAGTGCGGTGTTTTAGATAGCTTTCAAACCAGGTCTTCCCCTTTGAAGGGGAAGACCCCTGATTCCTTAAGCATATAATTTTGATATGATTTACGGTATCGAATGCCTTTGATAAGTCGAGGAAGACTCCACAAGTTACTTTCTTTTTATCTATTGCTTCTTTTAATTTGTCAGTAATCTCTGATATAGCATGTTCGGTAGAAAAGTTCTTTCGGAATCCAAACTGATATTTATATAAAATTTCCTTTTTCTAGGAATGAATAGTGTTGGTCATATACCAACCTTTCAAGAACTTTACCAAAGGGTGATGAAACTGCAATCGGTTTTTAGTTTCCTGGTTCAGTCATTATACCATTTTTATAAGCAGGAGTAACTTGAGATATTTTGCAAATATCTGGCACTACACCAGTTGGGATAGACTCATTATAGATATATGTGAAAGGTCTTGAAAAATGCTCAGAAGCAATCCTTATTAATTTATTTGGAATATTCAGTGAAGTTTTGTCATCATTTAATTTAGAGAAGAGATTATAGACCTGTGCTTCAGTGACTTGCGATATAACAAAACTTGAGGAAGACGATTTTATATATTTAAGATGGTCGTCATCATTACTCCTTATAGAACTGGCAAGTGTAGGGCCCACATTCACAAAATATTGGTTTAGCTGATTGGCAATGTCAGAATTTGTTGTATAAATTTGATTGTTGACAATAATTTTGGTTGAAACAGTTTGCCCTTTAGTTTTACGATGAATTAGCGCTCCAATTAATTTCCATGTTCACTTCATATTATTTTCACATACGTTAAAGTGCCTACGATAAAGTCTTGCTCTGCGACTTAACGTTGTTAAGCTTATTTGAATATGTTTTATATTTACCAATCTTGGATGTATCATTTGAAAGAAAAGGGAGTTTTATACATTCTTTGTTTGGTTTTTATTACCAGGCACTCCGTAGGAGGCCTGGGTTATAAATTGGTCTTCGTTTTCCACGTTCAGTCACAAATCGCCGTTGAGGATCTAAAGCGCATGCGTGAAATCTAACAGCCTTCGTTAGCCTTGTTCAGCGGAATGGGCTCCCTGGTGCTGACCAAAGGGATCGCAGCTTCTGGGAACGAAATTGATGGCTTGCGATGGCTTGCAAAAAGGCGGTGTCGTTGTCAAAAGTTAGAACGAATACTATGATTCCAAACACGCCCAAACCACATACACACCGTTCGCGGTAGACCCACACTGAAAGAGGTTGAGCGTTTTCGAACTGGGTCGATCTGCGAACTTTACGAGAGATCAATTTACGAGTGAATATTTAGGAGTGAACCTATCGAGAATTATGCTGTAGCAAATGATCTATCCGATGTTAATCGAAAGGACCATCCACGTAAACATTGTTGTGCATTTAGACGTGATCGTGAACCCAGTAGAATACCAGTACGAACTCTACAACGTCTGAGGAACAAGAACAGAAAGGGTAGAGAATTTGTTTACAAATCTATTCGTTCAGGTACACCCAAGTCTTCAAAAATGCATTGTTTCATCAAGGTTGGAAAGCATCAGAATAAAACGAATTTGTCGTTTAAATGCTCTGGGACACTTCGTCAAGGGATAAAAAAGTAAAACATCGAGCTAAGCGATATTCATCATTGTTTTCCTGTTTTTTCTAACTAGTGCCTGGGTGCACGCAGCCATGCGTCTATTTCATTTTAGCATGCCGTTTGTTAGCCATGGCTTTGTTAGCCGTTTCTTTTTAGTCTTAGAAATATATTTCTTTGGAGCATGCTTGTCTGCAATTACTGTCATGGCTTCAGTAGTTTTGGGGGCCAATTCATGCAAGTTAGTACATTTGCTTTGAATAGTATTCCAGTCTATATGATTCTTCATTAAACTTGCTTTTTTCTCGGATAGTCATGAGATGTACTTGCCTCTTTACTGCTGTATGGAGTATATAAAACACTGGTAAATGATCTGAAATATCTACCGTATCAGTTCCAGTGACAATTAGTTGGTCAAAAGAGTTGGTATAAGTATGATTTATTATAGTTGCAGTATGACTTGTTATCCGAGTGGGTTTTGTTATTATGGGTAATATCTTGTTAGTGTAGAGCATTTCTAAGAAATCTTCAGTCAACGAATGGGCATCACATTTGAGGAAATCAATGTTGATATTCCCCAGAATAGAAACTTGATACTTTTTATAATTAAGATTTTTTAGTAATGCATCTAGTTTAAAAGTAAATTCTTCCATATTAGCTGATGGGTGTCTATATGTACAGCCTACTATTATATGGGTGTTATTGTTACATGGATCAATTTCAATCTAGCATGATAGCATCTACTAATGGCATATCTAGGTATAAATCAGGTCTCAGTACAGATTTTAAATCCTCTGAAATACAGATACCTACACCACCAGCTGCTGTTGGTGAATCGTTATGAAAGAACTTGTCATTTATAAGATCAATATTTGAAACTGAATAGCTATTAAGTCTAGTCTCTGAAATTGCTAATACATCTGGTCTGTCATCCAGACAATACAGCTTATCATTTAATAGGTTTAAGCCCTCGAAAAGGCTCCTGATATTGCAGTGCAACATCTGAAGTGCACCTGATCCAGCTTTTCGAAAACTGCTGTTCATTTTCGTTACGGAAAAATATTCAGATGATTGCAAGGGAAAGATACGATCAGGGTTACGTTCATCAAATTTATCTGGATTACCTTATTATAGGAAATTAACAATGCACTTTATTAACGCGATTTTACAAAATTCGCGTTAATTTAATGGATCTTAATTAATGTCGATGTAAATTTAATGCACGCTATTTTACAACATTGTTATTTTAGAGCACCTTTATTTCATTACAAAACCTTATTAGTTCATGACTCCTCTATTGGCTCTTCAGAGTCACTATCTGACAGGACGTCTTCGTTTAAAATCGAGTTCAAAATGTCTTTTGATTGATCTTGATACTCCTGTCTCCCCGAGAGGATAGCTCACTTCTTCTGTTTTCCTCTTTAAAATTTCCAATGCCCGTTCGTCCTCCCAATGCACGGTTACTTCTACTGGTATTTCTAAGCCGCCTTGAACCAGTGGAGACCGTTTGTATTTTATAGATTTCACCTGCCCCACTACGTTAGCTCCTCTCTTCGATGAAAACCAGACATACCGGCTCAGTTCTATGGGAATATGCCCAACAGTGGCGGGAAATAACCGTCCTGGCAGAATTGTTTGTCCAACAACTGCTTAACTTTCTTGCTTAAACGTGATTTCTTGCTTCATGAAAGGCTTCCAGGTTGAACGATACACATGGTAACCTTTTAAAGCTGTGACGAATTTTAAAGTAGAAGATTCGTACGCCATAATTGTGCTTTCTATGCAAATAACCACAGACGCCTTCTGAGCCAGCCACGCAGTACGCATTTATTTACGGCGAGCGTACTACTGAGGAAACACTCTTGCTTCGAAGACGGGAACCCACTTCAGTGCAAGATGCAATTTGATTGGTGATTTTCGATCCGCCTCCTAAAGATATATGGAGTCTACTTTGCTGCGCACGACAAAAAACCACGTGAGATATCTAAAAACAACATGTCAATGTTATCGTACTTCTCGAGAGAAGGAAGTTCACAACCTCAAGTTGTCATTCTTCCTCCCAGAGTGGAATCTGGAGTTTTGGACGCAGAATACAACTGCATAGCCAAAGAATTGGAGTCCTCTGCACAATTCAAAGGAAAAGAAAGACGTACCGCGAAGACGAGAAGTTGAAGATTGCAAAATATGCCAACACTCATGGTTTCGTAAGCACCATAAGGCATTTTAAGCATACTATCCTGACTTTAAGGAAAGCACTGTACGCCCTTGGGTTGCAAAGTATCGATGTGAAGTAGAAAAGACAAGTGGATGTGTTCAAATATCCGAAAGACGAGGGAGGCCTTTACTTCTGCCTGAAGAGCTGGATACAAAACTCCGCAAGTTCA
>BLFK01000134.1:4190149-4202649 GCA_014634185.1 Astreopora myriophthalma | reverse complement strand
TTAGTTGTGTATTTTCATGCAAATCAATTTCATTACCATTTGAATGGTTTAGCACCAAGACTCGCTTTGAACCAGAGGAAAACAGCAATTCGGAAATGGCCTATTGAGCCGTCTCCATGTTCCAGAAATATTGGTATGCTTTTTGATAGCACTATGTCAATGATCCCTAATGTCAATTTTGTCTGTAAATCAGCTTTCTATAATCTTCTTAGCATTTCCCGTATAAGAAGATTCCTATCCATGAAAACCACTGAGATCATTATTCACGCCTTCGTAACCTCTAAGGTGGATCACTGTAACTCTCTACTATGCAATGTCCCGAAATATGTTATTAAAAAGCTTCAATCAGTACAGAATGCCGCTGCTCGACCTATTGCACGCTCCTGCAAGTATGACCTCACCTATCGTATTCGACCTGCACTGGCTTCCAGTTTCCGAGCGAATCGAATTCAAAATAATTCTGCTCACCTACAAAGTTCTTCATCAACAGTCTCCTATCTCCATTCTAGAACTGATACGCCGCCATTCAACGCCTAGAACGTTGCGGTCTTCTTCAGCATTACGTCTGAGTCCCGTTAATTTTGATCTCGTGTCGTATGGCTCCAGAGCTTTCTCTGTTTCTGCTCCCGAACTCTGGAACAAGCTACCAAATGAGATTCGTTCTTGTGACAATTTAAAACTTTTTAAACGAAAACTTGACTTACCGTTTTAAAAATTATTTTAAGTACGTATAAATTTTATTGAACTCTTATTTTTACCTTTGTAAAGCGCTTACAGCAGGTCTGGACAACCGCTACATAAAATAACTATTAATCATTATAATAATTAACTATTAATTATTATAATAATTATAATAACAACGCCTCCAGTTTGCCGGACACTGCTTAAGAGCAGAGAAAGAAGTCATATCAACTCTTCTGCTATGAAGCCAAAGTCTCCCGATCCGTAATCGCAAAATGACATACCCACAAATGCTATCACGAAGGATGAGGAGGATGAGGATGATGATGATTAATATTATTAAGTTTATAACTACCTCAAACAGGAGCCACGAAACTTTACTTAATGATCATATTAGTTTGTAAATTTGAACATGGCTTAATTGGGCAAGCAAGATCACTTTTACGTACTAGTTCACCGTTCCAGTTTGAAAAAGATGAGAAATCGGGGCATTCAGCTGAACTAGGCAGGAACTTCTTGTCTTTAATTTACATGAAACAACATTTTCGAGGCTTGTTTGCTTGGTCTCATCAGACGATGCAGATACAGCTTGGTATCCTCGACAGAAGATACAAAATGCGAGGAAGAAACTGGAAGGATTTAACCCTGCTTATGTCATGAGGTTTGTCACGTAATTTTCAGTTTCTTTGCTGTTAACCGCGAACAACTTAATGTCGCTAATGAGAAATCTGTTCCCGCTTAGATCCACACAAGATCAGGCGTGTGTTCACCTTAGTCGAGTGCAATTAAAAATTCTTAACTTTTTCTTACGACCATTTTTGGATAGCACTTACGCTGTTTTCTCCCCAAGTTATAAAAAGCCGTCAGTACTGAACTGATTTTGACTAATTCGTCAGCGATGACAGAGAACTTGAAAAATGTTGATCCGTTCTTTCAGGTTTTCGCTGCGCGTTTTCGTGGCGAAGCGGTCAGCAAAGAAAGTATGTACGTTCCGTACAAAAACTGAAATATACGCGAACCATGATTGGAGTATTAAAGAGGCGTCGTTTATTGAAGGTTACATTATTACCAGTGGCCAGAAAGTCTCGATCTGGAATGGAATGCGGCCGATCAGTTTACGGTATTAGGAAGCTTAAGCAAAGGTGTTTTCGAGCGAGTTACGTCAACCGGAAGTGGACGTTTCGTATTCTTCGGCAGTGCTTTCACCCATATTTTCTGGTAAATCGCCTTTATAAGAATAAAGACACGGGGCAGTGCAAATCTGGAATTATCAAGGTGGTTTGAAACGAAAACGCTTCATTTCCGGTTGACGTACGTCGCTGAAAAACGCCTTTGCTTAAGCTCCCTATTATCTATTTTTAGAACGGCTGCTGCTAGATTTGTGCCATGATTTGCATTTACCACGAGCAATCCCTCGTGCGGCTCCTGGTTGCGGACCAATGAGACGCGTTGTGGTTATCAGGCCCAATTTTTTTGGCCATTATTTGGCGGGACGTCTATTCTAAATTTAGATAATACCGTAAAATGGGCGAAGGCCAAATGAGACAGATCGAGACTTCTGGATCATGGACTTCTGCCAGTCGACCAACTGGCAGGAGGCAACCAGTTGACCTTTTACAAAGCATGGTGGAAATGTTATAGGGACACCAAAAAATAAATTCAGTTGGTGGTCAGAGCGGAATTTATCCCGGAGCAACCGCGTGTGAATCCAGCGCCTCAACCACTAGGCCACGCCGCCCCCTTATAATAGGCGGTCAATATTGTTTTCGAAACTAAGTGCCATCTACCCTAGTCCTGTCGAAATATCTGTTATTTGACCCTGTTTGTATGATGAATGGCGATAATCTCATTTTTTGCTTCTATATACATTCGTCTCTAGGGATGACCTTGCGTTAGGCCACAAGTCAAATTCCGGGTATAAGCACATGGAAGCCGTGTGTCTTGGAGACAAGACTGTTAATATCCGAGCCCGCGAACCAGAAGGTGGTTTGTCAGTCGAGAGTCAAGTGGCGTGCTTAATCGATCACGCAATGGATCCCAATATTCTCGGGCGAACATACGTTGGCTGGGAACCGTGGATGTGACAATGGCCCGGCAAACGTCACAAACACCCAATACCACACACCCTGATATGCGTTGTGGTGACTTATGGATTGAAAATGTTGAAGTTTTCAATTGTGAAGCGTAACAGCCTTAAGCTGGATCATGACTGTTATGGGTTATATTTTATAAAATAAGCTTTGTTAGAAATTGTGTGCTTGTGCTATGTTCCACTGTCGAGGGAAGAAATAGATCTCCACAAGGAACCATTCAGTTCTATATTCCCAG
This sequence comes from Astreopora myriophthalma, assembly GCA_014634185.1. Classification (NCBI taxonomy): domain Eukaryota; kingdom Metazoa; phylum Cnidaria; class Anthozoa; order Scleractinia; family Acroporidae; genus Astreopora; species Astreopora myriophthalma. Next base: position 4,199,640 of record BLFK01000134.1, on the reverse strand, counting down.
CTTCCTGAAGCTATGTAAGAATGAATAGACAGATCATGAGCTGTCAGTTGATCGGCACGTGCGAAGTTGGGTTGCAAAAATACACAAGGTAGTCTCATTTTCTCTTGGTAGCTTCTATCATTGTAAAAGCACTGAGACAACTTCCAAGTGGACGTTACTAGACATGATTAGAACGTTGCTATCGGTGGATATGCATGATGTGAGCATTTGCGATAAGAAGTCGAACGGCTTTTTGCAGAAGTTGTGCTCGCCCTTTTCACCAGAAGTCGACAAACCATTACTCTCATCCTCAGAAAATTTTGCTAGCCGGTAAAAGAATAGAGCGATGAAGTATCAATTTGTTCCTTGAATAAAATGTACCTGGAATTATAAATATCTTTGTTTGCTCAAGCGATGCAAATAATGCTGGAGTTGCTTCAAGAAAGCTGATCTGCGTTTTGAGAATATTTGTTTTGCAGTCTAGTTGTTGTAGCCGTGAATCTCTGGGGTGAAGACTGATCCCCGGACACGGAATTTTGCTTGGGTGAGCCAGAGAATACTGGTTAGTGGGCAATAATAGGACACGAGGACTAATGGATAAGTAAACCCGGGAACCCGCCTCAAGCTGAGGGGTTGTATCCTGTTCAAGGTTGCCACGAGGAGCAAATAGTACCGTTACTCAGTTTGAGGTCTGGTTGACTTATCTTAATTAAAAAGATATTCCTCTTTTCTCAGTTTACTGACCTTCCCCACACCTCTCACAGAAGAGCTCTCAATGTGATTCTGCCGTCATCCCCATTTTATCAAGGGAGGAAGAAAAGGAAGGACGTTATATTCTATAATAAGCGTTATTGTCGTGTCAGTGAGAGATAAGTCGTACCATCGCAGAGGGAAGTAACAGAAACAACCTGTTTTTCCTTCAGTATATGTTATTTGGGTAAATGGACCGTCTGACCAACCCAAGAGCCACCACAGCTTCAGCAAACAAGCACAATCAAGTTGTTTTTATTCCTTTTTCATATATTCACTTGATAGCTACATGGTCATTTCGTGTGTGATTACAGTCTGCAAAGTTTCAGTTCATTTCTTTTTCGAGTAGGGTACATATGGCTTGTACGTGGCGCGGAAACCCTTGTACACTCCGTTGTCTTGTGCACTTGTTATGAAGTGTACCCACATGTACTGATTAGTGACCACCTGTCCAGACAGGGGACTGGGACCGCTCCAGGCGATCTCCAAAGGCGCTGTAACCCAGGGGCCATGTGCAACTTCTAAGCGGTCGTGAGCATTTTCAGTCTTGAATTCGTTTATCGTCACACCAATCTGTTTGTTGGCATTGAAAATCAACCATGTACAACTGAGATTTGGAGGGTAGCCATTTGGAAATCCAGGAGAGCGAATTTCCCCGGAATCAGTGACAAGAATGCCGCCGCAGTCTGAGAAAAGAAGAGGACGTGTAGTAATGCCTCAAAAGGTGGATGATATTTGCGCAGAAAACCCTGAAACACTATTACATGTGAGAGATACTAGATAAATGGAAGACGGTAGACATTCAGATCATATTGAAGGCAAACTGAAAAGTCTGGATAGACAATACACCGAAGATGCAGACTCGAGACTCTTGCCATATGATGGACAGAGTGATGAGACACTGTATTGTAAATATCATGCCCGCGTCGTTACCGATAAATTCGTGATTTCATTTCATTCATTTACAGGAATTAACATTCACCGTCTTATTTCCTGTATTTTCCTATATTTTTTTATCTTTTGGTTTAGTTTTAAAAGGCGTTCATGGAGTCGCCAAAATACAAGAATGATGGCATTACACAGTGGCGAAAATTTGTGAATTTTATGTTCGAGTGGCAAGAACAGTATCTCACGAGTGAAAGATATTGTCTGTTTTGTCACGGGTACATAAAATTCCCCGGTATCTTTGAGCCAACGTGTAATGTTAGTTCTTGAACTGAAGAAATGATCCTCACACTTTCTGGACAATTTAAGCAATTGTCTCTTATGTGCACTTGAAAAATTCAAGTGACTCCAACGGGATTCGAACCCACGATCTCTGCGATGCCGGTGCATGAGCCCAACAAATTGACCTGCTCTTAACTGTGTGGCTTGAATTTTTCAAGTGCACATAAGAGACAATTGCTTAAATTGTCCAGAAAGTGTGAGGATCATTTCTTCAGTTCATGTCTAACCCGCACTTCATAATCATTTCTTTCAATGTTAGTTCTATTAAATGGAGACCAAATCAGGTTCATCATGAAAGCTGGAAAAAGCCAGAATCGTGACGTATTCAGCGATACGACACTCGAGAGATTAGGGACCTTTAGCAGTGAGGACGGCCACAGCGACGACAACGTGGTTCAAAATAGGAATTCGCGTCATTGTAATCACTTCGCGATTATTTCAACCAATTTAAAATGTGTGTCTGCTATCCAACAATGAAACTGGTATAAACGGCGTTTAAGTTTGGAGAGAAAAAAATTCAACGCCGTGTGCTGACGTCTTCCCAAAGGCGCGTATTTTGGTCATTTGACGTCGTTGCTTTGGAGAGGACGGCAAAAATGTAAAACGCACGTACAGGACATGCAGGACGATTGTTTTTATTAATTAACCTGTTGTTTTGTGACGTTCCCGTCGCCGTCCTCGTCGCTAAGGCCCGGTTCAAACGTGCCACTTCACATGTGCCGAATCTAATGCAAATGAGCCAGAACAATAGATTTTTCTCATTTGCATTAGATTCGGCACATGTGACGTTGAACCGGGCCTAAAGCTCTCTAGTAACAAGGAAAATCAGTACGCCACTCGGAACCCGGTTGAAGTGGCTTATGGAATCTACGAGTGGTTTGTTACCATTAAAATAGATTCTTCCATACAATAAAGATAAATACTCAAATTTGAATAGGGTGCCCCTTTCAGTGTTCAGGGTAAAATGTAATTTGAAAGGTAATTTGAAATCTCATTACTAAAAATGTCAATTCGGAGCGATTTCACAATACCAGTCCAGTTATTTGCACATTTCATTCTTATCTTCAAGAACGAGACATCGACAAAAATACACCCTATTCATATGCTAATAAGTGGACGGGTATTCTGGAATCTAACATTTGCCGCAGTCGACTTACACACAGACGATGCTTGCTGCAAAGGACTGAAAAACATTATCTAGGCCCAGGTGTTCGTAGCAGGGTTAGCGGTAACCCTGGGTTAAGTCTCATTAAAACCTATTGGTTGTCATGGTAATTATCCTGGGTTAGTTCTAACGCTGCTTCGAACAACTCGGTCCTGATGTTGACCAGTTTCAGCTCTCAACTTTGCATAAACATTCACATGTAAACAGAGAAGCAAGTTTCTGCTGTAGACATAGCTCGAGTCGATTATGTAGCAAATCTCACTATTTTCGCATTTGGTAAGGAAACAATTAAGCAGCAACCGACATTATCAAGAGTTCTGCTAGTGTGGACGCAACTGCAGACCATGATTGTGTAAGGATGACACTGACCTGTTTGTTTGTAAGAAACTTTGAACCCATTGTTAACATTCTCTCCGTTTGAGATGAACCTGACCCGGATACTGTTGCCAGAGGATGTGATTGGGCGTGGTTTGTCTTTAACACCGCTAAAAGCTATGATCGGATCTGTCTTGCCAGTGTCGTAAATGAGCACAAAGTCGTTTCTCTCCTCGGTTCTGAGTTCCTCGAAGTCTAGGCGCACTTTCTTTCCTTGAGGGACCTGAATTTCCCAGGTGCAGTATTCATTGTTTAGATAGTTGTTTGGGAAGTTGGTGGACTGCAACGATCCTGAAGGGCCGTGAAGAATACTGCCACAGTTTGAAACTTAAGGCAAAAAAAACAAACAAACAGTTTTTTTTTTCGAAATCGTGTCCTAGTGCATAAGTGGGGGCCAATAATTACTGTTTAGTCGTAGTGCTAAATGCTAATTAGCCCGTCTAGCCTCGTAAGTGTGAGCAAAATTCGAAAGATTATGTTCAATACTGAGGCTAGTTGGTCTGATTGACGTGTACAAAGAAACGTTAAATCGCCCTCCATTTTTGCGTATGGTCTGTACATCATACTTTTCTACTGATAAAAATCGCAGAGAAAGTGTCCGTAAGCCAAATTAAAAAACGAAATGTCGGCATAATGAAGAGGTTGTGAGGATTGCCCAATACAAACTGGCATTAGATAGACTTAGAACCACGTTTGCGGCGAACGCCAATAATACCACAAGACCACGATTCTCCCACGTTTGCCGTTTTCTTCTCTACCTACATAAAAGCGAGCACTTTCGAGTTTGCCATTTACGCGAAATTTTTCATTCGTTTTTGTCACTGAATTGTTTTTAAATCCCAAAATCCAATTACAGCTAAGTATCTGTTCAAAGCTTTATTAAAGGAGGCGAGAATGTTGATTCTTGGCATTAAAAAATGTTTATTCAGGAATAACAGCCCCCAGACAAAACACAAACAGATTGCATAAGTTTAAGACAATCAAGTGAGTTCGAGTGAGTTGTTCTTGCTTCGGTTTGAACATCGTTTTGGGAAAAAAACTTTCTTTTCCTACATGCTTCCACACATGTCCATCGAACGTGGATCAAAATCTTTCTTCCAGAACTTTAAAGTGGTTGAATAATCTCGGGGCCGTACAATAGCAAGTAAAGACTGCTGCCTGGTCTGGGTAACCTGTGCTACAGGATTTTTTATGAAAATTGAACAGTTTAAAGTTGCGTAACTGAAGATTGCTGTTATTTTATGCCTTCTTTGTAAAATCCCTAAGTAGCTTTTTGGTGAAGTTTCCTCGTGTCACATAGTTAATGTAAAAATAAGGACTATAGCCTTTTACTGACCAACGCAGCTTGCAGCTGTCCCTGACCATTGACCATTAGCTTCGCACTGCCTAATTATAGACCCTTCGAGTTTGTAGCCAGCATTACAGTCATAGATAACGCGCTCGCCATATGTAAACTTGTCACCAATTCTGAATCCGTTTGTCAGAGCTCCCGGATCACCGCAGCTGACGACTAGGGGAGAGAACAATTCGATGATTATCACTTATTTTGGTATTTACCATGCGCCACCATGCTGAACTAGACCATATGGCGCCACAAAAGCCCAGGACTGAATTAAATTTCGAAACTAAGCGACAATCATTATGGTATACTTAGACACTTGGGGCAAGCCTCTTTTGGTGCTATTGTGTTTGTTCCTGTCATGGTTGAGGATTAAGGGCCCGGGCAAACGGCTTCAACATTTGCTCGATTGTGTTGAATGATGTTGAACGACGTTGAGCACCGGAGGTGGCAAATCGTTTTAAGAGATTATCAACATTTCGTTCAACAAAGCGTCACATTGTTGTTACCATTTATACGTCTTTGAAAGACCGATTGGTGCCACGCGCATACCTAACAATATTGAAAGGACGCTGAAAGAGGGTGGCAAACTTCTTGAACCTCATTTAACATTCGCAATTACAAAAGAGTATGGATGAAATGATATATGAAATGAATCATATTGAGCTGCGGTATGAAATCAAATGAAGCTATGATCCTCGCAGTTATGGACGCAATTTTAGCAGTTGCGTAGAGAAGCCTGAAAAAATTCAGGACTTAACGGAGTTTGAACCCGTGAATCATTTCATATATCATCGTTCTTGCATTCACCACGGGAACATTTGAACCCACAAATGACCAGTGGATTCATAGCTCAGTTGGTTAGAGCGTCGCACCGGCATCGCGAGGTCACAGGTTCAAACCCCGTTGAAGTCCTGAATTTTTTCAGGCTTCTCTACGCAACTGCTAAAATTGCGTCCATAACTGCGACGATCATAGCTTCATTTGACAAAAGAGCATGTTGAGTAAATTTTGAACCAAAGTTTAAACGCTTTTAAACTCATTTAGCATCGATTCAAGTTTCAACACAGTTTAAAGCGGATGGCGAATGGTTTCATCATCATCATCATAGCTTTATTTACCCTCGGATTTTTAGAGTAGCTTATGCAGCTAGTATCTCCGAGCTTTTCCCAGCTCAACCATGAAATAGACCTTTTTACCGATACGGCGGCCATCTTGAATTCTATTGTTCTGTGAAAGATATCATGGAATGCCCAGGGGGCAAATGCATACATGTTGCCCCCTGGGCATCCCATGATATCTTTTACAGAACAATAGAATTCAACATGGCCGCCGTACCGGTAAAAGGGTCTATTACACACACAAAGGCCAGACCACAACACCGGGATCTATGTCTCCTACTATTTCCGAACAGTGAGTCGGTTCTTGAACGTTCCACAAAGTTACTTACGAAGAAGGGTTGTGAGACGGGACCTACGGTTTGTCGTCCTTCTCCGAGATCACCGCTAGAAAGTCTAACCATTGGCAATTGTCTAAGCCAAGGCAGCACATTCTCTTCAGTTATTTTAAGAACCTGAGTGTTGGTTTGGCCAGGATTTGAACGTAGACCTCCCGCACCAACTGCTTCGACATTACTGTTCAATAAAATCGAACGGACGTTGAAGCAAATGTTGAAACCGTTTGCCTGGGCCTTAGGAGAACGAGTGTCAAAACAAAGACACATTCAGCCAATGGTCTGAGCTCTATTCCGTAAAAGGTCTGTGAAAATGCGCTACTTTTTCAGCTTTTCAAATATAATTTTGGATAAATGTAATTTTTACGAGAAAAAATTTGACGCCGATTCTTGGTATTAGGTTTTTTCAGTCTTATGTACGCAGACCACGATCGACTAACAGCACATTTAATTTATTGGGCTCATTGGTTATAGGCTATTTAAAGCAGCAAGAGCTATAATGACAGTATCGAGCAAGTTGCTGGATCGGCCGAGGTATTGCTGCCCATATGTAACAATATTTATTCCCGCTTGAATTCAAAATTTAAAGCAAATTTCGTTTGATCTTTCTTTTAAAACCCATTTGATTTTAACTTGTATACCTGTTTATTTGAACTGTTCTTCGTAAATTTCTTTTAGTCCTATTTAAGATTCATTTAAACTTTCGAAATTCATTTAAACATTTGAATCCATTTAAACCTTGCAAAAATCATTAAATGTTTCGAATTCATTTAAACTTCCTGGGGCGAGCTCGGCCAGTGTAGCCTCACTTTTACGTGGCCTCGTTTTCAAATCTACCGGCCTTGGCAGCCATTTTGTTTTGGCACTCAGGAGATGGACAACAAAGGGAAAAACTGGGTCGCTGAGTTACTTCATAAAGCTTCGAAGTTTCCTGCAATAGAACAGTTTAAATCAAATGGGTTTTAAAAGAAAGATCAAACGAAATTGCATTAAATTTTAAATTCAAGCAGAATTAAATATTGCTACATATGGGCAGCCATACCGAGGTCAGATTTATGTTAACTGAGATTGTAACTTACTCTGACATGTTGGTTGCGAGTCAGACCACTGACCGGTAGTCTGACATGTCCGTTTTTGTGAGCCTTGCAGCGTGTATCCCGAGTTACATGCGAACTGAACAGACGCACCGTAAGAGTGGTTTTTTCCGATCTTAATGCCATTTGTTGGCGTTCCAGGGTTTCCACACGACCTTTCTAGAAGTGAGAGTATTCCTGTTGTGTTAGTGTACATCAAAAAGGCTATTGTGAAGAGTGACTTGAATTAATGCACACCAAGACTTCATCTCGTACGTTGTCCATTTGAGTGGAAGAATATAGTGTCTTTTCAATAAAATATTCCCCTCCTCCCATGCACTAACCGGAATATGTTTCGAAAACACTGAAGCCACGTAAGCATTGGGTGAAGGGAAGGTTTTACAGCCTGTCACACACCCTTTATGAAAGAGGTATGACAAAACCAAAGGGAACGGACGTTTGGCTACCCCAGAAATCAGTTCTAGTTTGTCAACTGAGCTTCAGAGCTGTTAGCAAGAAATAAGTATATAACACACGAAAATCGATTTTAACCGTTTAGAAAATGCTACTTCATTTTTTCCGTTACGAGCGTTTCAATGTTTTAATGTTCTGCATATTACCCAGGCACTTGGGCTGCTGTCCACTCCATTGGCCGTTTTCCTGACAAGTCCGCTTCTGGTCTCCCTCCAGGTGGTGCTGAGAACGGCACGAAAAGGTCACGGAACTGTTGTATACAAAGCTGGAGCCATGCAGGTAGCCATGCCACGGTGTGCCTGGATCACCGCACTCTTTAACTAAATCGAATAAGAAGCAGCAGAAGAAAATTGCTGGCGTTAAGTACTGTTGAAAAGAACGCTTTATTGCCAAGTGGAAGGTAATGGGTTCAATCATAGAATACCAATCGGTGTCCTTTCCTCCTTCATCTCCCCTACGCTACAAACTTAAAGTGTATGTGACGGATTTTATTTGCTCAATCGAATCTTCTAGGAAGCATACTTCCGGTGGTGTACAAAACCGCGCCAGTAGACGACTGGGAAAAGAGGGGTTGTGACGTCAATACAAGATCGAAGTCTCAGCTGGTTCGTGGCTTCTCTCGTATTGATGTCACAACCCCTCTATTCCCAGTCTTCTTACTGGCGCAGTTCTGTACTTGACCAGAAGAATAATAACGTTTCTAGCAGGCTGAAACACGGAGAACAAAATCGGAATGAAGAAATTTTTGGAAAACCATGAAGATTTGAAACACGGGGAACAAAATCGGAATGAAAAAAATTTTGGAAAACCATGAAGATTTGATTGGGCCAATACAATAAAAGAGAAAGTACAAGAATCCCCGCACGTTTTGGGGGGTCCAGAGTCGAGTACTTCGTTCCTGGTGTTGCTATGACGATATGGCACTTATATGAAACATTTTCCATACAAATTTTCAAATGCAATTTACAACACCAGAGCAGAATGAGTAACAGACAGCCACACCGGGGATTATGTTCCCTACTAACTCTGACAGTGTGCGGATTCTTTTTGCGGTCAGTGGCTCTAACTATTTACACAAACAATTCGGATGGAAAATTTCGAAGTAAATATTAAATGATTCAGCTTATTTTGGCCTCAAATGGTTAAGGAAGAAGGAGGTCAGGGAAGGATGCATCAGTATCAACTTGAAAGTACAAAATAAGCATTAATAAGATTTAGCCGATGGACCATATCGTTTCAAATGGAACGGTGTCTAGCATTCGATGTTCTGACGGGAATTTGCGGTTTTCTGGGTAAAAATGTGTATCGAGACAAGGAATGCTTCCTTAACTAAATCCGCAGTTTGAGGGGCTCGTGCACCACCTCTTCAAAAATTGCCCATATTCTTACGTTTGCAAGTTGGATCAGCCCCAGACCATTGCTTGTTTGTCTGACAAGTCCTGAAGGAAGAACTGTCCGGGTAGACTTCATATCCCTGAACACATGATACACGAACCGTGCTGCCGACCTCTCGGCGGTAACCCTCTACATTTCCATGCGCCGGTGCAAACAGTTGTGGGCAATCAGCACCTGACATGTGAGGATTACAAACCCTTCAATGATCGTAAGTTGAAGTCATTATACATTTGTTTGTTGCATACGAAACGATTGTCGAGG
>BLFK01000134.1:4170162-4187639 GCA_014634185.1 Astreopora myriophthalma | reverse complement strand
TCACGTGATAGTGAACTACCACGTGACAAACTTCACTGATGAAGACTGATGGTTTCAGTCGAAACGTCTGTTAATAATTAAGACCAAAATTCCAGAAAAAGATTCAAATATTCCGGACTGTTTAAAAACGTCTAAATATTTACAAGAATTGAAACATCAACTTTCCTAATGTTCGTCTTAAACGAGTTCAGAGTTTCAGTCATTCTTAAGTGTCTTGGCAACTTCGACCAAATGAGAGGTCCCACATTGAACTTATTGAATTTCTACCAAATCTAACAGTTTCGAATCTTGGTAGTTCGAAGTCACTATTCCGTGAGTAATACTGAGTTTTCTTTAAGTTAAATAAGTCAGAAATATTCACGGGTACAAGGCTGTGCTTAACTTTAAACATCAACCTGGCAATGTCTTTTTTACGATAACTGCAGAAATTCACGCGCGCTCATTGGCTAATTTTTATGGTCAATATGCGGACAGACACATGAATTTGAAATTCATGCGACGCGTCAGCGGGCGAGCGCTCGCAATTCGACAATTTATTATCGTAAAAAACAAATTGACGTCAGTTTTTAATGAGTCTGTCCTGTTATTGATCATGAATTTCGTCATCACATTGTCAAAGTAGTCTGCGGATCCACTCGGCTACCGCCTCGTGGATCCACAGCTACTTTGACAATGTGATGACGAAATTCATGACCGAGGAAAAATAAACGCTGTTGTTTTCCTAGACCTAAAAAAAGCTTTCGATACGGTTAATCACGAGATCCTTTTATCTAAATTAAATAATTACGGCATACATGGCATTTCTTACAACTGGTTTAAGTCCTATTTGGACAACCGCACTCAAAAGTGTTCCATTAATGGCTCACTTTCTAAAACTTGCTCACTAAGTTGCGGCGTCCCTCAAGGGACTATTTTGGGTCCATTGTTGTTTTTGCTATATATCAATGATCTTCCAAACTGTCTAACGAATTGTGTGCCATGGATGTACGCAGATGACACCCACCTAACATATGCGGGTGACAATACAGGCGACATAGAATCAAGTCTTAACCATGATCTAGAAAATGTTAAAAAATGGTTGATAGCAAACAAACTTACCCTGAACATGACAAAAACCGAATTTATACTGATTGGATCAAGGCAGAGGTTGTATGCTCTCACAAATCCTCCAATTCCCGAGATTAATGGTGCTCCTATCACTCAAGTTTCTGTTGCTAAATCCCTGGGCGTGCTTATTGATAATAATCTTAACTGGAGTAGCCATGTCGATAAACTGACAAAGAAAGTAGCTTCTGGAATTGGAGCCCTCAAACGTGTAAGGCATCTCGTTCCTCAGACGACATTGCGTTCTTTTTATCACGCTTTACTTCAACCGCACTTTGACTACTGCAATGTCGTCTGGGGAAACTGTGGTATCACGTTACATGACAAATTAAAAAAACTGCAAAATAGAGCAGCCAGAGTTTTGACCTTCTCCAATTTTGATGCAAATGCTAGCGAGCTATTCAAAATTTTAGGCTGGAAAAATCTAGTTAGCCAACAACAAATTGCGCTGGCCACAATGGTCTATAAGTGTCTTCAGGGACTAGCACCGGAATATCTATGTTCTAAATTTACAAACCGCGAATCTGTTTATAGTTTAATGTTCCGTTTCCGCGGACAAATTATTATAGAAACAGCTTCAGCTATAGAGGTGCTACTGTCTGGAACAGCTTACCCCTTAAAGCGAGACAAGCAGAGTCTCTTGGGCTTTTCAAAAATCTGATTAAAGACATATTTTAGTAAGCACGGCATTCATGGAAAGCAGCTTTAGAATAAATATAGTTTAGTTGTATTTTATTGTGATCATTTTAAAATTTTACCATTTGTAATTTAGATTTTAGCATTGTTTGTAATCTTAGCTGATGATTTTACCGTGCATAAATAATAAAATATCAAAATATCATATCATATCATATCAGGACAGACGCATAAAAAACTGACGTCAATTTGTTAAGTAGCGCCTATTGTACAACGTCGGTAGTTTGGCGCGGTGTCTAGCAGTTCATGATAGGACGCTGACCGGAAATCTGAGCGATCGCTCTTGAATCCGCTCGAGCTTTCTCCGATTCGATCATTGCAAGAGTGCCTGACTATAGATGGCAATAGGTTAAATGGGGCGTAGCCGCACTAAGACCCCTACGTTCTGACAGGCCTTGGTGCATAGTTCACTTACATGACTGGTAAAATTCATTTTTTCATCGATTTTAACTCCTAAAAGCTCAAACCGATGAAAACCGTAACTAGTGTGTCCCATTAAGACTGAAACCTCGAGGAGGAAAGGCCAAATATGTGTCATGGTCCGGTTGACTTTTAACTATTGCGAAACAAAATAGTTACAAGTTAAGTTGTTGTTGTTGTTTTTCATTAAGAACTCGCAGTCTTACTGTTACATGTAGGATGAACACCAGACCATTGACCGTCCGACGCGCAGACTCGCTTTTGGGATCCCACCAGCTGATAACCCACATTGCACTTGACGGTAGCGATATTTCCCAGAATAGCGTCGCCAGCCATGGTAATGGCGCCATTTGTTGGAGCACTAATGGGTGGACATTGCTTTTCTGAAAACATAATGGAAATACCTTTCTGTGATACTACTGCTGTGGTCGAGCTGCGTATGTGAAGTGCTACCTTTTTGTTTTCCGTATTCGTGTTTGTTTGTTTGTTTGCTTATTTGTTTGTTTGTTAATTTGTTTTTTTTTTCTCTTTGCTTGCTTCTTTGTTTGTTTTCATTTTCCTGCTGGAAGTTACTGTTGGGCTAATTTTACCATTACAGTTCTTGCTGTCCGCTGCAATTGTATACCCTCCATGGCAATAGCAAGAATGGCTCAGAAAACTGTTCACACAAACGTGTTCGCAGCCACCATTGCTTGAGATGCATTCGTCTTTATCTACAAACGAGAAATACGAGGGTAGTTTTGAGTAATTATATGCAGTAATACAGCTGCAGAAAGCAAATGCTGCCGTGATAGGTGTACCAAGTACTTCCGTTAACGAAAATAATATAGATACATTACCTCGACAGGACCTTCCACCGGGGGCGAGCTCCATACCCGACGGACAGGAACAGCGAAATGTTCCCGGTGAATTATGACAAGTGTGACTACACAGACCCAGAGAACACTCGTTCACATCTAAAAACACAACAACATTTAATATTCAGTAGTCTTTATGGGGATCATAAGACTGAAATTCTTCCATGGGTTATTCAACACAATGCCACTGGTAGTTCATTGTTTTGAAAGGGTTCGTTGGCAAGTTTGCCTCCACGGGTTCTCCACTTTTAAATTTATAGGTAAGATAACTGTGAATAAGGAGTGGTGAAGTGTTAGCCTTAACACCTCTGCCTACGAAAGAGTCTCTGTTCGCGTTATTCTGAGGAGGGTAAAAGATACGAGAAGTAGACACGCCCTGGGAAAGAGCCGTTGCTCCGACGATAAGATAGCACAATAATATGGATAGTTAATTACCATCGCATGTCTTTCCATCGTTGTTCATTGTGTAACCGGGATTGCAAGAACATAGGAAACTACCAATGCTGTTAGCACACCGCTGACCACACTGACCGCTGGTACATTCATCAATGTCTGCAGGATCAAGTCAACATATGGAAGGTATCAACTCAGAGCTGTTTTTAACGCACACTCGTTCCTTTGACTTAAATAATCTGTGATAGCTAGTAAAAATCACATTTTTCGACGGAAAAATTTCTAAGAGACGATTTTATTAAATGTCAGTTTATAACATTAAAGCTATCTCGATCTTCTGTTGGGTGTCAAGTATACTTGACGCGCTAAAAAAATCGAAAAACATGCAACTCTCTTTTTTATTTAAATATCAAAAGTGCGTCTTCTTAACACCCAACTAGTGAAATTTTAAGGTTAATTTCGAGCAGAAGACTGTTTTTATATTTAAAAGCCTTCCATGGCTTGCGTTTAAGATTGACCCAAGAGCTGGATCGGGGGAAAATATCATTCAATCATGAATAGTTTAAATTTGTAAAGCGTGAGTGGTTGTGAATAGAATGAATCCAACAAGATCAGGTTGGACGCATTATGACGAACACATAACAAAGAACGATCATAAATGCAGCCCACGGGGCAATAACGGTTAAAAAGGGATAACACTCTGATTGGATTAAGACCGACGTTTCAATGTGGACCAAGTATTGCGTTTGTGACGTCAAGCACTAATCAGCCTAAGTAAATTTTAGCGTATGATCGGCTGTTAATTACAGATGTGGGTGACACCCTCGTCACAACCATGTTCAATGTTAACCCCTTCTCCATAAAGATTAAGGGCCGATTATTTAAACCGAGTTTATCCTAAACCTCATCCAGACGGCGTCTCATAACCGTCGACTAATAAACAATGGTAGCTTAAACCAGGTTACAAGTAGGTTTAGACCTTGTTTATCTGTTTATTCGTACTGTTTTGAATCATGAATGAGTTGGCACACTACATGCAACTTCGGGACCGGACTAACCGTCAACGTGGTAGACACATTTTTACTTCTACAAGACCGTTCGAACCCCCTTGAAGAATTTTGGGACGGTGATTTTTGGCAGCGATTTCGTTTTAGGAAGGATTCGGTAATTTATTTCACCGGAATTTTGAAAGAAAGCCTTGAGCACCATACTCAACGAGGACTTCCTCTTTCACATGTGTAGCGAGTGCTTGTTGCATTGCGGTTCTATGCTGCTGGAAGTTTTTAAAGAGTTATTGGAGATTTGTTCGGGATTTCCACTTTCACCGTCTGCAAGGTAAAAGAGGCGGTTTCAAGGGAGATTACAAGAAGGAAAGCACAGTTTATTTACGTCCCCGCAAATTTACATGAGACTAAGAGGAAGTTCTATGATATTGCAGGATTCCCTGTACAGTCCTTTTGATTCCACCCCTGTTACCTGCTACCTATCCTGCTCGTGCCTCGTGGCACATAGGGCCTCTACAGAGCTTCTCCAACTCTCCCTATTGGCTGCCGCCGCTCGCACCTCCTCCCAAGAACTCCAACCTGCCTCTCTCCTATCCTTTTCCACAGTCCTCCTCCCTGCCGTCTTAGGCCATCCTCTTCGCCTTTTGCCTTCTGGTACCCAGGTCATAGCCACATAACCATTGCTATTATGATCTTGTCTCAAGATATGACCGATCATTTTCCATCTTCGTGATTTAACTCCATTGCTCATCGACCTCATTCCTGATCTTTTCAGTATAGCCTCAGTTCTAACATGATCTTGCCATCGAGTGCGCGTTATTCTTCGCAAGCATCTGTTGTGAAACACATCGCCTACCTTATCGTCTCCTTTATTCATCTTCCATGTCTCTCACCCATATAGCAAGACTGGTAGCACAAGGGTCTTGTAAAGCTTGAGTTTAGTTTTCCTCGAGATGTTGTTGGAGCTCCAGGTCTTCTTAAGCCTGGTAAACGCAGCCCTTGCCTTGGATAGTCTGTTCCTAAGATCCTTAATGCCACAGCCCTTCTTGCAAACTTTAGCTCCCAAATAGGTAAATTCATCGACATCCTCTATAGGTTGTTCATTAATCGTGATCCTTGCTTGAGTCCCCGCGTTTATCCTTAGCATTTTCGTTTTTTCCAGGTTGATCCTGAATCCAACCCGCTTGGCCTCTTCATCCACTTTCTCCGACTTATCCTGAATATGTTGTTGAGTAAATTGATGGCACGCACATGCAAATAATTGTTCCAGATCGGGAAAATGTAATGGCATTTGTGAACAGAAAACAATTCTACTTGGTAAACGTCCAAGCTATCGGCGACAGCGAGTCTAAAATAACAAACATTGTTGCTGGATGGCCTGGGTCAACCCACAATTCCAGAAACAGTGCCATCGTGGAAAAATCAGCGCCTTGAGGATGCAAAATCCAATGCAAAACGCCAATCAGTTATTGCCCGATATTTTTCTTAGACACGGCACAACAATTTACGATAGCACATTCGTGAAAAGAAGGCGAATAGGCTAAGCATGCAACGAAATTTTATTCATTGGACAGTAGAAATTTTTGCCACATTTTTTCTACATTATTTTTCTACAACTCTGAGTCATTTTCATCACATCTTTTTGGAGGCCTCATCAGAGATCAGTGGAAGGCCTACGTTTACCTGCACACACTGGTGTTTTAGCTTCCATTCTTTTAATTTTAAGATCTTCATTTTCATTTCATGTTCTCTTCGGGCCATTACCAGGAAAGGATCTTCAACCTGATGATCCTGTTGCTTTCCTTTAGGCTTCATGCTGTATTACAAAGAACGGCAAAAATCCCCATAATGAAAAAGTGATAACTTGACAATTGTAACTTAATACGACGATGAAGATAATAAAAATAACACAGTAAAGGAATATTAAAGGAAGATTACAGAAGAAATGATTCCTTTGATGTTGCTCCCCTCCTCTTCTGAGCAAAGTAACTCCCTTTACTTGAAATATTTCTATCACTTGGCCCTGCTTCATCGACGTCGTCATTATCACACTCAGTTATTGCAATAATCTGGCTGTTTGAACAACAATATTCCATAGAGTCATCGTCAAAGTCTTTGTAAGCGGGTTCACAGATGCAGAAATGACATTGGCTACAATTTGGCTTATTTGTGTGGGTAATGTGGTCTGCTGTGGGTGATGCTTATTTGTGCGAGTGATCTTTATTCGCTTCCAGCATCCTTGCAGTGATTTTAAATCCCTTTGGTTGCAACTCGGATTTGCCGCGTTAAATTGCTCTAAAACCGCTTTCCAACACTTTTTCTTCTTCAGGCTACAAGTCATAGTATCATATCGCTTGTTCTGAATATCAGGATATTACCGGCCAAGTTCCGCAAGAAAAAGTTTCTCTTCCTCGCCAAGAGTTGTTCCAGTTTTAGCCGTGGACATGTAGATGAATTTGATAAATTTGAATTTGTGACACATGCAGGAAAACAATAGCGCGACTTGCTAAACCACGATTCAGTCGTGGACTCCGTGCGCTTCGGCTCGTCCACGTTTTAATGATGCAAATTTAACCAAGTTTAGACGTGGTTTACGGAGCCCTCGTCTAAACCTCAATTAAGGTATCAGTGTACCCCAAATGACCATCATACTTCGGCGCCGCTTTACGGTGGGACGTTTTACGCAAACCCTACAAAAGTATATATTTTCTGAAAGCTTAATAATTGTAGATTACGATGGTATATTCATTAACATAAAAAAAATTACGGTTTTCCAAATATAGCGCGCTATTTCTCAAAGTACAGAGGTTCACTAATCAAGTTCCTTTCCGCTCGGATTTGAGCGGGAGAACGCGATTAATATCGCTATGTCTTCTTGACACCTTTCTCTAAGAAACGGTGTCGGGGAATTTTTATTTTTTGCTTCTTTCAAAAGTTATGACGGTTTTAGTGAAGAGAATGCATGTTTTATTCAACTCTCAAAGTTTAACTGCTTGTCAAAAACAAACCAGACAAGTAATCAAAATTTCCCGACACCGTTTTTTAGAGAAAGGTGTCAAGAAGACATAGCGATATTAATCGCTTTCTCCCGCTCAAATCCGACCGGAAACGAACTTGATTAGTGAACCTCTGTACTTTGAGAAATAGCGCGCTATATTTGGAAAACCGTAAATTTTTTTATGTTAATGAATATACCATCGTAATCTACAATTATTAAGCTTTCAGAAAATATATACTTTTGTAGGGTTTGCGTAAAACGTCCCACCGTAAAGCGGCGCCGAAGTATGATGGTCATTTGGGGTACACTGATACCTTAAGCCTTAAGCGACGTCTAAGTTAGGCTTCGTTTGAATAATCGGCCCTAATTGTTTAGGTAAACGAAGGTTGCTTCTGCCCGATGTAATTAAGTAGTTTCGGGTTTGAACGCGCATACCTTTGCACTCGGCTCTATTCCCACTCCAGTGTCCGTAGCTACAGGTCCTGGACGCCGAACCCTGAAGAGCGAATCCCGCTTTGCAGGAAAAGGTTATAGTACTGCCATGATTATAATTGGTTGAGGACTTGTAACCATAAAGAGGTGTCCCCGGATCCCTGCACGCGGCAGCTAAAAGAAAAAAAAGCATTACAACAATGTAAAGAGAACTGTGGTTGCATTCAGCTGATGCTGTTGTTTGAACTCAAAATAAAATAAAAAGAGAAAAAGACTGTTCTTTGAAGCTGCATATCCAAGACGTTGGACACGTTAACAAAAGATCCGTTTGGACACAATTGTGCCGCATGGATTGGATCCAACCATACAAAGCTCTTTAATTGAAGTGCACCTAACTTAAATTGTTTTCCTCTCTTCACCTCCAGCAAACATTTTCTTTTCGACATTTTGCTTTGAATGCGCCGTAAAAGATAACAAAACTACGGAACGTGTGAGAGGCATGGATCTGTTCTGGAGATGAAGCCGCAAACTGCTTTGCGATGCAGAATTTGTTTGAAGCTGGGCTAGCGACTGCGAGTCTCCTGTAGCTCAGCGCATGGTAAAGCATCCGAACTAGTAACCAGAAGGCCAAAGGGTCCACTCCTGTTAGAAGCACTCGGAACTTTTTCCCCTGTATGCCCGCCCTACTGATAAATTCATCGTTTCATATTTTATGGTGTTGATATTGAAAACTAGAAGAAAGAAATTGTTTTAAGGGTTAGCGTACCTTAAATTACACGTCTTTGATAGAGCACTGTGTCTCTGTGTTTAAATAACAATCTTATTTGGCTAAGTTACTATTATTTGAATACTCTTTCGGATGAAAGGCATTTTTTCTCTCAGACGAACTCGTTCCTTACTTCCTTTTTACTTAGAACATAGCTTACTACCAGCAGAAGAACGCTAGAACATGCTGATGTGAGAAGTAAAAAAGGATGGGTGCTGTAAAAACTGGGAAAGTTAGAAATCAATTAAGTAACCCACCCACCTTGTTCGCAGGTGTCGCCTTCGAAGTTTGAAGAACACTTGCATCGAAAGCCAAAGTAAAGTTCTTTACACCTGCCACCATTCTTGCAGGGATTACTTGTGCATTCGTTTATTCCTGAAAATTCCAAAACCAGGAAAGTGTTAAAATCCTAAAGCATTACTTTTAAGTGATGGGGGTGAGGGTGACAGGGAGACTGGGTACTTGTTATTACTATCATTTCATAAGCGATGACGCAAGGATGGCGGCCCGTTTAGCAAGTGTGTATTGTATGATAACTCGATGAAGATTTTTTACTTCATATTAAATTACGAGAGACAGTTATGTTCAGACTTCATTTTACTACGCTTTGGCGGTGGGGTACGAAACAAAAATGGTGAAGGTTCAATTTGCTTAAAACGTTTGAGTCTGACAGAAGGTTCAACAGTCAAGGAATATGCAATAATTTTCCAGCTTCCGCTATCTCAAAGGGAATCGAAACTGACCGGAATTCAATTCAAACTTTGACAAGAACGCGTTTCCCGTGGCGTGCACCCATCTTTGTTTGTACATATCATGTTTGCAGTATTTACGCAGTTGTGGAAAGAAAGCCTTAAGGCTTGTATAGGATTATAAGTTTTGCGCTGTGCCAATTGAGCTATTAAGTCAACTGGATCGAAAATGGAAGTTGGTCACATTTTGCGTCTACGGTTATTTAATATTGAAGAGAAGGGAAAGAATCAGTTAAAGCGTATTGATTCGCGTGGCCAGCCGCTGTGTTGTTTTGGTGAAAGAAATGACATTGTCTGCCTAAAAAGTATGCAAAAACAGAGTTCAATTCCCTGAGGGTACAAAGGCCCTGCTAATTTGATCATAACATTTATTGAAATACCTGATACGGAGGGCGGTGGAGGTATTGTATCTGAAAAAAGAATGGAATAAACATCAACACGCCCGTTTTCTAACACAGATAAAAGGATTTGCCCTTGGCAACTCCATTTTTGTACTGGAGGCTCTCTTTACGGACATTCTCATAAAGAGACAACTCTATTAACAGACTCCTATCAAAAAAGTCTTCCTAACGTCTGTACAAACTCAGTATGTTCAAATTCTCGTAAAGTCTCAGCTCCAGTTGCAGACGTTGTTACGAGGTATGACATAGCGTGCTTTCTATAGAAGCCATTATATTACCTGCCAGACAGCCATACACCTCAACTCTCATGGTTATCCTTCCGTTCCATGTCTGAGGTCTGAATCGGATCATTGTTGTCGTAAATGATTGTAACTCTCTTTTTACAACTGTGTCACTATCTGCGTTTCCTGATAGAGTCTGTAACATAACGGAAAGTTTCCAGTTTTCTTCTTAGAAGTCTGGACAATTGCACCGAGGAAGCTTTTTTTGGACAGAATAGTAAGTTCTTGTCGCAATATTTTTTAGATGAAGTCTTCCCATTCACTGATTTAGTCGCCTTTGTCAAAACAGATTCCACTTTAGAGACACTTGAAAGTTAGATTATTTTTGTGAATCGATCTGTTACATTTTTATTTTGGGAGGTGACAAAGGAACTTAAAATAGCTCCATTAAACAGCTGTACCAGGAGATCCTCCTGAGCCTGTAGATTTGATCTTCGCAATAATTCTATATTTGGTAAATGGTTTGAACCCAGGAGTCATGAGAAGACTGTGATTGGTGCGTTTCGATTCATTTCAGGTCTGTCGTTGTTGATCTGTTCTGTTGGTTTCGTCAATAAGTAGTTTGTAAAGTGCGGGTAGTAGTTGGCAACGGTTAAGTGGAGTTTGTTCTAAGTTAGTAAACCAGCTTTCTAGTGTGAGTTGTTGGTAGTAGTTAGTAGAGTATTACGCACTTAGCGGAGTCCCAGTTAATTTTGTGATTAGTTAGAATTCTATATTTACTGAGGCACAAATGACGTACTTATTTTTTTCTTTAGTTAGTTTGACGACTACAACCCCATTGAAATGGTTTTATCTGAAATGGGTTTTTCTTGGACTTTACTCATCTCATTTTAGTTTTGGTCTTACCAGTTTAATCCGAATTTAAGACTTTGTACGCGAGCATTTTTTTGGGGGACAAATATTTGTTCGTGTGCATAGGACAGCAAATATTTGTTGAAAACGTTTAAGTCTTCTTTCAAGTCTTCTAAACTTCTTGTTTGTGGGCCAAAAATGACTTTAGAGACGAGAGACACCCGAGAACAGGCAAAGCATGCTTGGAAAACATTCCACAGCTTTGAACATTTGCCACAGGTCATGTGACGAGTTGTCCACATGTAGAAATGTTCGCATGTGGCAAGTTCTTTTTGCCACGTAAAAGATGGTGCCCCCGCTTTTTGTAGAAAATACATTTGTCACATTAAATGCGGGCAAATTTTGCTCACCCAGACTAGCAAATAAAAATTGTTACATGAAATTTTCTCAAGTGGACGAGGCTTAAATTGCATCCGTTCGCATGTAAACTCAGTGGAAATCAGTCATAAATTAACTGATAAACTCACCTCCGTATAGTACTGCCATGTACTTCCGTCCACACTGAATTGCAGCTTATAGGACGTAACCCATTCTGACAAACCATCACCGCCCTGAGTGGCAACGCCTGTTACTTTGTACAAATCACCTAAGTTTATCTGAATAACGCGACTTAATATTAGTACCAAAAACATATCACAAAATAAACTCAGTTCACAATAACCACAATTGACACGGTAGAAACACTAGTTAAAACACAAACTGGAGGAACTGGTAGCTGTAATTAGTTGAAAAAAATACAGTGATAAACTCAAGTTCAAGCCACCTCTCGATAAGAGTTTTGGTCCACCCGGGTTCTCCATACATGGGGTAAAGTGTTGGTATTCGAGAACTGTGATGTACTATGTGTGAGTAACAGTAGCTGAAGTTCGTTTGCAATTGATTGAAACATAATTAAAACTGAAACCACGACAGCAATATTCTGAGATCCATACTATCTGGCATTTGTTCGTTGAATGTACGCAAGCCAACTCTTTCTGGGCAGAATTTCAAGATTGGTTTAATGGTGGGAAAAAAAAGTCCATCTCTTTCATTCTTCTTGTCGCTACTGTTTAGCCCTAAACCATCTTGTTATTATAGGAAAGCATAATTTATACCTCAACGCCAGTGATAAAAATAAAGTTCAGTTTAGTGACTTCACATCTCTAGTTCGCGACACATTATTTGTATTAGAAAAGTACATCGCAATTAAATTGGGTTAACAAGATGAATATGTTAAAAAATGGGATTTCTTGCAAAATATCTAATTCCTTTCGCTCTTTTATTTATCCTGCTTTCCAATTTCATAACACGGGGTAAAGATTGTAATTGTTGTTCACTATACAGGCAAACAAGATGAACATATTAAAAATGAGACTTCTTGCAATATATCTAATTCCTTTCACTCTCTTGTTTACCCTTCTTTCTATGTTTCATAACTTTTATTCACACTGTTAGTTTCGCAAAGTAACGTTAGTATTGTAATTACTACTTTTGTATACAGTAGAGTAATTATTGTAACTATTATCTGGTAATGTTATTAGTCCTGTAACTATTGCTTAATGTCATTACAAAAGAATGCTTACCTGTAAATACTGCTGATTGTCAGACGACTGTGGGCTCCACCCTCCCCTGCTGTCCATCACTCCTTGAATACCGCTGGCCTGTGGTGCGTACAAGCGCGCCACATTTGGCTGACTGATTGAATTGAATGATGACGATGCCGTCATTGCGGAACCAGGTATGACGTTGCTTTGCACACCAAGAGCTTCAGCGCAGCCTGGAAAGCAAACAGCCTCTCAGTGTGAAAATGGATCCGCTTAAAACAAGTCAAAGGAGAAAGCAATGCAGAAAGAAAATCGGTCATCTAAAGACAGTCTTGAAGTAAGTATCATTTTAAATTTTACAGTGTTTTCTTCATCCTGTTCGGGACTTACCTGAGTGTTAATCATTCAACTATTTTGACAGATCTGTCTACTCCAGGTCTGACTGATCTGTTTCCTAATTCTTCTCTTTATTTGGCGCTTTTTTCTTGTTCCTTCATTTTCTTTTCATTTTTCATTTGTTGTATATTTTAAGTTTTCTTATATTGTGTTAATGAACGTCTTCGGTATTGTGGGTAAGTGCTTTGAAAAAAATGAGTTACCTAGTGATTAATTACAGTCCTAAGCACTGTCGTCGACAGTCATCATCAGGGGGCTTAGCTTGAGCAACGACAAAATCAAGGGGAACAAGAACACCACAAAACAATATGTTTAACGGGCAAAACAAAAACAAAACAAACAATTACTCTGCAGGCACCTCTTACATTTTGGACATTCTCTGCCGTTCTTTTCCAGGCTAACAACGACGTGAAATTAACAAATTTGTGGCTAGGTGAAGGAAGTGAGCACCCCACGATAAATTTTCAATACTCTATCCAAACTTGTGTGCCGTTCACACCAGTTAAATTCCTGGATAGTTGGTACGATTTTAGCGGGTGCCGAACGACTTGGAACAATGGGGGAATGAGTACAGTAACACCAAGGGAATACCTATTCACCATTGTTATCGTAAGTTCATAGAATGATTAAAATTTTCTGAAAATAAAGTATATGAAATAAGAAAACTTATGGACAAGTGTAGCGGGACGCATACAAGGTAAAACATTTTAAAACAACATACTCATCTGGTAGAAGTCGAATCCGCTTATTGCCGACACAGCAGCATTGTCCGAGCCCGCGCTACTGAGGTAACACTTCCTGTTGATCCTTTCATAATCAAACGACCTGCACGGAAATGAGGCCTCCTGCTCACATGCAACGGCACACTGTTCAGCAGTCTTCCCAATCAAAACTTTGTCATCATTGTTTGAGAGGCGTGTGTCTCGTTTCACTGAAAACCGCCTCAAAGAACTTCTGACTGAGAATATTGGATAAAAGATGGTAAACGATATGGTGTACTCCTTGCTTCGGTTTTGGGTTGTAAAATAATACAATGTAAAATAATATAAATGCACTACATAGCTAACTAAAAAACTGGAATGATTTGCGTGCCAAAAATGCGAGTCATTTAACTACAATCCCAGGCAAACGTCTTGGGACACTTACAAAAACACTTCAGGAAATAACTATTTAACTATTTTTTAAATACCACGTTCACCCCTCCCAATCCTTCTTCCCCCCCCCCCTTCCCTTATGCATCGACAATGTTTACATTGAGTTGACTTGGAGGCGGAAGGGGTACTTCAAAACGCCTTTAAGACAGTTGTTTTTTATAGACATGAAGAAAGTGTTTAAAGCAGGCGGCTATTGCTTGACTTTATAAAGCTTCGCAGGAATGGTGTAGGTATAGTCTTCTATACATAATCTTTCTTTTTGCTTTAAAATGCTTCGATAGTTTTAGTAATTATGGTCATGCAAATAAAGCTTATTGTTACTGACTTTTTGCTATTATTTCTCTTTTTTGTCAGTTAATGAGCAGTTAATCGTTAAGTTACTATTCTTTTGGTATTGAAAAAGCCGCTGTTGTTTTCGGTGTCGGTCAATTTTTCTGTTATTTGTTCTTTTGTTCTCCTCAAGGGCATCGAGCCAATTACGCGAGACCTTAAGACAGCTGCCACACGACCCCATGATCACACAATTCATCAAAGGAAAGCCAAGTTGAAAGTGTATATGATGAACATTGCATCACGTCAAGAGGCAAAGTCAGCCTAGTTTGTGAGTACAAAGGAAAATTCACAGTGTTGGAATTCATCCTCGCTGAGCAAAACTTACGGTCCATTCTTGGCTTGAAGTGCTGCCTTGAATTAGGCTTGATAAAGAGAATCTGCAGCCTTGAAGAAGAAACCGAGTACGCAGACGTCTTCCAAGGTCTGGGAAAAATCAAAATGTCCAACACAAGATTCAGGTCGATCCCAATGCTACACATGTCGTCCACCCTCCACGCAGAGTTCCAGTTGCTCTTCGCGAGCCACTTAAGGGGGAACTTCAGCGAATGGAGAACCTGGTCGTTTGTAAAAAATGTATGGAACCCACTGCCTGGGTCCACAGTCTCGTAGTGGCAGAGAAAAAGAAAAACAAGATTAGGTAATGCCTGGACCCCAGTGACCTCAATCGTGTTGTCATGCGCGTGCATTTTCCCATGCAGGCCGTGGAAGGTGTTATAAGCAGAATGCCCCATGCCAATGTTTTCAGCGTCCTTGATGCTAATCATGGTTTCTGGCAGGTCAAACTAACTAAAATAAATACTTTAATACGCCCTTCGGTAGATACAGTTACACGTGTTTGCCATTCGGTATTGCTTTAGCTCCAGAGGTGAATCACAATATTATGTCCCATTTGTTTCAGGACATAGAAGGCGTTGAAGTTATTGTCCATGATTTAGTTGTGTGGGGAGAGCATGTTGAGCAGCACGATGCAAGGCTTAGACAGGTGTTGGACCGCTGTCAGGAGTGCAACCTTAAGCTCAACAAAGAAAAGTGCCGTTTTCGTGTATCCGAGGTTCGCTATGTGGGCCATGTGTTGAGTTCAGATGGTATCAAACCAGACCAGCAGAAAGTTGAAGCAATCGACGCTATGCCGATTCCAGCCAATCGCGAAGACAGAGGTTCTTGGGTGTCGTAACCTACCTGTCCAAGTTCATCCCAAACATGGCCCAGAAAAGTGCCCCTTTGCGCCAGCTACTCCAGAAAGATGCTGATTGGTCTTGAGGAAAAGCCGAAGATGATGCATTTACATGCCTTAAGACAGCCATCTCATCTGCCCCAGTCCTTAAGTTCTTTGACTCCAAGGAACCAGTGACTCTGTCGGTTGATGCAAGTTCCAAAGGTTTGGGTGCTGTTATTCTTCAGAACGACCGTCCTGTGGCTTACGCCTCAAAAGCCCAAACTCTGAGCCAGCAAAATTACACGCAAATCGAAAAGTAGATGTTTGCCATTGTCTTTGGTTGCGAACGCTTGAGAGCCCTTGATTCCTCAGCAAGTCCTTCAGAGACCCTGGAGCACAGTCGCAGCGGACATTTTCTATCATAAAGGGAGAGATTACATACTCGTGGTTGACTATTTCTCCAAATTTCCGTGGCTCACTTCTCTAATAAAACTAGTGAAGCAGTGATAGTGGCAATGAAAGACATGTTCGCCCGTCATGGCGTCCCAGAGAGGGTACTGATTGCAGACAACATGCCATTTAACAGCCTGAAATTTAGATGAAATTTAGTCTGCACTACCTGAATTCAAATGGGTTGGTGGAAAGGAATGTGCGGACAATGAAACGGTTGCTAAAGAAAGCTGACGCGTCTAAGCAGTATGCATTCCTTGCTTTGCTGGGGTTTCGCAATTCTCCCATCAGTGGCATGGAAGCAGCAGAATTACTTATGGGCAGAAAGCTGCGAACAAGATTGCCAACTTTCGAGAGCCTCTTAGAGCCCAAGACTAGGCCTATGTTTCAGGTCCGTCAGAAGCTGTTGTTACGTCAACAACGCCAGAAAGCATACTATGACCGTGGAATCAGTGAGAATCAAAAAAGGCCGAGAATGGACACCTGGGGTAGTTGTCAAGCATCACCAGGCCCTCGTTCATACATAGCAGCTACTCCAGATGGAACGCAGATACGTCGAAATTGCTTACATCTACAGCCAACAAAGGAGGAGCCACCTCCAGCCATGGGCCCAACATGGGAACTAATCAACGATGAGCCAAGTCCTCCTATGCTGTCACTAGCTGATGATGGGGTTGAAACGAATGGAGCAGAATCTCAGCCCGACACTTCACAAGCGGGCCAACCCGTCAGAAGAGGCCAAAGGATTCGAAGGCCACCTCAGCGTCTTATTGGAACTGTATAGACATTGTCAAGCCGGTATTGGTTTTAAGACCACCGAATCAGACTTAGATTATGCGTTAGAACCTTGTTAGTTTCAGTTTGTTATACTTGTCTTGATAAGGGAGATGTCAGGTTATAACCTTGCGTGACTTTGCCCTCATGCTTAGTAGTTTCCTACAGGCTCGGTTCAATTGCTCTTCGAATATCTTGACAGTGATCATGAAGATCTGGGTTTTACGAATGGGACATGTTCCGTCACATTGATTGAAATTTGAAATTGCAAATTGCAAATTGAAATTTGAAATTTGAATTTGAAATTTGGTTGCATTGAAAGCAACCATGTTGAATGCTTTCGACATGGCAAAAGTGATGCAAATGATCAAGAGACATTACTCGAACTTTCTCGCAGTTATACATGCACAGTGTTGGATTAAGTGGAGGCTCCCCCCTATTTTTGGACAAATTCTTTTGGTTATAATAAAGGTACCTAAAAGTCGAGAAAAAAACGCCAAAAACCGCGAAGGGCAAAAAAGAGAGCGCCCCCGCCCCTTACCGTTAGGTCTGGATCCACCATTAATGCATGCTGATCTTGACATATTAAACATTGCTAGATCAGAGAATGTTACCGTACACTGTTACTCGTAACGGTACCACTTCAATATAAAGACAATTTTTCACGTCGAAGGGTCTCAAAAACAACAACAACAAAGTAATAACAGTTTTGAAAAAAACAAAACGAGCACCCGAGCG
>BLFK01000134.1:4165162-4167662 GCA_014634185.1 Astreopora myriophthalma | reverse complement strand
GTGCTTTGTGTGTTAAACTTGATACTTCGACTCGTACCCTTTCGTAGCTATGGTGAAAGTAGACAATAGACGTACCTCTTTACTTCCTGTCCGTTTTTGTAAAAGACCCATTTACCACCGCTGCTGTCCCACGTGATGGCCACGTGATGCCATTTGCCGTCATTGGCTGATACACCAATGAACAGTTTCTTATTATTTATGTGCAGAGCAAAGGCGCCATAATCTTGGATGACAAGTGCGTTATCTTGCAGTTTGCCTCCCATCTTGTTGGAGTACGACAGAGGTGTTCCTGGGTTTTCTGTATCATCAGTTCGAAGCCAAAAGGCTATTGTAAAAGCATGCATGTCTGGAATATTTTGAACACTTGATGAGGAGGTCGCTACCCGTAGAGGAAAGGACAAGTCAAAGGTGTGACAAAATTCTGAAAAATGAACAGTATGAAATGTCAAGGAATTTAATATCAAAACTATTTTCATTGTACAGAATCAACTACGTATAAGGTTAAAGTGCAGATGCACGGGTGTTACTGGGGGATTTTATGAACAATTACTGTCGTAATCTGTTTTGGTGTTTCCTCCTTGTTGACTGATTAAACTGACGAAAGTGAGCATATGACATTTAGTCGTCAATACGAAGACGTAACTGGTGGTAGTTGCCAACAGCGCTTCAGACTGAAAAGTCCTTGAACCTCGTAGGAGAGTAAACAGAATTCAGACTTTATAGGGAACAAGAAACAACTGAATCTTCTTTTAGACTTGGCGGAGGCAATTACTGTTGTTGTTGAATAGCAGAGATTCACCAAAAGAAAGGAGACATATACACCCGTCATGATGTCGTAATTAACGCAAAAAATGGAATTTCAAAGTGCATTATTGATCTGTCTTTAAAGACCAATGCGCGCCTTCTGGGTTGTAGTGTTTTTTTGTGACCTAGTCACATGATTTGTCCTCGAATGGTTTACACTAAAAAGTCCTAAAACTATTCAATACATAGGTCATGGCCAACTGTCGACGTTACAGTTGCCGAGAAATGATGATTGACCACTTTCAGTTGCAACGATGTGGTAGATAAGCCGTAAAACAACTTACTTTTAGCGCAGTTGACTCCTGAGAATGTTGGCTTACAGATGCATTCGTATCCGTTGACCTTGTCTACACAGTGGCCTCCATTCTTACAAGGATCCAACAAACATTCGTTGATGTTAATTTCACACTGCGATCCTGTAAAACCAGCTTGACAATTGCACGTATATCTGTTTTCACCATCCACGCACGTTCCGTTGTTCAGGCAAGGGTTGTCAGCACAGTCATCAATGTCTATTTCACACTGCACTCCCTCATACCCAGGTCTACAGGAACAATGATAGTTCTCGGTCAAACTCGAACATGTCGCATGATTGTGACAAGGCCACGACGCACAGTGATCGATCTTCATTTCACAGAATTTCCCGCCATAACCTGATGGACATTCGCAAACGAAATCTGGTGGCTGGACAACGCATGTTGCACCATTTTGACAGATGCTTGGTCCGCAAACTTGTGAGGGAACATCACACCGTCTACCACTGAATCCTGTAGCGCAGACGCATTCATATCCATTTAGCTGTCATTCAATAAATCAAAGGGACACCAGAAATTATTGATTACTTATCAACAGTCCAAAATTATACCAATAATTTTTAATGATGGCGAGTAACAGTGTAGACAAACCTTGACAGCATAATTACCTTGTCAACACACGTCGCTCCCTGGTAACAAGGATCAGACAAGCATTCGTTGTTTTCGATTTCACATAACTTTCCAGAGTATCCGGCAGCACAATCACAGCTGACGTCATCTTTCAGATCAGTGCATGTTCCTCCATTGTTACACGGATTTGACGCACAATCATCAATCGCTGCAATATTGCCCAAACGTCCAGGAAATGAAAAATTAGCGATATAGTGCATTCGATGCTTTCTATGGACGTGTTTCATCTAAGAGTTCGTTTTAGAGTAAAAAAAAAAAAGACTTTTTACAATAACTGTCTAAATTTTCCCGCGCTCATTGGCTAATTTTTGTCATCAATAAGGGTACAGACAGATAAAATATTAATTTATCCGAAAATCTGTGCAACTTTTGAACTGTCAAACTGTCAACTTTTTAACCAATGAAATTTTATTGGCTGTTGTAAGTAGCCAATCAGAAAGCGAGAAAAGTTATTGACAATCTTCGAGCCAATTGGAATAAAATTCATGGTTACCGCTGTATACTGCTCTTTTCCCCTCATTTTAACCCGGCAATTAACCATTTTGGGAGTTTTGTTATTATAGAAAAACAAATTTACGTCAGTTTTTTATGCGTCTGTCCTCTTATTGATGATAAATTGCGCCATAACATTGTAAACGTTTGCTGTGGAAACTGTGGCTCGCGATTTCCACAGCCACTTTGACAATGTTATGACGCAATTTATCAGCAATAAGAGGGCAGACGCATAAAAAACTGACGTCAACTTGTTAATC
>BLFK01000134.1:4157662-4160162 GCA_014634185.1 Astreopora myriophthalma | reverse complement strand
TTGTCACATGGGATCTGAGCTTCTGTCAAGCCATCTCAAGCTTTCGCGGGAAACAAATTAAAAACTCAGCCTTCGTCGAATGAAAATGTGTTGTTTTTTTTTTTCACTAGAGCTTGAGCTCGGAACATTTATCTTCGTTTGAATCGTCAATGAAATGACCTTTTACGGATATTTTTGCCTTTAGCGTCAACAAAAATCTTTACGCCGAAGGGGCCGAACCCACGCTTCGCAAAAATCTCTTCACAAACCCTAACTTCGAAGCGATATAACACTTTAGAGTTAATAGCTATCACACATCGGTAAAAGTACAATCTATTCCTTCACAATCCAGCTTTATCATGTTAAGATTTCAGCGAAATGGAAGAAAACCAGAATTAATAAGAATTTTTTTTTGCCTCGCGTCATTGCTTGACTCAACGAAGTAGCCACGGTCGCCCATAGCTACCGAAAAACACGAACAACACAAGCCGACGTTTTGGTAAAAAAATCCCAGAATTATTGCCTGAGAGCTAAACATGTTTACCGAACTTTCCTAACATGATTTAGACGAAAAAATTACCTCGGCGGGCGAGGAAAGAGAACGAAAGAAAAAACACAACAGACAGCATAAAAACGCGATAATTATTCAACGCACGGAAACGAAAATAAAGCTTGCTTCTGGATAATTTCACCCTTAAAAGCCAGCAAATGGTCCCAAATTACTCTCTGTATCCTCACAAATGTCCTGACTTCCATCTCTGAAAGATTTTGCCTCAATTTTGAGCAAATAAACATTCCTTTGCGACCGGCCGCCATTTTCTGCCTTGAATATTTAATTAGTTAACTTGACAAAACTCTCCGGAGGGGCGATAGGACGAAATGAGCTGAAAAATGGCCTATAGTGAGAATCGAAAGTCACGCCAATTTTCTGTCACGCTTTCTATAAAGTGGTCTTTCAAATGTTTCCTTTGCAGACAAGGCACGCATTGCTATCTTTTCTGCCCATTCCCAACATCTTAAACAAAAGGTTTAAGCTCTTCAAGTGCATTCAGGCCCGCACTTTCTAACCTGTGGTTACTTCTAGTCTAATTGTTAAATAGTGACTTGTTTTTTCATGTTCAGTCCTTTATAATGAATCTGCGAGGTTTCAGAGAAATGTTTACTAGTGTACGTTCCGGCTGTTAGTTTCTTTTTTCACCTTTTGTAAGTGCTTTTTGTTCGTGTTTGCCTCTCTGCCGTTTCTGACCCATTAAATTTAATGCCATGTAGTAAATAAACCCCTTCAGGCGGCTGGTATGTCGGCTGATAATGACAGATTGTCTGAATATTTGGCCGAGAAGCGAAGCCTCGAGGGCAAATGTGAAATTTTGAGGACAATCTCTCAGCCAAGGACATTATCACCCGACATACCAGCAATCCAGAAAGGGGCTTATTTATTTTATAACCCTCCGATTAATTTTAAACCTGTAAGTGTGCTCGTAACTTTCCTCACCTTCAAAGACATTGACAGAATATTTTGTTGACTTTTTTTTACTTTCCGGAACGGCATTTGCGACCAGCTTTTGAATGTCACTATTACTGGACTCTACAAAACGAGCTTGTTTTTCTTCCATGTAAAATAATACAGATGAAAAGTTGAAACTCGAGCTGGCTGGACAAATATCGACGACGACGGGGGTTATTGCGTGATTTTGCACCACTTGACGTAAAGTAGCCAGTGAAATCGCTCGAAAATTAATGGGTGAGTTATAATGGTAAATAACTTTCATTTTCGAAGTGAGCCCTCTCGATGAGCACTGTAACTCCCCGGGCAAACTCCTCCAGTATATATGTTTAAATACAAGAAAAATAAAAAAACAAAGATAAGAACTATAGGCCCATGACTGTACTACCCTGTATACATAACATTTATGAGAAATTGCTAGGAAAGCAGATTTCAGACTGATTCAAAATTGGAAATCTGAGCTTGACCGAAAGAACTTTGTTGGTGTCTCGACATCGGACATGAGTAAAACCTTTCATTCATTGTGTCAGGCCTTGTTGATCAAAAAGCTTCAGGCAAATAACTTCTCTGAAAGTGCCCTAAACGTGATGCGATCGTACTTTGATCATAGAGAAAACCACGAAAATAAAACAGTCTGTCTGTTTGTACGAACTTTGTACAAACTGTACAAATCAGTTATAATACCATATCTGACCTATTGCCACTTAGTGTGGCACTTTTCGCGAGCTTCTGACTGGCGCAAATTAGAAAGGCTACAGGAAAGAGCTTTACGGGCGGTATCATCGGATACATATGGATCATCACTTCAGAAAGCCAAATTAACAACATATAATAGAAGCCCTAGAAGATACACTTATTTTCATGTTTAAAGTCTAAAATGGACTAACACCGAATCACTTAACGGATATATTCCAAGTCGACTGTGGACGGGAAAGAAGATACTGACCTGAGAACTAACACTCGGAATAGTCTGGACACGACTATGAGTGACTTCAGGCGACCGCGCACGATTTGGGC
>BLFK01000134.1:4145162-4152662 GCA_014634185.1 Astreopora myriophthalma | reverse complement strand
CAACGCTCCATCTCGTTCTAGCAAAGTTGTGGTACCACATGAAACGCCAATTCTGTGCAGCGGATTTAGGGCCAGCGTAAAACTTTTGGTGTTTTTTTGGACGGCTCTGAATCTACGCCACAGAAAATGTTTAAACTTTGCAAAAAGTTTCTTCTTGGCCTGCTGATCACTTTCCAGCGATAAGAAATGGGACTCACCCAGTTCGTTTGTGAGATATGTGTAACCAAAGCCAAAATATAGGGTGTTTTTGCTGGGCATTCCCGTTGCCACGGTAATGTATTACGTAATAATAAGGACCGCATGTTGTTTAGAAATAATGACCTGATAAAGTAAGATTATACTTTTAAGAGAAAAACTCACCAGAACAATCAGGCCATGGGGGTGGTGGACCTCCAAAAGCATTCCACAGTCCGTTACCACAGAGATAAGTGATAGCAGGCGCGAAGGCGAAATCATATTGGTCATTACAACTCACTTGACAGAATCGATTGCTAATGCCAAACGCGTTACAAGCTAAAGCCCCATTTTCAGGAGGCGGATACATTTGACAGGACTTGGCTGCAAAGAGACCGAGAGAGATTTCGAGTTTAAACTTTCGTTCTTGTACAGCTTTCCAAAGACACAGTGACATTTTTCCACAGCATCTCGAATTATTTGCAAAAGTTGTAGGAATAATTTAATTGCTGTGGATCTTAAAAAATTAAGCACCCGAGATTTCGGCCCGCGGATCGCTTATACCAGTCCCGAGAATGGTATTTCCCTTTCGTTTAGACACCCTTCCTCGAGCCAGTACGGGAGATAAATGTCAGCCGCTTGACCATGTTTGGCAGATCTCTTTCTTATTCACAGCTTATATTGTGATTTCGAGCGATGCATATTTCACAATGTAGTTCCTGTCTTCCACGTGGTCTGCACTCTAGAAACACAGAGTTGCAAAGTCTGCGTATGCGCTAAAAATGATAAAATGACAATCTCCCTTTAAAACATTAAAAGTCGTCCCGCCCGCTCTTTTCTTCTCAAACCCAAGTATGAAATGATTGCTTGATAGATCATTACTTTCTACAGCTAGAAGAGATGGCACACAGTGTTTAAACACCGACTTTTAACTTCGCAGGAGGCACCGGAAGGATGAAATGTAAAATAGAAAAGTGGTCATCAAATCAAATATATTTTGCAGATTAGTGATCATATCTAGATAAAACTCCTTTTCCGTTAGTGACAAATTTCCAACATGTTTTGTCTATCTACACGACCCCAGAACGCACCTTGTGTTGCATAGTCATTCCCAATATGAAAAGTGGAGTAATTATTTACTGTATACTGCTAGCCGCTTAAATCACCAAGGTTTCAAACACAACTGTATACGTTTATTCCACTATTTGGTTGTCTGATGTAAAGGCTTCTGCGACTAGTAGTAGGAAGTACATGTAATAATCTAATTGATCACTGGTACGTCGTGATTATAGAATAATGTCACGCGCAAATTTCGGGTCACAGTGAAACATCTGACTTTCACATGAAAACGTTCTTATTGCTACGGAGACCTGAACGGAGACATGAAAGGGTCAAGTCCATATTTTCTGTTTTAGCTTCTTAGGGTACTTTAGGGTATCTAAGACCTTCTGGTATCTTAAGAGAAACTAATGCTTTATGCTCCTTATCTTTTTCACGAAGAATCTGTTTGGAATAAACTTTGGCCAAGCCGTTATAGGCATGGCCGTTTAGTAAAAATCAGCTTGGTAACCTGGGAATACCTAGGTATAAAAGACGTAATCCCAGCAAACGTAAGGGCACAAACGACACAAAGAGGGAGGGAGGGAGGAAAGGAGAGAGAAAAGGAGCGAGGGAAGGGGAGAGAGAAGGAGGCAGGGGAAACTGATATTGACCTGCTTGGAGCAGCGAGCAAAAGAGGTACCGTGGCTCGTTCGCATGCCTTTTAAAAGACCCTTAGAAATGAAGTCCCGGATAACAAGAGAGCCCTAACTGGAAGCTGGTGAATTACTCACATTAAACGTATCACTCTCCGCATAAGGCCATTTATTTCTTTTGGGTAATAAAATTCTTTTCTGTACAAAAAATAAGTGAAATGAGCATAAGTTAAATTACCTTTAACTTCGACCGTGAATCCACAGCTGTCGTTAACGTTCCCAGACTGGTCTCTGGCCACATAATAAACGATAACCTCTCCAATGTAGAAAGTTTCGCCAGAATTCTTGTTATTTTCAACGACTGGAGTTACGTTTGAGTTATCCAGGAATTGTGGTATCGTCCATAGCACTCGCTCGGATGATTGGCTTGTCTCAACTACCTTATCTTGAGGGCATGAAGTGTAGTATGGAGCTTCGTTATCTGATGTGAAAACAGCGATGTTGTTAACACAAACATGGGGAATAAAGGGTTTCGAATAAACACTGACGCCCGTTGAGCCCCCTACTGACTAATGACCCCCTCTAAAATTCACCGCAAACAACAATAAAATAGGCATTTCATTAACGCCGACTTGAATTAAAGGCCCATCCACACTACAGGAAATACAGGGTCCGGACCAACTGAAAAGTTGGTATATATAGGGACCATCCAACGGAGATGCCAGGCCAACGGAAGGATCCCGAAGAGATACGAAGTCCAAACCACGCCACGTAAAAATTGTAAAATAGTTAAAAGAGGCCAATGGACGGACAACTTCTGAAGACTTAAAAAATAAAAAGTTAAAAAATTTTATGTAATGGAAAACGTTTCGGTCGTACGACTTTCATCAGTTACAATGAATAATGACTTAAGATTCCATTTTATATGTTTACATTGTCTGTTGTCTGCATCGAAAGTGTAGAAAATTCCTAAAGGTATTACGTAACAAGTTATAATTAACAAACACAAAAGAACGAACATAATAGAAGATTGAACAATATAACTAACAGTATTCTTGCATTGTTTACTACCTGATTAAAAATCATTACAAATGTAAAAAAATTCCTAAGGGTATTACTTAGCTAATATGAAAACAAAAGCGAGAGACAAGAGACAAACAGAATAGTGAATTAACCAATAGAAAATCACGAACTAAAGCAGAACCTGAACCCACTAACAACGCAAAAACAATCATAACAAATTCTTAAATTAGGGCCCTTGAGCCGAACCGTTCAAATCATCCACAGTGTTTCTCAGTGTAACAAGATCCATTCTCCATGCCCTTGAATACTAACATAACAAATTCCAGGAGAATAGCCCTTGAACAGCTGCACTTCTAGATGTATTACGGTCTAACAACAAATTCCTCAAAATAAGTCCTTGAACGATTGAAGTATCTGAAAAATCGATCATTTGTGACAGTTTTCAATCCCAATCTGCCAAACATAAATTACATCATTTGGAAACATTTGCATCTTCTGGAATCAAATACGAAATTAAAAGAGCTGTTTCCCAAAAATTCAATTATTCCAGCTCAAGGGCCCTAATTTAGGAATTTGTTATGATTGTTTTTGCGTTGTTAGTGTGTTCAGGTTCTGCTTTAGTTCGTGATTTTCTATTGGTTAATTCACTATTCTGTTTGTCTCTTGTCTCTCGTTTTTGTTTTCATATTAGCTAAATAATACCCTTAGGAATTTTTTTACATTTGTAATGATTTTTAATCAGGTAGTAAACAATGCAAGAATACTGTTAGTTATATTGTTTAATCTTCTATTATGTTCGTTCTTTTGTGTTTGTTAACTTGTTACGTAATACCTTTAGGAATTTTCTACACTTTCGATGCAGAAAACAGACAATGTAAACATATAAAATGAATCTTAAGTCATTATTCACTGTAACTGATGAAGGTCGTACGACCGAAACGTTTTCCATTACATAAATTTTTTAAGTTTGTATTTTTTAAGTCATCAGAAGTTGTCCGTCCATTGGCCTCTTTTAACTATTTTATATATATACGTATACATATGCATACATATACACATACACATACACACATACATATATACACATATACACATACACATATACATATACATACTAGTTTTCATCATTAGTTTTCATCACTAGTTTTCTAGTTTGAGCACTCTGGCACGACTTATGTGATACCACATGTGTGGGATCATTTGGGGCGGCTATCCATCCTAGCATCAGCACTGATGAGGCCCAGAAGGCCGAAACAGTACTGTCTGCAGTTAGATATAGCTCTTTGGCATTACAAAGCTTTGCTTTATGTCCAAATTGAGCACTCTACTAGGATGAGTCATTGCCGTTAGCACTGCGCGTAGCTCACTAGTTTTCTAGTTTGAGCACTCTGGCATGACTTAGGTGATACCACATGTGTGGGATCATTCGGGGCGACTACCTAGTCTTGCCTCCGTCCTAGCATCAGCACTGCACTGTTGAGGCCCAGAACGCCGAAACAGTACTGTCTGCAGTTATATGTATATCGGCAGTTTACTAAATATTATGTCCAAGTCGATGTATAGGGTATTGCCACGTTTTAATGTAGATATACTAGTTATGCAATGCTTTCGAGTGGTATACCGTGAAATATCCCACGAGTGACTTGATTTTTCTTAGTATACACACGAGCCTTTAGGCGAGTGTGTATACAAAGAAAAATCAAGTTACGAGTGATTCTGTTGCTATAACTCTCTTCAACTGCCTACAGAGAGCCCTGCACCTTAAATAGTATTCCTTCGACACCGAGGTCATCCTTGATGTATGACTCCAAGGAGGCAAAGAGAATTTCTCTTGGAGCTGTGTTTTAGTGTAGTTGACATTGGAAGACACCGTTCCATTGGACGAACGAAAAATTTCGGATTCTTATCGGAATTGGAAACGTGGGCTGAATGGAACGCGCTGTTAAATAAATACTAGTTATGCAACGCTTTCGAGTGGTATACCGTGAAATATCCCACGAGTGACTTGATTTTTCTTAGTATACACACGAACCTTTAGGCGAGTGCGTATACAAAGAAAAATCAAGTCACTCGTGGATATTCACGGTATACCACGAGAAAGCGTTGCATAACTAATTTATCCTATGCCACTCATTGAATTAATACAAAATGTCACTCTTTAATGCCTTAACAGCAAATACAATCAGTGAAAAAATATTCAACAGATCGGCAATGTTTCTTGAAAGTACATAATTGAGGTAAAAATTTTAAAAAATACAAATAGGTACTGCTTATTAAATGTATAAAAGCCTTTCAACAAAAGGTAAGAAGTATTCAGGACAAACTCATTGACAAACTACCATGAACGTCTTATTCAAAAAGCATTCACTCTGTTTGGCAAATTCAGGACTTTCAATCAGTGAATATTTGTAGTTGTGTTGACTTAAACAGCGTTGGATGGAATTACGAAAGCTCGTCAATGAATCAGGTTCATATTCTTCACCGTCTGCTTTTCTTACTTCCATGATGAAACGTGAAAGATAGCTGTCTAATTCATTAGGTGGTATGTCTGTCAGGCTTCTTGTTTCGGAATATTTCCTTTGTACGAATGCCAAAAACGTCTTGCAATCCAGCTCAGTTTCCTTCACCATTTTGGGGTTTCTTTGTTCTTTGATCATGAACTCTTCAACTTCTTTGTCCGTCTCATACTGATCGGTTTTGTTTTCCTGTTCAACGTCTGGTTCAAGGAATTTAAAATTGAGGTCGAAACTGGGGCATTCTTCTTCCATGTTGTTGACAGTAATTTTTTCTGAATGAAAATTTTGACCTGGCGCAGGCTCTTCAATCGCTCTTTCTGCGGGAAAAATCTGTAGGCCGCGAGGAACGCCGGGATTTTTTCGTGGAATACTACACGTTGCATACCGCAGAATATGCAACGGGTTTCTAGCTTTCTGATTGACTGAATTCTCTATGGCATGGGATAAAATGGACTAGCTCGATTGTGAAATGATAGACGATCTGCTTCATACCATGGTGCTTCGTACCATGGTTTCAACTGATTTTAGAAGGAATCAAGTTCTTTTATCGGATAAACGAATAGAAGTTGGATCGAAATATTGTCAACTTTGTTTTCCACTTCCTTGAGAAAAAGAAAGAAGCCGAAATAAAATAAAATAAATGTTCTTAACGGGAACACATCGGAACAATCGGAAATTTCTCCTGTCTTTTGGTCGTTAGTTCATCCACATCATTCACTGCTTGAAACAAGTTTACTATCTTAAATTTTTCCCTTGATTCATTACAGAATATATTTTTACTTGGACTGCACTGTTGGAGACAGGTATTGTTTCATGTGGGTTGAGAATATGGCAAAACCAAGCGTTGAAAACACAAACGACAACAGTTTTAATGGCGACCGAGTAGAGAAAGTGAAATTACACGCATTTGGTCTCAGAAGACGGGAATTAAGCATTACGTTACAGGTTTCTGAGGGGTTATTCAGACATCTTTTTTGTTTTATTTATTTATTTATTTATTTATTTATTTATTTATTTATAAGAACGTCCATTTTGAAGGCCGATCCTGAGGATTTTCTTAATCAGCCATAGTCCATAGACCGTATGGTCTATGGCGCCCAATAATCATTCTTTCGTATTTGTGCTAATCATTTCAACTTGTCTCATTTCAAAGCAAATTCTCTTGAATTTTGTAACATATTAGCACGTGATAATTAGCACCTATTGTTTATTACAATTTAAGTAGGCTAGCACATTATGTAAATTCAGAACAC
Organism: Astreopora myriophthalma; assembly: GCA_014634185.1. Taxonomy (NCBI): domain Eukaryota; kingdom Metazoa; phylum Cnidaria; class Anthozoa; order Scleractinia; family Acroporidae; genus Astreopora; species Astreopora myriophthalma. The sequence goes on along the minus strand of BLFK01000134.1, from coordinate 4,146,002 downwards.
ACACAAGGGTGTGGGCGAGTTGGATGAATAAAGTCTTCAACAACGCACTGCATGGTGGCAGCGTTTTACAAGGATAATTTTCAAAGTTAAGTCGAGAGAGACCAGCAGAAGCGAATCATGGCAGCAGCGTCTTTCGCGTCGCCGCAAATGGACTGGGATTCGTCTGATCCGATAACTCAAACAAAACTGTCAGCTTATGTTTCAAGCGTTCTCAAAGACAACGTTGACGAAGAAAAAGTGAGCTATATTCTACTCTGGTTGGGAGAAAAAGGCCTGGATATTTACAAGAGCTGGACATTCACAAAAGGAGGAAGATAAAAAAAAAGCCTGCCAGTATTCTCGAACGGTTCGAGAATAAACTGGGGCCGAAGACGAGTCATCGAATTCACAGATACACACTACAAGGAATACGACAAGAACAATGCGAGCCAGTGGATAATTTTATCTCAAGATTAAAAAATCTAGCAGCAAAATGTCAATTTCGCGACAAAGCCGAAGTCGAAGACAGAGTCTTGGATCAGCTTATTTGGGGGTCAAGCAATCCCAATGTTCAAAAGTCTCTCATAAGCCGAGACAAATCACTGACCCTTGCGGCCGCTATTGAGATTGCAAGGAGTCACAAGGCGAAAAGTGAACACATGAAGACGCAAGCAGGAAGCAGTAAAAGCCATCGAGAAGACAGGAGTTTTGATGCCAGTCGTAAGGAACAAGAAAGGGAACAATGCAACTACTGCGGAAAACAACATCCGAGGAACAAATGTCCATCCTACGGTATGTCATGTCGAAAATGTGGCAAAGCTAATCATTAGCAGTCTGTCTGCCGGTCCAGCAAACGGACAC
>BLFK01000134.1:4127662-4140162 GCA_014634185.1 Astreopora myriophthalma | reverse complement strand
GTGATAATATTATAACACGGACATTCAACACGAAAGGTCTCTGGAGGTACCCTTTGTAGAAACAGCCAAATCAGCGTACTTCAGGCTTTTTTAACCCGCGTCTTGCTAAGTATTAAATCCACAGTCCTCAATTTATACTCGGTCCGTGTTTTATAACCAGTCCGCTGTCTTCAGTCCGCAGTCCACAGTCCACAGTCCATAGTTGTCCCTTTATATTTTATACTGACCGGTAAGAGAAGGCCCTGGAAACGAATTAAGAAAACTCGCCAGCGAGAATTTGAAAACTCGCTAGCGAGAACTGGACACTAGGCAGCAAAAACTCAACACTCAGAACTCAACACTCGATGGCGAGAACTCGACACTAGATTGAAGAAAGTCAGCAATCAGTAACGGAAACTCGAACAGGTGTCCACAAAACTCGACCATTCCCAGATGTAACTGAACCTACAATTTCTATTACTCGATAGTGTCAACATGGATCTCAACCAGGTTTCTCGAAAACTGAAGGGCTTTTGGCAGTAACGGCTTGTCATAAAAACATAAATTTTTATCACGTTTGAGGAAAGAAATCGACATTAAAAACAATACACATTTCGGTCTTGGGCCTTCGTTTCACTTTAGTTTTGAAGTTGCCGAGAAATTCGCTTCTTGATAGAGATGATAAACACGTGGATGCCTTTACCCTTTAATAGCTACACAATTGCCTTAAGGGGTGTTCTCATTGGGCATACGTGCAACCTCCTCCTTGTGACTTATCGTAACAGTATCGTATTCATTCCGTGACGCCTAAATTGTGTCGTTTAAGCTGCAATACTTATAAAAAAAGATAAGGTTACTAACCTAGCACTTCCACTGTAAAGGAACATTTGGCTGTTAATCCAGCGCCGTCCCTCACTGTGTACAGAACAGTGTATTTACCAATCAGAAACTTCTGTCCTGACTTGTGGGTACTCGACACAGTCACATCGGCCAGCGGATCCACACCGATTGAATTGTCATGGTATACAGGCTCTTCCCACGTGATCACTGCGTGATCTTGATGAAGGCTGTTGTTTGTTCTTATGTTCTTGGGGCAAGTAATGTTAGGTGGTTGACTGTCTGCAAAACAAATAATTTTCAGGTAAATCTTTCAAATCAGGTCGGTGACCTATATTTGTAGAAGCGATTTCCAAGGTCTGCAATTTCCTTCACTTCATGTGTAATTGAGAGAGCACAGACATTATGGGATTTAACCAAATCCAAAACGTTATTGCGCTAAAACACTCCTCCAAAATACACTTAATCATTTTAAGGTAACACATTGCCGAGGTTTAGATTCACTTTAACAGAAAACAGGCCCTCTAAAAAACTATGCCAGTGCATGAAACAAAGAGGATAATAGAAAAGTAACCCAATTTGCTAGGCAAACTTCTATTCTATTGTTCATAAGTTAATAACAAGTTAACCTTCTTCAATGCCGGATGTCAGTCCGGCCATTAGATTTATTTTAAATATACTTGATTATTGTGCCATATTAGTTGGGTTATAAATTAACATATCCTTCCAGATTAACATATCCTTCCATGCATGGACCACGTGTCATTTGGGTCGTTAAGTGTTTCAATATCAGACCACGCCTTTTGTTGTAGGTCCCTTAGGTAGCCAGCCTTATGGAAATTTTTCATTTGGCGGTAGCACCTGAAAGATCGTACTTGGCGTTGTATGTCATATAAATTAGAGCATGGCCGCTAATTGCAAGATGAACAGCACCAAATTTGGTAATTTTACTGGGCGAGTTCGTAATACAATGATCAATTAGTGTATGCGATTTAATGGTAACTCTTGTCATTTCTATGATTACCTGGTTAAGTCCGTAAATATCGAAGATATGTGTAAGTTTGATAGCGTTAACTGTGCTTATGCGTGGCATAAGATCCACGTTGATGTAACCCAGAAGGAAAAACTCTCAATTTTCCTCGTTTATTTTCATAACCACGTCTTCCAAGTCATTGAAGATACTCACCAGGAAATCAAGAGGTCTATACCAGGTACTAAGGATGGTCTGGACCGAAGCCTACAGTGATTTCCAAAACCAACAATTCCAGATTTTCAGTACTCAAGTCATCACGGACTTTTACGTGGGATGCCACAGCCAGACCACGTCTAAAAATCGGTCCCATGGGCTTTATTCACGCGGCGGCCATGTTGGTTAGGAACAATAGAACTCGTACCCCGAGCCTCGAGTTAATAAGTTTGAGAACGAGTTCCGGGGGCACAAAACAAAGGTTTTCGGTCCCTCGGGACTCAAAATGGCCGCCGCGTGAATAAAGCCCATTCCTTTTTTTTTTCATCTCACTGAAGTTAAAGGGACAGCGTCACGCCATTTGAGCCGTAATCTAAATGGTCAGAAAATGCTTGCGCATCACTGGAAACCAAAAAATAATGCTTAAGTTTACTTAACAAGAACCATGTTAGTGCACTGAAACCATTTTTTCTCATCTGCATCTGAGGGTGGCAAGGATGGAAATGGATTGAAACTTGAAAAAGTTGACCAACTTTTTCAAATTTGGACACCCTGTTATTCAAAAATCACCAAAAATTGCATGTGGACAGTTCTTCTGGTTAAATTTCATTTCATATTTTCTTCTTGGCTCGTCAGGAATGCTGTTACTTGTCAGCTCAAGTACCAAGTGTCAATTTTCAGCCAGTTAAGACCTAAATACTGCAAAACTACCATGACACTGCTCCTTTAAGCCCTGTTGGCTGGGGTTACTATACTTTGATGAAAGAAATGATTATGAAGTGTGGTTTTAGAAATCAACTGACGAAATGATCCTCACACTGGCTGGACAATTTAAGCAATTGCCTCATATGCACTTGAAAAATTCAAGTGACTCCAACGGGATTCGAACCCACGACCTCTGCGATGCCGGTGCAGTGGATTGTTGACCATGCATAATATCCGTGTTGTTGACTTGTTCTTCTTGTTTTTGTTTTCGTTTTCCTTCGTTGTGTTTTTTTTGTGTTTACAAATTATCTTTTTTTTTTAATTAAATTTGCAGTATCGTGCGGGAAGTGTTAGAAGCAACATGAAAACGACTTCTAACGATCTAACCCGCACATTGAACTCGGATCTGGACTAACCGTGGTACTTTTACAATTTCTGTTAACCGTTTGTGCACCCCACGGAAACGCCCTCAGGAGGCGTCTTGAATAATTTAGATTGCATCACATGTAGAAACAGACCCCACCTCCATTAGGCCCATTTTTCACACGATCTTTCCTTATCAGTTCAAAACATGGTAAGTATAACTCAATGTCATCGGTGGTAGGCTCTAATTTCGTTGGACATGATAACACACACTTCTTCAGTGTGGGCTAGTAGACTACTTATGTTAAAGGAACCACCAATAAACCTCGACCGTACGATTTAACCTCAACTGTAACCTCAAATATATCCGCCTACATGCGTGTGTGTGTAAGTGGCTGATGTAGTATGCAGCCGGGGAATTTGGGGCTTTCCCTCCTTTAACACGTGTTATCTGAACTTAAAGGAACTACCTCACGACAGTTAAGTAATTTCTCGAGTTAACCGAAATATCTGACCAAATAGGCTAGAATATAAATGTTTCCATCTATATCGAAGCAAATATCAAGATTTCGAAGAAAAATAGGCCGCGAAATGAAAGAAAATAACTAGCGAACAAAACGAGTTTGACGACAACGCGATCACACGCAAAGCAAATACTACTTGCCTTTTCGTCGATTTCTCGTTTTATTTTCCATAGAAAGAATAAAGAAGAGTTTATCCCTGTAAACACCTTCTACACCTTTCTCTGGTTAAGATTGGCCTCCAAAACCGTTTCCGAGCGAATTATAATTTTCGCCGACGGTCGAGTGTGGGGCTATGTTACGCCAGAAATCCCGCAAAATTTGTAGCCGATCGATCGAAAGCTCGATCTTCGGCGATTTTTTTCGCTACAGTTCCGGCAGGAACGATTCCTCCTAGCGACTACGGCAAAGAGTTTACTTAAAAAACCACTTTACGGGATAAAACAATTTTGAATTTGTTGTTGTTTAGCCTTGACGAAAGCAATCAAATAAAGAAAACCAAACAAAACAATCTAAGACGAGTTAAAACAAGAAGAGGTGGAAAAATAATAAATATCCCCTAACATAGCAAGTTTACCAGAAGAGTGTACAGCCATACGGAGTAGGTTACAAAATACCATCACAGTGGTGCATTTAAAAAATATGCCAAAAATTGCAATACAGAGCAAAAAGCAGCTCTAAACATTAAAAATAAACACTCAGCTTAAGTTTAGTATTCCTTGACTTGAAATTCGACTTGACTTGAACTTCATAAATGCGCAGCCACCAGTGTGGTCCTGACCACAGCTATATATGTCAAACCCGTTTTGGATTAAAACCGGCGAAAAATGAAGGGAAAAATATTTTCCAAACGGTTTCCCACCTAAATAATATACATGAAGAAATTTCTTGATTCTGATTGGCTAAGAGAAATGCAGTTTTTAGGAAACACGATGCAGAAAAAAGGTAATTCAGTGCATAAAAAAGCAAATACAGTGCAAAAAAGAGAAATAACTTTTTGCGGCTTAAAAAAAATTGAAAACATTGAAAAACCTGTTGTTTTGACTGAACGCGTGATGATATATTTGCAGGGTTTGAATAAATTATTTTTGCACGTGATTTACCAGCGTTGCATCTGCATAATTACGATAAGCCGTCTCGCAATTTTTTCCCGAATATTATTAGTAAGTAATTTTTAATTTTTTGAAAATTTACTCGTGCTTATTTATTCCAAATTGCACTCGAAATCATGTGATTACCTGTACAAACACGAAAAGCGTCGACTGTAAAGAGCTTCAGTTGACGATGGCCGTGTAGCCGCGTCGAGGCCGCAGGAAGCGCGCGAAAGATTAAGCCTCGTTTTGGTTTAATAAGTTAACCTGACTTGAGCCCGCGATCCAATCGAAAACCAGTACCTGGCCAGCCTCCATGAGCTCTGAACTTCATCTCGCGATTTCGTCACGTAATACTGGTCAGCGGATACCTTGTTTTGACAGGTATCGATTGCCCATAACATGGATGTCTAACATCAAAGATGTACGCTATAAACTAGGTGGAGTATGGCCGCCATGTTGAGCACAAGTATAGCAGTATTTATTATTATTATTATTATTATTATTATTAGGATCTTATTAATTATTGTGCTACTCCGTCGTCGTCGTCGCCGTCGTCGTCGTCGGCGTGCGTACGCGCCCACAAGCAATACCGCTAGCCATGATTACCATGAGAAAAGAAATTGATGGGTTACCAATTCCTATGAGTATGGGTCTCCGCTTGGCGGCCCTTCGGACCCCTGGAGCTCCGCTATCAATCTGGACACCAAGAGCTATTCACGGTTTTGTCGCAAATGGCAACTTTCAGTTGGGTGTCAAGACTATTAACCTTAATCCGGGAGCCAATCAAAACACGACAGTCTTGGCGATATAATTAGGCTGAGTTTCACCCAACAACTGACCCCTGGGGGACCACATTTTACGTTGCCATAATACAAATCTCCCCTTTTAATTGACATCGTTGGGTTCGCCGGATTTGTAAGCGTAACACCTAAGCAAATTTAGCGCTTTGAAACGCCCTCTGTATGCTCTAAGTTTCCTCAACAAGATTTCGTGGGTCACGCTGTCAAAGGTCTTTCTTAAGTCTAAAAAAGATACCAAATTAGTGCACCTGGATGTGGATATTAAGTGCGAAAGAGGTACGTATGATGCACTATAATACAATGCAAGTGTTACATCAAATAGTAGGATTTGTTGAAATCCAAGCATGAATAAGCCAAAGGCGTTGAAAAACTCACCGACGCAAGGCTTGTACTCTCCAGTCCAATTGCCATCCGTCTGACAGAACCTTAGCACCGATCTCCCTAGTGTTCCTTCGAAAAGGTAACCCTTTGGACACTCAAATAGGCAGCGTGAATTAAATTTCAATTCTTGTGTGACGCATTCAGGGGGAGTCACTTGGCTGAGTGAGATCGAGTTTAGCTTGGGACACTTAACGGCTGCAAGGCATAGAGATTATTTGGTTTTAGCGGCTAACCAGTTTTCTTGAATAGAATATTGAAAGAGCTTATAACTAGGAGCGTACAGCTGGTACCCCTATTTCGAGTGATCGCTTTCGCAGACACGGGTGATTGTAGATTCATATTTCACGCGTAAAGAAGTAACGTAAGCGGAGACATTGCGTGTTGATTGGCTGAGGTGAAAGTACTTGACGGCAAAATCGTTCTAAATATAGATGGTCTGAGAAAACAATAACTCCTAAGAGAGATATGTAAGTTCCACGCTCCCAGATGTGGCTCCTGTCTGTATATATATATATACTTGTTTGCAAGCTTTTAAGCCTCATAACAGCCTTTTGTTAAAAAAAAAAACAAACAAACAAAGCATTCTGAATTTCCACGTTTCAACTGTACGCCATTAGTAAGTGACCATTTACTGAAATCGGCGAAAGTAAAGGCTACCTGTAGCCTCTTGGTTTCCTTATTTAAGGATTTTGCAATCACCAATTAGGTCATTTGGGAATTTGCCACCATTTGTCATTTCAATCCTTGAAGTATGCAGGACAGGTGGGGACCAAGCTCTTTGTGGGAACCCCGGGACAGCTGGTTGGTCAATAGTAATACTGGAGTGGATATGAAATCCCACCAATTTTGGATGAATCATTAATTTTGCGGTTGATTGAAATTTTGGCATCACGTGTATTGAGTTGGATTAGTGCCTGTCTGGGGCTTTCTTTTACTTTTCCTTATGGCTGGTTGTTACAATCACCGTTTAGACTACTGAGATGTCGTTTCGGAGCAAAAGAACAATGTCTCGTGATCAAATAACTCCTGAAAAACTTACGTTCACAAATAATTTCAGATCCTGACCAGGTTTTGTCGTGTTGACAAGTTCGCACAGGGTTCCCGTGCAATATGTAACCGTCACGACATTTGAAGTTGCATGAAGTCTGGTATGAATAGTCATTCTTTGTGCAGGTTCCAATAGACGGATTGGCGTTACTAACTTGCAGCACAGGGCACACGATTTCTGTGAAAAGAAAAGCGTTTAAAACAAATAATATTGACATAAGAAAAACGTCAACTCATTTGATAGTTGCTTGGTTTTTTGATTCCAACAGGAAAGTCGAACAATCTGAATTCATCAATGTTTTTTTTTGTCGTTCGTGTTTCCCTTGTTCGGCTGCGCAAACTGATGGTTGATGATTTTGTTCTCGATACGACTTATGCAAAGAAAAACTTACGGAAACGCTTCCCACACAGCCCATGCTTTTAAATGTTACGTGCAAAGCCACTTTGAAACAAGTTTGCGCAACTTGGTTCAGACACCACAACTCTGTTCTAATTTCTGTAGCAATTTCTGCAAACTTATAATTGCAATTGTTTTGCGACGGCGCCAGAAATTGCTGGAGGCTAGGTTTTTGCGGCGTTGTAGGCTTAACGTTTATGACTAACAGGATTTCGCAGATCAATCAATCACTCAATAATCAATCAATCATCGATCGATCAATCAATAGATCGGAGGTGGCTCGGTCAGTCGATCAGTCAGTCAGTCAGTCAGTGAGTCAATAACACCATGTCAATTTTTTCGTCGATAATTTTGACTCGGTGAAAAATAAAGATCGTTTAAGGTACTGCTACATGAACAAAGAAAGTAAAGAAAAAAGGGCGCTGGTATTGATGTACGAAAGCAATCCCCCGGAAATTGCCACTTCCTTTTGCCGGTTCCAATGAACAAATATCTGCGCTGGTTACGTAAATAAAACGATTTGTATAGCATTCGCGCGAGCAGCGGTATGGTGGCCCAGCATTATCATAGTAAAACACATGTAAGTTTTTGAGGAGAAAAAAATAAAAAATGGAAAGAAACGAAAAATATAAGCAATCAAAATAGAAAAAAGGGAGAAAAAATATTTTAATAAACATTAATGATATAAAGTGAAACAATATTTGTTGACAAATTAAAAAGTAAAAAATAAAATAAAATAAAATAAAATAATTTAAGCATTAAAAAAATACATATAATTGAAAAAAAGAAAAAACTTTGAAAATCAACATCGAAAATCAACATTGAAAATAAACATCGAAAATCAACATTAAAAATAAAAATTGAAAATACAACATTGAAAATCAACGTTGGAAATCGACATAAGAAAAAAAAACAACGTTATTTCCACGTGGCCTGTCGTTATCATAGACCAGGATGCTTTGCACGCATATTCAATATTTCAACCAGGTCTGTTCCGTAGTCTACATATTTCACCCCAAAGTGAGCCATCCTTCGACTCAGCGTTGGAAGACTCCACGCATATTGCGGATAGTCCCGACCCAGAAAGTCTAGAACTGCGGATAGTCCCGACCCAGAAAGTCTAGAACTTCTCTACGAGTCAAATTTTGGAGCACATATTTCTGTATGTCGGCTTTCAGGTTCTCGTCGTTCTCCCAGTCAGGATTCCGAATTCTACTCATTTTGGATGCAGGACATGCTGTTTGGCGAATGGAATTCTCGGGCGGTTTCTCTTCAATATGGGTCACCCGGGTCTCAAGCTCCGCTGAAGTCTGCCGATTAAAGTCTTCACGGGCTACGAGAATGATGGGCCACTGCACTGGCTTATGAACAATGCATTGTTCCCCTTTTGTTTTCCTCTCTCGTGCTCACAATATGTACACTTTGCTTATCATATACTGCAGATATCAAGTACCGTCCAAACAACCCTGATGTATCAGGAGCTTCTAATCACCTCTCTAATGGTTGAAATATATTGAATGTGCGTGCAAAGCATCCTGGTCTATGATAACGACAGGCCACGTGGAAGTAACGTTGATTTTCAATGTTGTATTTTCAATGTTTATTTTTAATGTTGATTTTCGATGTTGATTTTCAAAGTTTTTTCTTTTTTTCAATTATATGTATTTTTTTTAATATTTTTAGTGCTTAAATTATTTCTATTTTTTTTTTACTTTTTAATTTGTCAACAAATATTTTTTTACTTTATATCATTAATGTTTATTAAAATATTAATTTTTCCCCCTTTTTTCTATTTTGATTGCTTATATTTTTCGTTTCGTTCCATTTCTTATTCTTTTCTCCTCAAAAACTTACATATTTTACTATGATAATGCTGGGCCACCATACAGCGGCCATATTAGTGGGAAGAAGAAGTAAAGTAAAGTAAAGAACCTTTATTATACACGATGATATTTAAAGATTCAAGCTTGTGGGGACGTGTTTAGAAAATAACAATTGAAAATTCACCTAAACCGCTGGATAAAAAATGATCAAAGGCGCCTTTGTACAGGGTTAGCTTTAACCTGAGGAAAACATTCACAAATACCAGAAAGAAAGTGTTGAATCATAAAAGAAAACTTCACATAGCAGTGTGAAAATTCTCGCGGGTACCCTTCAGGTCAAGGTTAACCCTGTACCAATGAATCTTTCGTATTTTTATCCAGCGGTTTTGGTGAATATATGGCAGACTTAGCGACATCATATTTTCGCAATATCGCCCAGAAAACTGTTAGCAGATTTTAGCTGTGTCAGCTGTATTCCGGCCTTATTCTGGAAAGTTGCTGTGTTACTGATGTGCTTTTCCCAAGGCTTTCTTTGTGGGCATTATGGTGTGACGAGTCCATTGTGTACGGTTGTGCGATCGACAAAGGTATGGTTCGATCCGTTTTAATGATAATTTATGGAATACATTAGCTCATTGAAGCTTTAAATCTCCCCTCAAAGGATAAAAGAACAATATTATTTGAAATGTATTCTAATGTACTCACATTTTTAAAGATTAAATATCATTTTAAAATGCATAAAAAAATGGCGCCAACAGTTACTTTTGGCGAGTGTTGTCACACGAGCACACTGTTTTGGTTGCTGGTTTTCGTAAGTGCCATCACATCTGTTCATAACTTTTCGCTTTTCTTTCGTCTTTCTTATGGGCCAGTACATTGTTTTTGCTCTGCAGTCGCCAGCTTGGTGATCTTTCAGTTGCTTTTGGCATTTTATAAGCTTAATGATAAGCTAATTGATTTGAGATGTTTGTGCTCTTTTTTTCAGATAGACAAATACTGTACATGTAGTTCTAGCAAGAGAGCTCACGTCGAAACCGGGACAACACCAAACAAGCCCGATAAAAAACGGTCCACGCCAGTTAGAAAAGGAAAAGCAGCAGAAATCTTGCGTTCGGACTCCACAGTCCGTAGAAAGCAACAGAGACGTCGAACGGCCAATTCGCTCGGAAAACTGAAGTGGCCAAGCACACAAAGAACTTCCAGGCAGGGAAAACTAGACACTGGTGTAAACTTTTTCGTTTCGAGATCGATACTATGGAGATACAGCAGTTTTGAGACATTAAATGGACGCTCAGAGCACGGTGCGAGTCGCACCGCATCCATCTTAGCCCTGTTCAAATGCGAGATCACGTAGGCAACGACGTTTGATAATATAGTTGGGTGCAAAGCATCATGGGAATGCCCTGAAATCCTCCTTGATGACAACCTATTGGTCTTGACACTATTTAACCAATGGTTAGCGCTAACCATGCTTGGAGCAACTCGCCCCAGACTTTTCAAAAACTGTCGTCGATTTCGTTCTTACAATAACAGAATAGTTTGAACAGAATTCGATTTTAATCTTCATTCAACACAGTGTGCGCGACATGGCGAAACCAGACAATTATAGCAGCAAATCGCCTCACGGATAGTTTAGCTAAGTCAACACCCGGCGCGGTAAAGTGCATTTGGTTATTACGTGGGATGCCTGTGGCAGACGACATTATCAATTCGGTCTTTCGTTTTCTCCACAAATTGACACGTTTTTTTTAATTCTTGAAATTTTTTAAATGTTTGAAATGCTTTGTATTGTCCTTAGCTGCCAGTGAAAGCCGCAGACAACAAAACAATGAAAGCATTATGTCATAGCTCTAAAGTATTTACTCCGATCTGCGATTTGATTGAGATTGTATCTACTGCGATCTGCGATTTGAAAGGTGAAATGACTGTGAAATTTTACTGTGTGACCCGGAAACTACTGAACAGACTTTTACCGAGGTTGTGACCCGCTAACTGTGTGTGCACGTTTGTTTTTAGGCGGAAACATAAAGGTAAGTTTCCTTTGGAATAAGTTGCCTGGTGTCTCGTAATCATCGACACGTTTGTTGAAAAATATTTCACATTTATTCAAATGCTTTGTATTGTCCTTAATAGCTAGTGACAGCCGGAAACAATAAGACAATGAAAGCGTTATGTCATAGCTTGAGAGCATTTATACACTGCGATTTGATTTAGTGCGACGTGTAATCACTAATCTTTCCATCAAATAGCGCATCCCACGTAAACGCCAACAGGCGTCTTGTTGAAAAATTAGTGTTCATTGCATAACCCTGCGTATGATCAACAATTTGACGTCATTATAGCTTCATTATAGCTTACTATTGCAGAAGACATCACTTCCGCTCCACACAGGAATGTTGAGAGCATTTATCACGCACGTCCGTTTTCCATTTCCACTCAGCTCGTATCCCGTTTGACAAATCAATTCACAAGTTGACTGGTAGTCTCTGTTGCAACTTCCGCCCTTAACCAAAGCGTTTGGCGGCTCTGGGAACTTATCACACCGTCTTACTAGGAAATAAAACAAATCCGACGCCATCAAAGGAAATACAGTAACCTCAACCACAATGAGTTACATGTACTAGTCAGGTTCGAGTTACTAGGGTAGGGATCGTAATTGTCGGTTTATCCGTCCAATTGTTGGCCCGGCAGTATCGGGGCGCGAATCCTACGTGTATCTCTGTTAACACCGGATTTTCGGCCGATTCGAGAAATGACATTTCGAGTAATCTTAGCCATTACGTCAGTTAAAATCAGACCATAAAATCGGGTGTCAATATATATGAGTTACGATTCGCGTACCGAATGTAAACCCACCAATAAACGGATGTTGACGTGCAATATTGCACGATAATAGCAATAGCAATAGATCGTGTTCACTCACATGAACAGCGGCCATATTGATTTGCTGAAAAAAAAAGGAAATATTTGCACAAAATGGCTTTCAACTCTCCGAAGATTGTTTAGGTACACCAAAATGGCCGCCGTGACGTCATGTGAAAACGGTCTATAGCAATAGTAGTAGCAATAGTAATAGTAATTATCATCATCATTATCATAAAGGCAACGTTTGTGTCTAATTTACAAGACGCAGTTAATATATAGAATTAGCCAAGCCTAAAAGCGGGGCTCCCGCTTAGTACTTTCATTTCCCTTTAAACTGTAAAAGCATTCTAAAATATTGCGAAGGAATTCACAAACGTTTTTTACTATAGTTTAGTGTCGAGGTCGGTTAACAATTTTGTCTGTTTTCCACAGCACGGAGTCTTTCCGCTTCTCGGCGTTCTTCGCTACAATTTTGTCTGTCTTCCACAGCACGGAGTCTTTC
>BLFK01000134.1:4117328-4124164 GCA_014634185.1 Astreopora myriophthalma | reverse complement strand
TTTTCTTGCTTCACGACGATGTAAGTCATGCTCCTTTTTCGACTGGAGTTTCAGCCGCCTCCAGCATCCTTGAAGCTGACTGAGGTCGCGTTTGATACCATTAAGATTTTGGGAGTTAAATCTAGTTAAAATTTCCTCCCATGACTTTGCCTTTGTTGCCAACGTCTTACTGTCATAGCCTTTGCTTTCCACTTCTGGAAAGTCTCTACCCAATTCGGCCAATAACAGTTTTTCTTGTTCGCTGAAATTTGTTGTGCGACTCGTTTTAGAAGTCATGTTGCAGAGACATAACCACTATCTGTAAATTTGCATACGAAATAGCTCCGCAGACAATGCATTTCCTCGTGAGACATGGTTTAGCCATTGACTCGAGAAAACACGATTCAGTCATGTTTTAATAATGAATTTTAAACATCGTTTAGCCGTTGTTTATCGAAACAACGTCTAAACCGCAGCTCAGTCCTAATCAATGGTTAACTTAGACTTCGTTGAAATAATCGGCCCTATAATTTCGAAGGCTTTCAAATGAGTTTTCAAATTGAGTTCACGATTGCTTTGGTTTCGCAATACTACAGGTAGTGATTGGCTTAAAAATCTCGCGTTGCATTCTCAACCAACAGAATGGGAAAGCGAAACCAAATGCGTTTTGCTTTCACGCGTTTTTCCGCCCTTATTCTGAGAACATATGACGATAAAGTCAATTCGTTTTTAAATTCTTTTTTTTTTCAGTCTTTGTTGATGTTTTTTATGTCTATTTACTGACACTTTCTGTCTTCCTGTAAATAAGTTATATATTTCTAGGACAGCTTGTTTGCTAACCTTAAAAATGAGGTTTAGCTTTTAACATAACTGGGAATAATTGCTTGGTTCGACGGAGATAGAAATGAGTTAACCTTGACTCCCACACACTTTCCTTCGCCGCACCCAAAGTTGAGGAAAGGTCCCGGGAACGAGGTTGTCTACCCCAGTCCGCAAAAGTTCCAAAGCTGAATACTTACGATGACAGTCACCAATATATCCACTGCCATAGTAACCTTTTGGGCAAGAACACTTGTATTCCCCACTTAGAAGGCCACATGCGCAGTTGGCCTTATTGTCACATGATCCACAAAGACTTCTTGTTTGATCGAGTTCCCAGTCTCGCTCGAACGGATCTTTAAAAAAAGAGCAAAAAAAAAAAAAAAGAAATTAGAAAGGAAAAACAGCAAAACTAATCACGGTAGAATCGAAGTGGCGAAGAAAAGAAAAAAAAAACAATTAAAAAGTGAATACAGCTAAGGCATATTAACAGACGAGCATTTGAAATAAAGGAACAACTCTGGTGCGGTATTGTGAAAAAAGATAAATGAAGATGAGCAATATTTCTCTTCATTTTTTAGCTCTTTATTTCCGTTGTCTTCCTCAAGAATCAGTTGTAGGGCTTCACCCGAATACTCCTGAATCATGTGCTATTAAAATAAAATTTCAACAGTTCACCTCATAATTTGCAATCTGTGCTCGATGGAAACTTGTTTCTTAGTCAAGTGTGTTAATCTCCCGCCCCGTATAATGGTCCTGATTATGTTCATAATCAAATTAATATTAAAATGAGTGAAAGGCAATTATTCCGGCTCCACACCCAAAGATCCGTGTATAAATTATTATTGAACCAAAATATTTACCTTATTGGACACTGAAACAAAAATTTCATTTATTCAGCGACTGGAAACATGACGTTAATATTCGTAAACATATCATATTCTGTACAGAATTCAGTAGCTTCTACACTGTGCTCAATGAAATGATTTTATATTAAGCTTGCCAGTAACGATGTGGAATAAATAGTATTGCTCTGACTATTAACATTAGCAGTTGGATTATAATGTTTCGTAGTTAAAGATTTCCAGCATTTGGTCCAACTAACGATCGCTGGGTGCGGAAAAGAAACTTTTAATGATTCTAATTAAATTAACAATTTACTACATGTTGACAACAGCATTGGAACTGAACGCTCCCAAACACTTCTTGGCTTTGTACCGCAGGCTAATGTGTATCAGTGCAATAATACTGATCTTAATCTATATGTTATTCTCGTTGTTATGTAGCATACATATTGATTTGTTTTTTTTTTCGTCGGTTCTCTAGTTGTTGAAGATAACATGCCAATAATCTCATTTCTTTATAAATGAACATAAGCCTAAAATGACCAAGTACTGAACAGGGTGTGACACCTACCTCCACGGAGATAATTCGCAAGCTCTCTAAACTGTGAAAATGAAGAGTAATGGAAGGCATGGCTGTTGTCGGTAGCAAGCTGTCTTAAAACATTCATATTTACTCCGCTCGTCACTCCAATAGAAAAAATCTCAATGTCTTGATCTTTCAGCTGTTTGGCAATAGGATATGGATCTCCTCCGCGGTTCCACATTCCGTCTGTGAGAAGAAAGACAACGGTCTTGACTTGTTTTATGGGTCGCTTGCTACCGCTTAAATTTCCAAAAATAATGTTATAAGCATATTGAAAGGCATCATGCATATTGGTCAATCCTGAGCGAAACTTCAAACCCTGAAAGCTCTTCTTGAAGTTACACTTGTGATTCTGAGCGTCCGGATAACTGATATAATTGATATCAATTGTTGCTGCAGTGCCGAATAATATCACAGAGACTCTTGTTGATGGAAAACTAACCCGAATGTGGCTCAGTAACGAGTTAACGAACACTTTTTCATCGTCGAAGCCGATTTTCGCTGTTTTGCTGGCAAAATCCCAGTACCAAAGACTTCCCGAAGTGTCGAGAAGGAAAATTAAATCTGATATGGAACTGTTGTGGGTTCTCTGAAAATTCTCAAGCTCCAGTTGGCCTTCAAGCCCCGATGTTCTGGAAAAAACAGTGGCAAGGAGCGTTGTGAACATGGAACAAACGCGTAGCGCGAACATTTTTGAGGATAATATGAGCCCAGGGAATTTGTAAGACTGAATTTCAACTGTTGTTAACCGTGAGGTTTTGGTACTGCGTAGCAGATGGACAATTCGCACGGCCTTAACAGGTGCGCAAACACAGGAAAATAGTCGAAGCCGCTCTTCGTAAATTGAGTAAATGAATGCGGCCTGTGTTGAAATTATTAAGCAAAGAATTTCAATCAATTCAGCAAAAATCGCTGCCAAGGTTTACGGTACGTTTGGTTCTATTAGACTGCGAAATTGTGAACAATCCCATATTCAATTCGCCGCTTCCCTAACGTCACTTTTGCATGAATATCACAAGGAAAAAACGAAAGGTTTCTTTTTTTTTTCGTTTGTTTGCGAAACCGTACCACTTGTTTACTTGTTTGGTTCTCTGTCAACAACTTCATCTTTTTGTGTACTATGATCATTTTGGAAAAATGTGAAAAAAGGCCTTAGCCTTTAGCTATTGTTAATCTTCTTTAAGAACGGAGTCTGACCCGCCGCGTATTCTGTGACCATGGAAGACACGAAATAAGATCATGGTTAAATTTCAAATTAAATTTTTAAATTTTAGTCAGTTATACAAGCAGTGAACTGTCTATAAGTAATGGTAACAGGACTGGGTGGACACCAATTCGGTCTGTAATCATACGAGTGATACCAAAATCGGTCTACCGGTTAACGGGAGTCCGATTTGGTTACCACGAGTATGATTACAGAGAGGATTGAACAATAAGCAGTCCCATTAGGGACCTTTCATTATTTACGGAGTGAGGGTGAATGTATTGAAAGATAAAAATTTCACCGAGGATCCACACCTCCCAGGCCTGAAAATGGCAAGTGACCTCCAGGCTCCCATCTCTTTCAATCGATAATTTAATTTCGACCCCCCCACCCCTCCCACCCATAATTCTTGAGTCTCTGTATTGTAGTTTTTTCGTAGTCGACCAGCGATTGCCACTTGATGCACTGGGCAAGACCGTGGTACAGGTGATGACTTTCATAACGTTACCTCGTACATCACTGGATTCCACATCACAGCAGTTTCCAGGGCCGCCTACTATTTCTTACCAGCCCTCTGCTAAAAAGAAGATCTTCGAATTGGAAATCAGCTAAAAGAAAGGCTAGTGTATTGGCTACCTGTAGCCTCTTGTTTTCTTTGATTTTCTTTTTTCCACTTGGGGACTTCGGCCCCAGCCCTACGGGAACCAAGGGAACCGATGAATCCTTTCCCAGAGTGGATTCATTCCTGGTTCCTTTGATGCACCGTGATCCAAGTGATCTTGGATCAAAGATCCTTTTTCGGATCATCCCAAAAAGGCAGCCCTAGATGGTGCGATCGCATTTGAATTGCCTGAAAGGTGGTTTTTGCATTTGTTTTGCCCAAACTTTGCAGAAATTTCTCAGACTGCCAATTTTGATCAAAAGCCCTGTCCTTTCCACAAAAAAAAAAACAGTGACACATTTAAATAAATGATCCTTGGCGAAAGCAAGAGTATTCTCTGTGTTTACTTTTCTGCGTGAGGACCGCGATCGATGAAAGATGACGCTCGGCTATTTATATCTTGAAATTCTGAGAATTCTACATGAACTGAAGCGAATAATTTTCGATTTTGATATAAAGCGAAAACGGCTTTAAATTATTCGCATTTCGGCCACGTTAAAAAATCCACTGTTCGGTTTCTGATGAGATAAACAAAACAGACTGCGAGCGGTCCCTCTTTTGCTCTAAAATCTGTAAGCAGAGTGAACAGAACGAACGCGAAAATTGCGAGCGGCGAACCGCGAGCCGTTAGTTTCGTGGGCGCCAGTACGAGCGCCCACGAAACTAACTCTGCTCACAGATTTTAGAGCAAAATAGAGACTGCTCGCAGTCTAACAAAACATGAGCGAGTCCACTCGGACAAGGGAACAGTTTGTCGCGGGCAGACATGTCAACATATCCAACCAGGGTCTCTTTCTCGACGACAAAGGAAGAAAAGAGAGAGAGCCTGGGTTCGAGGTTGTGGAGAAGGTTTAGGTATTTTCCACTCAAGTAGATCGTTGATAGTCCAGTACAAGGTTTGTCGTTTTGGAACGCCGGCCACTGAAACGATGTCAGATGAGCGAGCAGGAGTACTTTGACGGAGCTTGAAATAGAAAGCAAGGCAAAGAACATCATTCAGATTATTACTAAAGTTGTAGTTGTAAAGAGCAGAAAATAGAGAAGTTTAGTCGATTTCAATGCATTGCTTTAACATACCAACGAACTTGCGAAACAAGGGTAGATCGCCTTTGAATTGAGAGAGAATTTTTGCACGTTTTTATTTCCTAACTTTGCTGAAAGACACCTTGGACTTCAGAGCTTGACCGAAAACCATGTCCTTTTCCACAACAAAACAACGTAAATAGATGGTGCTTGGCGAAAGCAATATCTTTCTTTTTGTTTACATATCAGACTGAAGGCCGCGGTGAAAGGAAACGCTCGGCAATTTACACCATGTTACATCTGAGGCGAACAGTTTTCGATTTTTATATAGACCGAAAACGGCTTTAACCCAATAACTGCGGCCTTCCAAGGGGGGTTCTGGTGTTACCGTGTCATTTGTTTTAGAGCCAGCCCGTCACCAGTTTTGTTAGGGACAATATCGCTGTCTTATTTCGTCACTGTCATTGTAACAAAATGTCGTCCTTTTTCTGTCAGCTCCTGTCGCCTGTCGGTGTGAAAAGATTATACTGTTGCCACATTTTGAGGTCATGTCGCCTGTTGGCAAAACCCTTAGCTTGGAAGGCCTCGTACCCGTTTTCGGTTCGGCGTGACAAACAGGTATTTTGAACCGGTGATTGTTTGACGGCGTTCTATCAGAAAGAAGCCATCAGCCGGGCCGTTTCCAGCTGGCACGCGAAGTCCGCCCGGTTTGAAAGCGTACCATTCTAATTTTCTTCGAGGGGTACTGTTCGGCGTTAGTAAAATCTTTAAGTCACCATTAAGAGTGAAAGGGTTAAGGGACAAGGTCGCTCTAAAAGTGATATTTTTTGTATCCTCCAATTACAAATTGGCATTGAGTCGAATTACTCACCGCCGTTTGAGCTACCTATGTGATTTCTGGCCTAGTTAAATCCCTCTCGAAAGGAGCCCAAAACATATGACATTGAGCGCCGCCATTTTGAGCTAAACCTGGTAGCCCGGTTGGCTTTTCCGTGAGTTCAGGGCAATCCAGGAAGCAATCGGGCTAGGCCGAGCGCGTTGCTGTGCTTTGAGCTTCCCGCCAAGTTGGAAACGAAGGCGTTCAGTGTCGTGTTTTTGGCTTCTTTCGAGAGGGATTTAACAAGCCCAGGATTCACGTAGGAACCTCAAACAACGGTGCGTAACTCGTCTCTGAGTGAACTTTAAATTGGTGGATACAAAAATCACTCTCATGTTAGAGCGACGTTGTCCTTTAAAGGAAAAGGACTAAGCCGAACGGATGCAAACAGACACGCACTCAAAAAGGAAAAAGAGGATCCAGCGGGAAGGAGTCGTAAGTTAAGGCCAGTTGAACCACGTCGAGTACTAGAGGAAAAGAACTGAACAAACTGAATAACATAAAGAAGAATTTCACCTTTGAGTCGACCGCAAAAGAAAAACGAACCAGATATTCCAGAAAGAAGAAGACGACCAGAAGCGGCGAAACCGAGTCTTGTAGTGAAGGCCTTGGCCGCACTTTACACTTTCGACGATATTCATGACACAGAGAGAACCAAAGCGGTACGGTGGCTGGTATACGTCAGATGAGGGACACATAAGGGCAGTATATAAAGTACGCTGAACAACAGGACGTAGGTCAATTAAGCAATTCCTTCGAAGAATGCCGAACATTCTATTAGCTCTGGCCACCGTGACGGTGATGTTAATGTTCACTGCCTACGTGAGATCCCACGCAACACGTAC
>BLFK01000134.1:4094828-4112328 GCA_014634185.1 Astreopora myriophthalma | reverse complement strand
ATTCTAACATACCCAAAACGGAGTCCGCAAACGTTTTTATCGTACGTCAAACTATAATTACGCCAGTGCGAAGAAGCAAAACATTACGTGAATTTTGCATCCAAGGAAGCAAAAAGTAATCGTTTCTGAAGTTTTCGCCCATTTAGATAACGTTTGTTATGTCTTTAGCGCAATGAATAACTTCCACAAATTTATGCACCTTGCACTTAGCTTCACCATCCCACGGAGAATTATGGAGTTTGAAATATACACTGAAAATATAATCATGGCATAAATTAGTGATCGGCTTCCTGAATGGAAAAAGAAAATTATGGAAAGCTGAAGCGTTTTTCCGATGTTATCGATCACATATTGATTTGTAGGAAAACCTCTAAGACAAGATCTCACTTTTTAATGACATAAATAATACATCTTAATGAAGTGAAACAAAAAAAACAAAAAAAGGAACTCAGGCACACGAAACATCTGGTCGCGCTGAATGACAAAGCAACCCACTCAATTTGAATGTTGGGAATATTGAGGAGAAAAGGCATTGGCTGCTTACGTGTAATCCATAGCACTGGCATTATTAGAAACTTAAGCAGCGATAACCGACAGTACCTACCAATCCATAACAGCTGTTTAGTCGACACAAGTGAATCGTCAACTAAAGCTAGACTGCAGATTTTGGAAGAGTCGGTTGTTTACAATTGTGACTCCGTCACTGAAAATCGTGCTCTGCTATACACAGCATGTCACAAAAAGCGCGACCAAAGCGAAGATTATCAAATACTCCCAAATTCGTCGAAGAAACCAGTTATTTTAAAATGTTACGAGAGACGAAGGAGAAAGCAGCAAAGCAGGTAAGACAAGTTCAAAGTTCCATTCTCAAGAACCTTAAAAAGCACACGGGTTGCGTTATCCACCGCGAATACTTACTTGTTATTTTCAGGAATTGAAGAACAATTGTATTTCAGAGATACCATTCTTCACTTTATAGCAAACTAGACATAAATTCGTAAGTTAAGGAAAAGGCGGACAAATGTTAGCCAGTGTTTATGTGAAACATTTGCTAGTCAGTTTTCTATAAGGATAAGCTGTAGAACTTCGCCGTCTCGCGCAAAAGTTGCAGTTATACACTGCCAATGATAAGGTCGAGATTAAACGAATATGAAGTGTTAATTTAGTTCCTTGGTGATAATACGACACAACTTCATTCGCCACGGTCTTGAGAAATCTCAAGAGATAGCGATAAGCAAAGTAATATGTAAACTGCTGCTGTGGCTTTCAGCTTCCCCGAGGAATCACCTACCCGGCATTAAACAATGATTTTGATTCAATTAACAGAAAGCCGACCAGCTGAAAGAGGCAGAAAAACTTGTAAGCAAAGAATCCCCCACATCTCGCCGTAGAGGAAAAATGCTGCTGAAAACAGCAGAAAATATTGAAAAAGAAGCACTGGAAGAGTTTCAGTCCACGTTTAACGCTCATTTGATGCAGCAAGCAGAAGTCGGTTGCTACGGTTATGCATCGAGTTCCGACGCGAACTCGTCTTCCAGTCTCAAATCCTGATTGTAATGTGTTTCAACTGTTCATGGTAAATTGAGCTCCTTGCCAGTGACTGTGTTGGTCTCTTGACGTAACTTCAAAATTGAAGCTGGATAATTTTTCAAAATACCAGATCCGGTGACACGTTCTCAGGAACGAAAAGAGGAACAAACTAAGCCGCTTACACCAAATGATCTATTTGGAGTTTACATCCAATACTCGCCGAAAGTTTGTGCGCAGGTTTGTTTTTTCTAGAGTTCCACCGAGATTTTTGTACCTAATGCGACGGCAAATTAAAAATGGGATTTACTGTCAGAGCAATGCATGGCATGTAAACAACGGCGAACATTTTACACCAGGCAGGGCTGTCGCTTTCCCAGGCGCCTCCGATGACGGTGCATGGCGATATGCTTGGTGTATAGAATATCAGAAGCATAATTGGGCAGAAATCTTTCAAGCCCGTTCCTCTAGATGCTATTGAAAGGATTCATGTATGCATCATCACTTTAGGGAACTACTGACCTGTAGTTGCATTAGAAAGAATGTGTGTGGACAACATCTTTCCAATGAATAATTAAATATGATTGATGGCGGCCCCGCACACAAAAACAGGAAGTTTAAACGAAAGAAGGAATAACCACAGAGCGTCTTCGCTCTCTAATACAACGCCATGCAAACGTTACCTGCAGGCGCTTGGATTTTCAGTGCTAATCTATTTATTGCTTACTTTTTTCTTGATAAATTAAAAGTTTATATGAGCCCAATGGGTTGCGTTTGAAATTGCTGGAAGGATGGATGTAAAGTAAGTCAAAAACAGTTTATCCGTGTTTCTCTTAGAAATGCAAGTGCATGACTTTTGTAATGTGTAATACGTAGACATATTAACGGTGCTTAAGTTATCTATTTTCGACCTTAGTTCTTATAGCCGATCAACTTCCGTAAATGTTGGTAAAATCGATATCACATGCTGTACAGATGTAAATCACAAGGACGCCTACACTAACTTCTGACTTAATATTCATTCCAACTTTCCTCCTGCTTAATAGGCTGTTCGTATAGTATATTCCTGTAGTATGTTCCTGTATACAAGAACATTTCAACAGAAATTCAAATAGATTGCATATGGTCCTAGATTTGTTTTAGCCGAAACAGGCATAAGTTTTTTTAAATACTGATTTTTTTTTTAAGCGGGGGCCAAAACGGTAAAACTGAGTGAGAACTGTGACTGTTTTACTGCTTTGCTGTTGACGAAAAGACTTTCTTTTATTTGGTCGTAACTTCTGCAATAAATGTATCTAGATTAGAAATTTATTAAAGACGTTTCAGTAGCTCTTGGAACACTGATTATTGTATCATAACAGAAAGGGTTTTGGATTGAAAACAAACAGCTCCCATAAGTCAATTATAGCAACAAAATGATCCCCAAACACGTTAATAACTTGGGCGAACTATTTAGCAGCTTTCTCACAAAATAACAAATCCGCCAAGTATATAATTCAGTCTGGTAACGAAAAGCGGAGACCCAGTTCAATTTTGACGCGCTGGCTAAAATAGTGAAGAAATGATACTGAAACGAATACATATGTCAGCGACATTTAAAGGCCGGAGCGAAGCTGAAATAAACGTTTCAACAATACAACACCATTTGTCATATTCCAATTCTTATCTTCCCAATTTTGAATTCGGCTACTGTCAATTTGGCTTTAAAAAGAGCGTTGTGAAGACATTTACCAGTTGGTAAATGCCTTCACGATGCTTTTCTTAAGGTCAAATTGACGGTGGCCGAATTCAAATTGAGACGACTGTTGTCCGTCTAGTATTTATCATACGCCGGACAAAATTGATAGCTTTTCCATAGTGTATTCTCGATGCTGTGCACATATTCAGACAAACTGCATCTCGGCTAAAAGGCTTCAAGGAAAAAAAGTAAGAGTCTTGCACTGCGCAGTTTCATATGTCGGTGTGGAAACCGCTGTAAAAGTGTTCAAATGAAATTACAAGGTAAATACAGAAGAGGGTGCTCGCTCCGGAAACCTGGTTATGACTACCATCCATAACGTCAACTGACGCCGAAAAATTTTAATTTTCAGGACAAATGACAGTTGATAGAAGATAAGTTGATTTTTTTTCTCCTTGAAGTGGCTCAGGCCGAGGAGCAACTACAGAATACAGGGCCACATAGGGCCAGCACATGCAAATTAGTTAGAAGCTTTTGTAGAACGAGACACATAACAATTGGGTCTTTTGTTATTCAATGATATGGAAATAAGTGGCCCTGTATTCTGTAGTTAAGCCCGTTCGACTGATTCTGTACCGACCGGTGCTGTTATTTCTAAACAGCTCTGTGAGATAGAACCTTTATGTTCTGATAGTTTTGCTTGTCATATAAAGCTAATGGCTTTATCTTCATGCGTTTGCTTTTGTTTTCCCAGTTATCATTCACCGTTAATTCAGCTCCATGCACAGTGAGGACAAAAACCAAATCTTAGTTCCTCTCTGATTTATATCCTCCGTACCTGACGCCATCAAGACACACTGAATTTTAATGTTTAGAAAATAGCCTGACTCTAAAACGAGGTTTTCAATCATCTCTAGTCATTGTGCTAAGAAAACCCTCTGATCCCAGCGTGGGGTCGAATACACAACCTTTCTGATTACCGGTCGGACGCTCCACCACTTACTTGTAGGCGACATGCGGTAAGCAAAGTGGTGAGAAATAGTTGGTTTTGACTATTTTGGTGTAATCGGCTTTAAATATGACAACCCAATGTAGCAACCTTCCGAAGCACTCAGTAGAGCATATCTCAACTCCTATCTCTTCATGTTACGGTGTCTTCAAGCCACGAGCAACTCAGAAATAGAAACAAACTAAGACTAAATTGCATGTTTATTGAAAAGAAAAAATAATGTGTCACTGCCTCGGTTCTTTTAGGATTCTTACGGAAGAAGGCAGTAAAAGTTAAGACGGTTACAGTGTATTCCGCAGTTGCAAAAACTCAATAAAAACGAAAGAAGGAAAACTTGACCAGTCCGGTATTCGGCAACGCCACACTGAACCGGCTGAGTTTTCACTAGGGCGAGATTGGCAAGGCAGCGTTATGATAAACATCTTTTACCGGAAAACATGTTTATCTAGGAAGGCTTCCCGGCCTTTTTCCCTTTGACACGCCGAACGAAAACAAACGGCTTTGGTGCCCCGTAGCTGCTAAATTGTGCGGAAAAAAGAGTGCACAGCTAACGTACAACATCAGAATGTTTCCTTTGGTTTGTTGTTGTCGTTGTTGTTTTTAGCTCGCTAACCAAAATAAGCGCACATTTGCCTTGTTGTTGGAAGTCATCACGATTAGAGTGAAACATTGTTGAGATTTTGATGCAGTGACATTTTTGGGCGGACATTTAAAACGCTATCTACGACGCATTTTATCGTATCAATATGAAGCTGGCAAAAATAAGTGAATCGGAGCACTGGAATCAGTGCAAAAGCCTCTGTGAAGTATCAACAAAGACTTCCGAAATGTTCACTTTGGCCATGACCGCTAAGAATGGGAAAGTTTGCATGGTTTATTAACAACAAGGAGAATGGCAGGCAATAAGTCTCAATCGGTGGCATTATTATGCAAGAGGAAACAAGGAAACAGGTGGCACAAAAACCTCATAGGAAATCACTATAGTAGGTGGCAAAGAGCTATTAACGAGGAACAGTACTGAAGAAAGGATGCAGTCTTGTGGTGTTTGAATGCGTGCATGTGGGCACACGACCGGAATGCAATGCTTCAAAATTCTACATTCTAAAGTGCCTTCAGATGATGTCTGTGATTTCAAACTGTGCATTTAGCTCAGTTTGTGCTTGAGGCCTCGTTCTGCACAAATTTAGTGGTTATCGACCCATCAACCGAACGGCTTGTAAGCTTGTGTGGTTTTCTTTCTTTCGCGAGTTAGTGTATCTGGAGATCATATCACATTACGTCAGAGGACGTGCCTGCAAACATAACAGAGGACATAAGTGCAATAATACATAGCCTTCAGTGCCGTAGCAGGGTTAAATTTATTGGAGGAGCACATCACGAGCGCCGAAGGTGTGAGCTTCTAGGGGGTCTGGGGGCATGCTCCCCAGGGAGATTTTCAAATCTGGGGTCCCTAAAATAGCATTTCCAGCCTTCTGATAGCAGTTTTCAGTAATTGTTAACTGACTACAATCATTGATCGGATCTGTTACTTGAACGTTGTACTCTCCTTATTCCTTATTGAACAGGTTTATGCAAATTGCATGCAACATCTCAGTGTTTTGAATATTGATATTTTGTGTTAGCCAATCTTTTGGGGAGGGGGGCGGGCCCCCCCGGCCCCTCCCCATGTTACGGCACTTGCCTGCCACGCAGGCTAGTCGTGTTCCGAATTCGTCGTGTCAACTCCTGGGATTGACTTGTCAGGATAGCTTGGTCTCTCCGACCCATCGTCTGCCGAGTTCGTTGCATCGACTTTAAAGGTACATACTTCGTGTATCACCTAATATAGCGTACTTAAATCTAATTTTTTTCACGTTGTCGTTCAACGCCGTGCTTTAGCCTTGGTGTCCAGCATGTCTGTTCGCGTCTGTGGTAGGTAAGGGGCTGTCTTGATGCATTTACGCTGGTATGCAGTTATGCCACGTTTTATGGATTTGATCCAGTATTCAAAAGTTTGAACTTTAACGAGGAAAGCTTTATTGATATTTTGTTTTACTTTGTGCTGTCTCTATCTGATCAATAAACGAGTTGTCCCCTCAAGCACACCTGCGTTGCTTATCACTGTTACTTAGCTCAGTGTGTTGGTAGCTAGAAATATAGATCAGAGAACTGCCACGTTTCTCAGTATTGAGTTTTATATTACTTAAGCTATGTATGGCTATGACGGTTAACATTACAATGATGTTTGTCTGTGCTTTCGGTATTTAAAACCACGAGTTTTGTGTATTACTATGTGTAGCCATGTAATGCTTGTAAGGATACAACACTGTGTATAGCCACATATTGCCATACATAACGCTAGGTGGCTACAACTCGAACAAACCCAAACCCTGTCTCTAACGGCTGAAATCAAACCAGAACTAGTCGACGCCACAAACTTGGTAGACGACGAGTCGAGGAAAAAGCTCCACGACGAGTCGATTTCAGGAGTCGAGGCGACGAACTCGGAACACGACGAATTGATCTCGTGAGTCGACGGGACGAGTTCGCATAACGACTTGACGTAACGATGAAGGAGCCGACCAACGAATTTAATCCTGGATCCAACTCCACAGGGTGTACGTTATCTTCCATTTCAGTTTACATGTACAGCTGTCGACAAAAATTATATCCCTGGGTCAGGTCTTTACTTGTATATGAACAAACGCTAGTCAATAGCATTCATCATCAAGTCAAAAGTCTCAAAGTATATTCGCTTGTAATAGTCTTGTGCGGTCACAGGATGTGCCGTTGGCTTTCCAGTTCCAATTTCAATTCTTATCGGGGCGCGAGTTCTCCTTGGTAACATCGGCCCTGTCATGGAGGGATAGCTTTTACTTTTCAGTAAAACTAAATCATAAAATTATGTGAAGCTCGTATCGTGTCGTATCTTCTGCAGAACGTCTTTTGTGAGACAAGTTACTCTTTGCAACTTAGAGCTGACATCTTTGTTTGGTGTAAGGTTCTTGATAAGTTATCTGTGTGAGAAAGCCGCTGTCCTAAATTCAAAGCGAATAAGAAGTGAAAAGGGTTTATTTGCGCTTGGCATCCAATGGTCCTTCCACGTATATCGGACTGGAGTTTCTCATCAAGGGAAATTGTCTACTCCTGAAGAAGAGCTGCGTAATTGTCTAGGATTCGCTGAAAACAGCTTGAGCGTACCGTCCATCTAGTGGGGCAAAGGCCAAGTATGCCCTTGGCTTCAGATTCAGGGTCCTCCAGGAGATTTTCTCGTTCTGGATAACTGTAACGACCAATACTTAATTCTGTCTATTTATCTGGGCGTTTGCCTTTGCCAGTAACTGTGATCACTTTCGACTTAACGATTTTTTCTATTTTTGGCTCCGTTATTTTTGTTAAATTATTTTTTTGTTTAATTTATTTTTATTTTTGCAAAAAAAATGGGGGACCCCTCCCTCTGCACGGTCCCTGCATGGGGATCCGATGTCAAATAATATTTGTGTGTAATATTGTGTGTAATATTTGTGAATGTTTGTGCCTTTGGTCGGAATTCCGCTCAAATTTTTCTGTCGCGTACTCGTTTAGCAGAGAAACTGATCAAAGATTACATAGTGGACCTCCCTTATTAAAAAATTGAAAATCTAAAATAAACTCGGTAAAATAGAGCTCAGATTTAGTGTAATAGGCCTTATCACGGTTTTTAGCCGCCATCTTTACGGGTAGGCAAAGCGTAAAGAATTTACAGTGTTTGTATGGAGATCCGATGTCAAATACTTTTCGTAAAACGTTACCTCAGAAACAATTTTGAATTGCGAACCGAAGGTGCAGGGCAAAGGTTTATACTGACAATTTTTCGGGACCAACCTTTGCTTGAAGTTGCCCGGAGGAGTTTTCGATTTTCCATTTAACTGTCTGTAATTTTTTTCCCCCAGTTTTCCCGTGGACTGAAAATGCCCGCCCAAAAAAATTACAGACAAATATATAGAAAAATTGGAAACCCTACCGGGCAACGTGTAGCGGAGATTAGTGCCGAACATTGTATCTCAAGTTCGCAATTCATAAACGTTTCTGAGCTGACGTTTTACGAATATCTCGGTGTCTGGTTTGACTTGCGTTTCAATTTCAAACACATATTAACAAGACATGTCAGTCAGCGTTTTACTATATCTACAATATAAGACGTATACGTAAATTTTTATCATTTGAAGCTGCTAAAACGTTAGTTCAAGCATTAGTCATTGGTCGCCTACCTTATTATAGGAAATTAAGGCCAAGTAAAAAAAAACCACATGTTTCATGTTTCAACACATGCGGTTTTTTTTGTTATTTATTATTTCCTATTGCATGCTTTCTTTACACATTATTACCCTCCCCCAGTCCACCACGGATACGTTGGAGCTCTTAGGTCAAATATTAATAAAACGAAACATCAGATATTGATTAAACACAAGTTTGTTTAATTTTGATACACGCAAAGGGTTAACAGTGAAAATTTACATTATTTTGGTGTGTACACATTAGCAATGGGCTTTACACATATTTGACGTTATAAGAACACCTTCTTAATGTTAAAAAACACTAGAACGGTGTACAATATACACCTTTTGGGTGTATTGTGACACCGCCATAGGGTTTTGTTAACCCTATTTTCGTGTTATTTAACACTAGTTTTGACAAAAAAAGACACTAAATCGGTGTTACCGTGACACTACTGGAAAGGTGTTTTCAAACACAGTCAAAATTGTCTCGGCGTTCACACAGCTGCAAGAATTTACACTTTTTTTTACACTCGATTTTTATGTGATGTGTTTTAAACAACAACGTGAGGCGTCATACTAAGTACAAGGTAAAAGTGACGCCTGTTGGTTTTTGCTCATAAAAAATAATTAAAAAAGAGAGGCGGCGCTAAAAAATGAAGCGGGCGGGGACGAGAAAAGTGTTTTTTTTTTACTTGGCCTAACAATGCACTTTATTAACGCTATTTACAAAATTCGTGTAATGAAGAGACAATAGCTCACTTCTTCTGTTTTCTTCTTTAAAATTTCCAATGCCCGTTCGTCCTCCCAATGCACTGTTACTTCTACTGGGATCACCGAGGCATTAGAACATGCCAGAATGCAAGGGAACGTTTCCTCACTAGATCCATTTGAGCAATCCTAAAAGCTAACTACTGTAAATGCTTCTTTTTCTCCATGAGACATATGTATGTTGAGATTTTGTAAGTGCAGCAAATTTGTGTTACTGCAACAAACTGCGGTTTGGCTCCAAACGAGTGAGCAGCTCTTGGGGATTTCACGGAGGCTTTGAAAGATCTTTTGAATTGATAGGGTCTAGTTAGGCTTCAAAACCAAATTTTCGGCCTTAAAAAAAACTTCGAAACATCGGTGCACTTCCTTGGAAGGTTTTACTGACGGAAGCCAAAACGCAGTTTGGCATTCAGAAATGTGAAGTGCGAGTTTGCAAGATGCTTATCGAAAAATTCGCGTTAAAGTGGCTCTATATAGTATTATACAAAGCTTTGGATATTACATATGCATAAATAATTTCTCCCTTGGCAAATGTTTATCACATAGCACACGGTAAAAGGGCAATAATAGGAACCTACAGCCTTAGACTACCTATCGATGACTCTTTCAGAACCTAAATGTTGTTGCTATGGCAACTACTGACAGAAATGCTTGGCTTGTTTTTTGAACCTACCTGACTTCTAGAGGGTGTTTCTACACGGTGAATTTTCTTTGTTTTGGGGGAAACAGAGTAAACATCCAAGGAGTTTCAACTGACAAAGCTACAAGAAAATATGTACATAATTTTCGAAGGAATTCGCAATTTTCGTTTTTGACGCGTATTACATTAATGTACGTATAAAATTTGATGATTTTTTGCTAACAGCGAGAAAAAGAAAAATCCTATCCACGTGTCAATTTAAAAAAAATTCACCATCTGGAACGCGCCCAATATGCGTTTTAAGATCACTCAAAAATCTTTGTTTTTCGTGACGTCATCAAAACAGAAATTCTTCAAGTTAAGGTACTGCGCATATGCTCGCGCCATTCGTAACCATGCTTCGCGCGCCAAAAAACTATATAGAGCCACCTTAATTTAATGCATGTAAACCTAACTTTTGAAAAATTCGCGTTAATAGACCATTTTACAGTTCTGTGCTCAGTTACCAGGCCTTTGAATAAAAGCGAGGCTGGAGTTGACCTTGTTTTGATACAAACCTCACTACTTTTCTTATGTACATAGGACTAGTTAGCATAAGAACAGCATGATTTACATAAGAAAAGAAGTGAGGTTTGTATCAAAACAGGGTCAACTCCAGCCTCGCTTTTATTCAAAGGCCTGGTCACTGAGCATAGAACTGTAAAATGGTCTATTTAGTGTAACGTTAACTTTCTTCGCGTTGTCAACGTGCATTGTTAATTTCCTTTATTAAGGTAGCCTACCTTAATATAGGAGTACTGCAACTCAGTTCTATATGGTATACCTGCTATCCACACGAATAAACTACAGCGCGTACAAAACGCAGCCGCGAGACTTCTCACAAACAAGCCACGCTACTCACACCACACTCCAGTCATAGTAGACCTCCATTGGCCGCTTGTAATAAAATTTAGAATAATTTTTAAAGTTATTTTATTTACTTTTAAGGCTGTGCATGGTACTGCACCTACGTATATAACTAGTCTTTTAAACAATCTAGGTGCAATCTTAGGTCTGTTGGCAACAACACTCAAGCAAGGCCCGAAATCAAATCGGCCAAGATGACTGGAGACAGAGCATTCGCGGTTGCTGCTCCAGTCTTATGGAATGCATTACTACCCACTCTTAGGGCTATTGATAACATTACTTCATTCAAGAAACAATTGGAATATTGGAACACAAGAACAAGGGGATGGCATGATCTCTTTTATTACGGAAATAAATTAAACGTAGAGCTATTTTTTGGAGATTTAAAAGTTTGGTGAGATTTGATTTGGAGGTTTGGCCCCAAACTGAGAGGCCGTAAGAGATGAACGGTTGGATTAAGGAGCGATAGATGTTAAGAAGAATATTAGTCGGGAGAAAATATCGTAAACGTGAAATAATGCCAACTGTTTTGCTTATTTTTAGCGCAATGTAGTCAACATGATTTTTCCAAGAAAGATTATTGTCAATTAACAACCCAAGGTACTTTACAAAATTTTTGCGTTCAAGGTGTTTAAACACATTGTGCTCATGATCAAATATTTTAAGATCAAAATTGTTGCAACCTTTCTTTGGTGAGGGTGAAATATCACATAATTCGACGTCTTAATATTTAAAGTCAGCTTATTAGCTAACAACCAGTCACAGACGTTAGCTAACTCATTGTTCACGGTAATCTCTAGAGAATTTAAGCTTTTGTCGGCAACTAGTAGATTAGTGTCATCAGCAAACATAAAGAAGTTCAGTTTTTTGATGAAGCGTTAATGTCATTGACATATAAAAGAAACAACAGTGGCCCCAGAAATGGAGCCCTGGGGAACGCCACAGAATACCGTCTCTTTTTCAGACACCACATGCTCCCAATTTGAGTAGACTGTGACCTTCCCGTGAGGTATGATTGAAACCAGTTGTTAATGGTACCTCTTACGCCATAGTGGTCAAGCTTGTTCAATGATATTTCGTGGTGAACAGTATCAAACGCCTTTTGAAAATCAACGGCCCCATCAACGCCCCATCATCCGCCCTATCATCGGATGGCGGAGTTAGCAGATTTATTTTTGGATTTTTTGTTTTAAAATGCCAATCCGTTCCCGGCTAGCAGAGGCCTCTGACGGCGAGGAGAGAGATGTAAACACGGAAAAAGTCCTCTACTGCTTAAATGTTACTTTACACTCCCCCTTCCCATTTAACAACCCCTACCTCACGTGATAATTAGTGCACAATCCCTAAGTTTTATCAACTAAATAAACCAAAATTGTCAAGGCCACTGCTGCCTTTGACTAAAGGGTACGAACGTTTATCATAGAACTCATAGATATTTTTAAATGAGCCGAGTACAGTTAGAAATTCACGATCACCCAACTGTTGTTCTAGTTTTTGGGCACCAAACAGCTGAAAACTAAGTTCCAAGGCAGTAAAGAACATTCACGCTCAGTTTATGGTCCCGTCAAGGACTGACTGCGTCACAATATGTCTGTTTTCGCCGGGTAACATTTCCAGGGTAACTTTACGCACGCAATCATTATGCTCATCATCTTTTACTCATGCATGCGCACTGATGGTTTTCTCGTACAAGTCCTTTTCTGCTTTCACGAACAGTTGTGCTCTTTCTTCCTCACGTGACTCGAGAACTGCAAAGAATAAAAAAACACGACAAGTGAAACAAAATTCTAGATTTTCACTTTGCAACAAACTAACCAAAGAGAGCTATTCTTGGCTTTCAAATTTACATATTCAAGCTAGCTAGTTTTTGTGGCCATCTAAGAGTGGATTTTACGGTTTTTTTTTTTTAACCCATCCATGCGTGCATGCCGGCATAGTGAACTGATGAGCTGTTGTGCAGGCGGACGAGGGACGTAGGATGTGGTGCGTGCAAATTTAATAGCAACAATAACCCTTTATGCACTCCGTCAAGTGACCATTTGGCACGAAACTCGTGTTCTTCCACTGGTGCAGTTCATTTCACCTCTTTTTTGGTGAACAGCGGGTAAGTGATTCATTTTTCGAGCATGGATGAGTTAAAAGCAGCGTGTGCGTTACACGGCACCGTGAAGATACGAATTTTATTTTCGAGAGATGAAGAGGAGAAAGCCGTGTAGACGATAGTGTTTTTCGCACAAACAACACAATGAAAACCAGAGAATGACGTCATCAAGGCCCTCCCAACAGAGGATACGGAGAATACTCCTCTCGAGTCCCGGCTGTAGGTCCCGTAGGAGTCGTCTTTTTTTCCATCAAAACACTCTTGTGTACATAACAAAATGCACTCTAGTGCACATAATAAAATACAATAACTAAAATCTGAGGAAAAAACAAACAAGTAGCGTCTTACTTTCGAAGTACTGTCCTTCGGGTTTAGGGTGGAAGATATTTAACATCTCTTGTGGTACATTTCCAAAACCCCCAGCAACAATTTCCCGCAAACCCAGAACATTATTCAAGTTGAAAAACGCGTGACCAGCGATGTCGTCATTTGAAAACACGTCGTAATCTTTAACAGTAATGTGCAAGCAGGCGCCAGTCTCTTTCAACAGTTCGGGTTCTACATCACTGGAATAAAGAAAAAGGATTGACGAAAGTCCTCAGCAAGGCCTGCACATTGCAAACTATCACAAAAGGATGAATTCACGAGTCAGGGACGCGGGTATACTGAGGAAAAACATCCGAGTTCTTTTAAAAGGAGTCTCATTCTTTTAACTGGAGTCATACCATGCTTTCAGTTCCGATTACTAATTTGGATGCTCTACTAGACCTAGGGAAGACCCGAGGGAACTTAGCCATTATTGCATGCATAACACGCGAAGTCGAAATGTCAAAATCCAACCAGCGATGTAATTCAACTCTTTAGTGCCGTTAAAATGACATTCACGGCGACAGCTGGCGGAACTATTGAAATAGAAACCGTCAAAGTGGATCCACATCCGCCAATGACAACGCGCGATGGAGCCCTTTGACCGGGTCCTCTACAGTGATTGTGCCCAGTGAAAAACCGGAAATTGTTGATTGAAATTGAACTTCAGGCCCCACCCACACCAATGGGTTTTCAAAAGTAGCTGTTTTTATGTCGGCCGAGAAAGAGGCATAACATTTTCATCCACACTAGCGTTTTTGTATCGTTTTCACCTAGTCACACTAAAACGCTCGAGAACCATGTAAATAACCGGGAACTGGATTGCGCATGTCAGTGAAAAAGTCGGTTTCGAAAGTCTCCCACGCTCTTTCCATCACCGTTTTTTCACCTGACCACACTAATTAATGCGTTTTCAAAATGTCCCGCGCTTTCTACGTCATCGTTTTAAAAAGTCTACGTTTTCACGTGACCACGTGAGTCTTCATGAAAAAGGCTGCAGAGCAGCAAAATATGTTTGGGACAAGTGCAGAGAATTATTGTAGCGGAAAAGTATTTTGAGGTGATAAGCACTTTAAAGGGTTCGCCGTTTACACAAAAGATCAAACCGTTCGTCTTCAAAACGCTCCACTTTTGTCAGCGTTTTCAAAACAACCCGGTTTCGGTAACGGTCCTGCTCGGCATCGTGTAAACGGAAGGCGAAACCGCATCGAAAACGACGCGGTTACAAATGAAACCTTGCTGTGTAAACGCAGTCTGAGACTTCGCATGTTATTGGATTCAGTGAAAGGCGCAATAAAGTATTACAGTATGAATTAACTTTACGTTGGTTTTTCCGTGAATTTCTTTTGCGCATCACAGTCAAAGAGGAGAATATACAGCAAATAGGCAGAAATTGCCATTTTCGCTCCAATTAAACAATCTTTTTTGCTCGCCTTTTATATAGTACACAAGTTGGTGAACATTTGCCGCATACACGAGCAGAATCAAAGTTGGAGTGAAGGCTCCCTAAAGAACTTGGGGTGCTAATCGGCCAACACAAAGAGACTCAAAAGCTCAGCGAGTGCCATTCTCATCTGAAAAATTGCTTGGCAGAGTATCTTAACATCGATAAAAGCAGATTACATCAGACGCCCATGACTTGGGGGCCTCTGTATCCGTAAATTTCTTGAGTCAATCCTTTTTCAGGAAGATTCTTTTCTACACTTACTTTTCCCGAGAAACACAGCGTTTATGCATACGGCATGCTTTAAAGACAGGATTTAATGCAGCCGAAACCAACTGTGGAATTGAACACATTTTAGGTATCCTACTGATGAAGAGTTACGGAATTTCAGATATTTTTGGAAGCAACATTTATTTACAGTCTGTCCCCTTTGAATTTAAAGAAACGATGCCATTATCAGAGCTGTTTTCTGAATTGGACATTTGGCGGCGCGTGAAACCACGTTGAGAACCGATCTAAAATAAATCTACGTGGAAAAAGGTTGACTCCCAAGACGCCACCATGGACGCCTTGGGAGTCATCCTTAGGTGTTCAGTCCATTAAATTTAGTACTCACAAATCAAACTGTTCGTCAAAAAGAGGAAACAAAGTATTCTTGATCGTTTCCGTTTTCTTGACTTCCTTGCCAAAGAAATTCTCTGGCATCAATCTCAAGGTCACGTACGGGTCAGATAATCCTACAACACGAGAAAGAATACTTTTAACTACACTGACGTTACAGAAACTAAAACTAAGGAATTACTTTGAACAACCACAGTAATGTAACCCTAGACAATCAAATGTGCCAAATCCAATTGGTGCTAAAGCACGAGACTGAAAACCTCTGCGAGCACGTCATAAAGCACAAGAAAACCTGTGCGAGAATGTCTGTGAAAGATATTATGGGATGCCCAGGGGGCAAATTCTTACATGTTGTGGGTATAAACTTGGTTTTCCTTTGAAAATTTTCAAGTCTCAATTTTTCAAGTTGATTTTTACGTCCTTTGTTTCACACCATAATTAATCTGAGACAAAGGAAATACGAAAAATGATCTGATTTGAAAACTACTGGACCAAAACCAGATTTATACCCACGTGGTGTGGGAATTTGCCCCCTGGGCATCCCATAATATCTTTTTCACAACAGAATTCAAGATGGCCACTGTATCGGTAAAAAGGTCTATTACTTTCGACTCTCGATTGAAAAAAACAGTGACTTGCAAGGCGCTTTAGGAGAAAAAAATACAAATGAAACCAAGGGAAGAAATTGTGGTTTGGATGCATGAAAATGTTGTTTTTCGATTTGGTAGAAATCTTTTAGCAAGAGATGCATAAACCTTTTTCAATAAAAATCGTACCCTCCCTTCTCTTTCGATGCTTTCACGAATCCTCCCTTACGATACAAGTGACTCAAGACGTGCTAAGATCACGTGACAAAATGTATATTTATGCAGCTGGAATTTCTAAGCCATCGCCTCGACTTAAAGGTATCGTGAACTGGGTACGGAAAGCTAAACAACATTTTATCACTCTATTGCAGAAAATGACGTCACTTTATTAGCCACCATATAATTCAAGTACGTACAATACACTGCGATGTCGCCCCTCTAACTTCTAGACCTTGACTTCGCTTTCTCTTTCGCTCCTCGAGAATGACTCAATTTAAACCAGCAATCCACATCACCTACCATTAGTATCCAGCGGCGGTAGATTCTTTGCATTCAACACTGGCAGAGAAGTAAGAACTCTCGTATTAGCTCAGTGTTAATTAAACTCTAATTAGGGTAAACCGACAATTGCCAAAAGGTGTTTCCAAGAAGTTGACAGGATTTTCTTTAAACTTTCCCTCACTGTTGCCTGCATTACAGTGACTCGAAACGTGCAGCAAAAAAAAAGGTCACCAAGCTCGTTTAGGAGATATAACTGGCTCAACTTACACAAAACCGCAGTTGTCTAGGACATGTTTATTCCATCGGTTCAGGCTTCTTTTCGCAGGAACAGGAAGCACAACTTTCACATTATTCTTAAGGTTCCAGTTGATACATGACATTTTGACCGGGTTAATCATCTTCCATCGTTAGGACCTGCTGCGTCATTTAATATTAAGCCCAAAATTTCCATCTGAATGGTTTGTGTAAATAGTAAGTAGCCCGGCCAGGTCGATCGCCAACAGCACAAGTTCAGTTCGGTATGTTTGAGAGAAACTGATCAATTACATTTAATCCGCTCGTCACTTGCAGAGTTAAGAAAAGCAAACTCACCTTCCACTTGCAGCTTCTGGTTGTCAAAATCATAAAAGACTTTAATCGTCACAGCCCCGTATTTCTCCTCCACCTTTTCCTAGCAAAAAAGAATGTAATAACTTGATACCGGTCACCTTTCACCCGCCAACCGCGAACACTAGGTACTCCCCACAATGACACGACTACAGTACAGCGACGAGACTACTTTTCTCAACATCTATGCCATTTGTTTTGGCGGAAGCCAAGGTAAAATTTCTCAAATTGACTTCATCAGCAAAACTACTTATTCAGAGCTGGAAATCAGAGAACTGGAGTAAGAAACCTAAAGAAGTCTGCGCAATGCCGTAGCAGGGTTGAAGTTATCGGGGGACACATCACGAGCGCCGAAGGCGCGACTTTCTGAGGGGGTCCGGAGCATGCTCCCCGGGAGATTTTGAAATATATATGGTATCTGAAGTAGAATTTCCAGCCTTCTGAGAGTAGTTTCCAGCAAATTTTAACTGACTAAAACGTGCCCGTCAAAATTACTTTTTTTTGGGGG
>BLFK01000134.1:4092071-4094818 GCA_014634185.1 Astreopora myriophthalma | reverse complement strand
GGGGGGGGGGGGGGGGGCTTCCGATGCTACGGCCCGGTCTTCGAGGAACATTGATCAAACTGATTCGTTACCGACCAGTATCATGCAATTAATTCATGTACGACATAGTAAAATTAAAAACACATTAATATCCTTGCAGTTTGTCGACAATTCAAAAATCGCTTAGTAAAAGTCTAGGACCACACCTGTTCGTCGCACTTCTCTGCAAAGTAATGCTGAATTAATTCAAGGGTAGATAGCTTCCTCACTTGGAGGGTATCAACGAGGGTCTAAAGAAAAAGAAAATCAAATGAAACTGCACATAGGGGCACGAAAATCGCCGATGACACATATAAGTAGTGTGGCGCGAAGCCAAGGATGCATGGCTTCTCCGCAGTCAACCAACTTTCCATGTGTATTTGCTCGACTTCAGCTAGGGTTGATCGACCGGTCAACGCCAAAACAACTTCAAATGAAGGTACACAAAGCCTCGAAGACGAGACATTGGGCACAAAGATCCAAATGTACAGATTCTTGAACAAGTGCTTTTGTTTAAAACTGTACTACGGGCTGGTGGCTGGGTTTGCGCTTGCGCCGCTGGTAGACAATCACCATTACCCTATAGCCTGCACGCAGACGGAAATTTCACTTTAATTACCGTGTGGAAATCAACGACAGAATGCTTTTTCCGAGGCCCCAGTGACTGTACGGATAGATCATGCGATTCTTGATTGGTTCTCCTTTAATGTTTAGTTCCTTTGTAATGAGATGTGAGTAGACAAGCAAAGGCAATTGACCAATAAAGAACCTTATTAGAGGGGAATTAGAGGAGTGCCATCCGTCACCAGTGTACCGATTTCGGGGTATCGTAAGGTCCCTATCAATAACAGCGGAAATTTCCGTCTGCAAGAAGGCTATTACCCTGTATAGTCCCACTTGTAGGCGGTCCAGTGGAACACCAACACCATCAGCATGAAAGAAACTCAGTACAATCTACAAACAAACCAAATGGTTAACAATGAGTTGACCTTCATATCAAAAAATACAAACAACATTGTAATAGCTACCAGAACGAGCCTATTTACTAAATCTAATTGCTACGGTCTGGTACCAGTCAACCTATTAAATAATATACACTTTACTCATTATACAGTGTAATCTGCCTGTAAATTCAGTTTATACTTCCTTAGGTATGAATAAACAATATTATTATTATTTGATCACACTGAACAAATTTCACCCGACTTAAGAGATAAAGGTGGCAACACAGTTCAAATGAAGCAACATCTTCCAGAGCATGTTGAGTCGGTATGTTCATTATGAACTTGAAATAAATTTGCAAACAACCCAAAATCTTAAAATTTCGCTGTCTCCTGTAATTTCTGGATAGGACTCTTTTTTCCCTCTTATAAAACATTTCAAAAGACATTAAGCAAGAGAAAAATCGTCACCCATTCCATGCAACGGAGCGTTTTCACTCACATGATCAGCGATGACGGTTTTTGACAAAAAACAAAAGGAAAATGTTTGCATGTGAATCGAGTTCAATTCCCGGAAGATTATTTCGGGACAGCAACATGGCCGGCGTTTCTGTGTTTAGGGACACCAATATGGCCGCCATGACGTTATGTGAACATTATTACCTGGGATGCGTAGGCAGACCACGTATAAAGTTTCGGGCGAGTTTCGTAGTCATTGTAGTCTCATGTGGAAATTAGCCACGTGCTTAAGCCCTGTTGGCTGGGGTTACTTCTTGGATGGGTGACCATGCGTAATATCCGTGTTGTTGACTTGTTTTTCTTCTTGTTTGCGAAATAGTACAAGCAACACCGCCGGCAACACCGTTTGTTGATGCTGTACTGAATGTTGTCATAAACATTTCTATTCAAGTTTAATTTATTCGTTCGTATAAACTCTGACTGTTGACAGCCATTCGTCGATCAACGCATCCCACGTGAACGCCTCCACGCGTCTTGTTGAGAATACTTTGAGTAGGTGAATATTACACCTTTTGCTGTTCATTACGAGAAAATACACTTTCATTTACGTGAAATGACGACCAATAGTGCGAAGATACATTCATGAACGCCAAAAAACCTCGAACATTTGCACGTAACTCAGATTCAATAACTGATGATTTTTGCATTTTTTTATAAACATTCAATAACATTTTTATGCATTCTTATGCGTCATTCGGCATACAAAAGAGAATATACTTTCATTTGCGCTAACATTCAAGTCATTAACACCATCTTGAAAATCGATATAGACAAACATTAAAGTGCATAAACCATGCATTCACATATTCATCGCACTGTTTGAAATTCATTAGCATTCCTGGACTGTATTCTTTAGTGTGTTCTTTAATGTTTGTCTATTGTCTCCATTGATTTTCAAGATGGTGTTAGTGGCTTGAATGTTAGCGCAAATGAAAGTACTTTTTTTCCTTTGCATGCCGCAGTGTTTGACACTGTTAACCATAGCCTCCCCCGCAGTCGCTTTTGGGGGAGTCGTGTATCCCCCCCCCCCCACACACACACACACACAAACGCCGTTGTGGGGGGGGGGGGATACAACTCCCCTAAAAACGACTGCGGGGGAGGCAATGTTAACCACGACTTACTTTTGTCTAGACTTGAAAAGCGCTTTGGAATTACCGACACCGTTCTTAAAAATCCTACCTTTGTGGTCGTGCACAATTTGTCAGCAATCTTATTCAAGGAAACGTGTCTTGCTTGTAGGAGTACCACAGGGCTCTGTTTTAGTAC
>BLFK01000134.1:4059571-4087071 GCA_014634185.1 Astreopora myriophthalma | reverse complement strand
ACAAGAATGCTCTCTTGGGAGAGACAGTGGCGAAACATTGGCTGGAAGTTTGCACTAGGGATTGAGGGCATTTTGCTTTAGTGATTTTTCTCTAATTTTTAGTTATTTCTCAACCCTTCTCCTTAATTATCAATGGTTGTTAGTTTCTTCTCTTTCCCTTATTTCGTATTACCTATTATTGTTAAATTTCGGGTGAGAGTGGTCAGCAAGGAAGCCTCTGTGCTAGTTTGACCGCTACGCACATCAATCTTCCCATAATTGTTTCTTTTTATTTTGGTATACTTAAATACCTTCTTTGAAATGTCTATCTATGACAAAACATGTGTAAACAATAAAGTTTTATGTCTATGTTTGTGCAGATCTACTGCTACACTCACTAATCCTGTCAGTATTCGAGCCATACCTCAAGAGCTTCATGTTGCCGTCGGTAAAACGTTCCAGTTTTCTAAACACACAGAAGGCAAATAACCACCCACATTTACTCGACTAAAAATATATAGAGTGAAATTTGAAGAAAAGGAGCAACACGTGAGAACCTTACCCCTAAGTTCGTTTTAATAGCATTGTAGAGGTTTTCAACCACGATTTCCCAAATGAAATGAAGAATTCTAGGGACAAGAAGAAAGTATGGACACCGTCATTGTATTGTACATTTTTTCTCTCTTGGCATTCACACAATTTAAGCCTTGGCTTGTTTCCAAGGTAACTATAAGGTTCTCTGCAAGGCTAAAAGAGATGGACTGTAAAATTCATGAACTAAAATCTGAAGGTAATATTTGGGATATACGTTTCCCCCTTTAAGCCCCAAGCGAGTCACGAGGACTTTCAGGCATGTCATAGAGTTTGACATATCCCTTAAAGTAAAAAAACACTTTTGATGCAAAGAACACATTACCGTATAGCTAGTCACAATCGAGTTTTGCAGTGGGGTGGCAATGTTTGTCACGTGACGTGTAGACGCACAAACTCTCGCTCAAGGTCAAACCTTAGCTGATTTAGGGAGCAAAACAATGCAGAAAAGCCCTTGTTAAGACCAAACGCTGGTCATTACACGCTGTAATGAAGAATCGAATACATCGGCTGCTCTTTCGTGTTAATCAGTTCTAACAACGTCTTCAAGCAACCAAATCAGATACCACGCAGCTGTTTACAACCTCTAATTTCATTGGATCCCGTTAGGACGCAGCTCTATTGTTTTTAGGGTTAGGGTTCATTGTTTCTGTTGTTTCTTTGAATGCTTCTACTGTTTTCTGAGCGAATCGCGTGGGCTGTTGTAATAGCTGCGTACTGACCCAACCAAATAGTCTAAGTTACAAATGCAGCTTTTCTTGAAACCAAGATGTGATGTATCCTTTAGTAAACTGAAATGAACATGGCAATTTGACGTTGGTTCCTTGAACTTTTGAAGTCTCCTTTTTTAGCAAGAGCAGTGCCTTATTACTCACCTTTCAAAGACAGACTTGATAACACTTGCGTTAAGTACCATTAGGTCATCATCCAGGTACTTAAGCAAGCCACCAACGACCTGTCAACGTAATAACAAAATACAACAGGACGTAAAACCACGAGTTTACGGAACCTATGAACATATCAGATGACCGTAAATGTGCATTGAATGAAATACATTTGGCATGAATTCGCGCATTCACTATAAGTAAAGTAAGAAAATAAAAGGTAAAGCAAAGAAACTATATTTATACGCGGTGGAATTTAA
Organism: Astreopora myriophthalma; assembly: GCA_014634185.1. Classification (NCBI taxonomy): domain Eukaryota; kingdom Metazoa; phylum Cnidaria; class Anthozoa; order Scleractinia; family Acroporidae; genus Astreopora; species Astreopora myriophthalma. Next base: position 4,085,357 of record BLFK01000134.1, on the reverse strand, counting down.
GGCTTCATGCTTATGGAGCTGTGTAAACAAAAAAACTCAATTCACATGATCAAACATAAACAACTGCGTTAAGAAACCAAACTGGAAGAAGTGACTAGTTGACTTTTTACAAAGTATGATGGAGTTGAATTCGGGACCGACCGTCGAAGGCAAATGCCGTTGGTGGTCAAAGTGCGATAAGAACCCGGACTACAGGGCGCTAGCCACTGGGTCAAGCCGCTGCTCCCTTCTTGTGTTAACCTAGATAAACTCGTAATGCAGGGACACTACTAACATGTCGTCATGTCCGACATGTTTGTATCCCCTAGCAAAGGAACGGTGCATGGCCATATTACTTGACCAACTCAAGCTCTTTCTTTTCAGTAAACCAATAGAGCCGCTGATTTCGTTCATGGATATGCTACACCTTCCGAGTTTCAATTTCCTAAGAACTAATTCATTACTGAAAAGGGTCTTTCATTTCATTTGCACATTTTGTCCGATTTGCAACATCACCAAAAAACAAATCAATCAATCTATTAATGGCAATACGTGGGATGAGGTTGCCCTCTATACCCGACAGAGCCACAGGCTCATGTACAACACGCATGATAATTATCAGATTAAAGTTACAAAGAATCGAGAGAAGCTATTACAAATAAACAACAACTAAAAAATAAAATGTATTAAGAGTATTAAAATATAAATATATTAGAATATTTAAATACATAACATATCCTGACACCCAACCAGAACCCTAACCCTAACTATATGAAATCACACGAAGATACTTCGCCATCACGATAACTGAAAAAACATTTACAGAGCTTTTTCACTCGAGTGACCAGGGACCATTTTAATTTACTGTGACGATAAGAACTTTGCATAAAAATGAAGTTCAATTCCCCAAGAATTGTTTAGGTACACCGGCAAAATGACCGCCACTTCTTTCTTTAGGTACACCAAAATGGCAACCACGACATCATTTGAAAAGTATTTATTAGTTGAAAGCAATTTGTTTGTTTGTTTGTTTGTGCCAATGCGCAAAAAAAAAAACACACCGTTTGGTAAGTAACCAGGAAGCGACATTAAAGAGTGAGCGAAAGCGGTTACAAAATATACTAGTACAGTCACAGTAAGAAGGCACGAACTTACATCTTCAGCTGGAATGTGGTCGGAGGCGTTAGACAGTTGAAAAACCAACCTCTTAATGTCCACACCCATCTAAAAATACGAAACAGAGCAAATTACCAAATGTAACCAACTATGCTTTAGAAGAACTCGTTGCGAAACTATAGTCACGTGCAAAGAAGCAATCCACAGTTCGGAAAGCAAAGCCTCAAGATTTCTCTCAGCAAAAAAAGCAGGAAGTTTAAGTGACTCAGGTAAACTTTGTTGATGTCACGTGAACGAAACGCTAAACCACCCAAAAGTGGTGCATTTTATAGCTAGTTTGCTAAAGGTCCTTACACATTAATTCACAACACACCCGCTGTCCAATGTGCTTGATGGCTGCACCAATTTTATTGAGCATATCGTCGTCTGAGCCAGACAGCATGTTTTCCATGGCGGTGCGCGCATGTTTGCCGCCTCTATCGCCATGTGCTGCCTCCAGGGCATTGACGACATCTTCCCAGCCTAAGCTCTCCGGCAGTCTCTTTAGCCACAGCCGCATGTATTCAATGTCATTCAACGTAACACACAGCTTGGTAATGGGAAATAGCAAAATCGCATTAGATACTAGCAATGACAAGAATACCTACTAAGGTAAAAACCGCTTAGCAGTCCCTGCGTTTTCACGTGTTGATATGCCTTTCCTCCGAGTTCCTACTGGTTCAAAAAATGAATTATTTCACGAGAGAGAGAGAGAGAGAGAGAGAGAGAGAGAGAGAGAGAGAGAGAGACAGAGACAGAGACAGAGACAGAGACAGAGGACTTGAAACTGAAAGGTATGAAATATGACGCACATAACGTCACGAGTATTCGCACAAAGAACAAATTTCACGGCTAAATGTTCTCTCCAGGACGTTTTATCGAATTCGATCAATTCGAGTTTGAATCTGGAATAGGGAGTTTAAACACAGGCGTTTTTGAGTAACGGACGTCAACCGGAAGTTCAGTTTCTGTTTTCTTTGGCATTGTTTCCGCCCAAATTTGCGAGCAGATCGTCTCTATAAGAGTAAAGATATTGAGCAGTACAAACTGGTATCATTAAGACAGACTCAAAGGGAAAACACTTCATTTTCGGTTGCCGTCCGTCACTCGAAACGCCTGCGCATAAGCTGCCTAATATACCTGTTCACTGACGTCAAACTGAGAGGGATCTTCATCATAATAGTTGTTTTCGATCATCTTTTGAAACAAAAGATCAGCGTAATACGACGCACTGCTGCAAATTTCCTACAACAAAGCACACCAAGCCTCACTCCAATCCAATAGGCCATTTCCGAGTTCACGTCAGCCTCTTTTTCAAAGCGAGTCCAAGTGCGAAAGCTTTGTGACGGTAATCAGTTCTACTTTGCATATAAATAAAACTTATTTTCAGAAGAAAGACTTCGCACTTAGACTCGTTTTGAAGGCGAGGCTCAAGTGAACTCGGAAATGGCCTATTATGTTTCCGTTGATCAGAATATTTTCGTCGTGAACGCGTAAACATTCAACACCCCATAGGTCAGTTCGATATCACTTATACCTTCCATGAACGACGTATGATTGAATGTAAAGGCCCCCGCAAACGAGGAAACATTGTCGCGGAAACATTGTTTCATTCCAGTTTTAAAGAAAATTTTGCATTGCAAAGCAGTTTGACGTCAAATGAAGAATAGACCTATGCCTCTAACTAGCTCGGTGATAGGACCAAATGACTGACAGTTTACCGTGCATCACAAACGGAATTCCAAGGAGAAAACAGCAAATTGTGTTTGCTATAGGTGAAGACATTAACAACGAAAACCATTTGAGTTTAGGTACACTTCTTTTTATTTTTATTTTTTGTAAATCATTTTTTTTTAATCCTAGCAGCATTGTAAGGGTTAGAGCTCGAGCAACTGTGAGGCACACCACATACTCCTAAACCCTCGCAAGCGAGGTAACATTGGTTCGGAAAAATGATTCTCGAAACTTTTCCCCGTTTGCGAGCCCGGGAAACACTTGTTGCGGAAGCAAATTTACTTCCCGGGAAGCAAAAATGTTTCTGAACTTATTCGGAAACATTTTGCTTCCTCGAGAAATGCTTCCTCGTTTGCGCGCTGCAAGAAACATTTCGGGAAAAGAAGTTGATGAAGTCAAATGGAAAACAGACCCATGCCTCCCTCAAGCTAAGTCGAAGTCGTTTCCGATATCAAAACAAAGCCAACATTAGCATCACTTCTCATTAGCCAGGCTACTGTCCATTCAATATAAATTCTCACTTTCGAGCAAAGTACATACATTAGTGATTTGCATGACAAACACGTATGAGCCAGCTGGGTCAGGCCAGTCTATCTTCTTCCAGAACTCACGGATCTAATGATAAGTTTAAGGACAAAGACAAAATACAGTTCACATAATGCACAGTTTTTACGTGACATATACCATTTTAAAAAAAGGTTAACATCTTGCAGTAGCAGAACCAATCCTGTGTGGACAACTTCTTTTTCTCTCTTTTTTTTTTTCCAAGACACAGATTATACCGAAAACGGTCTGCACCTTAATACCTTAATGCATCGATTTTTTTTTTAAACTCCGGTGCTTTTTGATAGAAAAAAAAATGAAGGAAACTATGCCACTTTAGGCTGTTATCTTCACACTCTTTGTAGCAAAAATAAAAGCAACAGTTCAATGTTGTAATGACTCCGGGTGACTGTTGTATCGTTACCAAACAAGTGCATGGCCTACTCATGTCCAAAGATCAAGGGGGTGAGGGGAGTGGCATATCGTCCTCAAGTCAGCTAACAAAAGAAAAAAGGTTAATCCGCATGAAAAAGGAAACTGATTAGGCCCTCAACACAACTGTATTGGCCGAACAAATGCACGACGAGACAATTTTGCCAGAGTGCATAAATCACCAACATACATAAATGCTTGTAAAAGTTTGGGTTACGGTTTAAGTTGAACATCACAAGGTTGGATACATCTTGGTAAAAAACCCAGTGCGCTGTTAATAAGCTGGTCGAGAAGTGAGTATCGTTACCTGATGGAAACAACCCACTGCATCAATAGCTGAAGTGGAGTGAGTTACACTTTCATCTATCCTTAGAATCTACATACAAAAACAAAGATAACATGGAGCTATATTTGCATGAATATTGTTTTATCCACAAACGAGTGGATACGCGCACTCATTTGGCATTTCAGAGGCATTTCAAGCAATACAAGAAACATTTGATTCAAAAGACCCATTGGAAGAAGGCAAAAATGGGAGATATGTCGGTAAGGAAACTGCATGGAAATACCCGCGGGATTCCCGAAAACAGGTGCGAAGAAGAAAGGGAGAGAACCGTACCCGCTCGCGTTGTCAACTTGTTAACTGGAACAGTACGAGAAAATGTCACGGGTTTGTTGGTATTATAAGCAATATAGGCAGGGGTTTCAATAACTTCTGAAATAGCCGTCCATGATAGCCCATTGTAGGCGGCAGTTTGACAAGTTTATGATAGGACTTTTAGTGAAAATCCAGACAAACTAGCCGGCGGTGAGAGGCAAAGTAGGCGGTGAAATTCGCCGGTTGCCGGCTTCTATTGAAACCCCTGAATATAGGTCACACGCTTTCTATTCCGCTCGAAGAATTCGAAAATCACTGTGGCTCGTGATTCACGAATTCTACTCCTGTTTTTCCAACATCCTAAGTGGTTTATCATGCCTATATCCCATAGAAAGGTGTGGTCCATTGATTTTATACAATAATTCAGAATACGCGCGAAGTTCTTGAGCTTACAGGAACGACAAACCATAGCTAATTGACGAATCAGAGCGTGCGCACCGATTTGATTATTATATTTATAATATAAGCCCAGAAATTTCGGAGATTTGATTGGTTGATAGTATCGCCATTTCCGCGTAATAGTGGTATTACAGCAAAAATGGTATAACAGCAGTGGTATTACAGCAAAAATTTCTCGGCTTCCATTATAAACAAATAATAGCATGACTTGTACGTGGTATTTGGCAATAATACCGCCTCGTGATATTTCAAAATTCTCCAAATACCACTCGCCGCCTCGCGGCTCGTGGTATTTTGGACAATTTTGAAATATCACTTGCGGTATTATTGCCAAATACCACTAAAGGTCATGCTATTACCTATACTAATAAAAGATAAGGTAAATTGGCCCACATCAAGAGATTGAAACCCGAGGTCTCGAGTGTTAGCCCTGACTCAGAAAACAAGGATGCCTGACATGCACTCGAAAGATCGCCTTTTGAATTTCTATACGGAGGCTAATTTACTTTATCACTCCACTTGACATGAAAGTTTAGTATTTCACTCCCAAGCGAAGCACCTCCATGGTTTCTATATCAACTCATTACTTTACTGATTGTCGGTCTACAATTGAGTGTACATTCCCGTAAGTGCTTCGTACCTGGTCGATCTCTACAGCCTTTCGGATTCGCTCTTTGGCTTTCACTTGCGCGATATCAAACCACCGCATGACAGACTGTTTGAACCAGCCGTGATAGTCATCGAGAGCGTACACATTGCCTGGCCTGATCAACAATGCGAAAAAAGACGTAAGTCAGCGAAGTAACAATAATACAAAGATTCAATACCTAAGTGCAAAGGAGAGCTCAAGAGCGCTCACCTGTAAACTGTGCGCTCATGGATAAGAATAGGGCCAACGCTTTTCAGTTCGAATAAGTTTGATTCCAAGTTTGAACGTTCACGGTTTTTTAGTGGGGTATCGCCATATCCGCACCGAATAACTTGTGTGAAAACGTCCCTTAAGTCCAAGCTAAAGTTGTCTATGCTACAATTAATTCTACCACAGTTACTTGGCTTCTCCAATGCTTCTGTATTTAATGATCTCCTTGACCAGTAAGTACAGTGAAAACAGCTTCTCTCCCACGATGTCAGCACCGCCTTCCTGTTTCAGCCGTTGGTTTATATTCCTCATGGTGTTGTGAACATCGGAAGCAAACTAAAAACATAAGAATAACAATAACACTTTATCACCTAACAGGTTCTAATTTCAAGGTAGTTTTTGACTACCTGTTTCAGTGTGGAGATTGATCAAATTTAACAACATATGTCTGATCTAGCTCAAACATTTTCAACTGTGAAAGAGTGGCATGGCACTTTAAAAAAACAAATAAACAAATGAATACAAATAATTACTTAATTGACGACTCCCGTTGAGGGCCTTTTCAGGGCGAATGAAACAAATGATGCAAATGAACATAACAGAGTTGAGAATCCCCAACTGGCGGGAGGCGGACCAAATGGCTATTTACAAACGCAGCCGAGCCAGGAGTTGAACTAGGGAATACCTAGAACAATTACACCTGGTGGTCAAAGCGAGAATTGAACCCGGGATCTCCGGGTTACAATTCTGGCGACCAAACGACTCGGCCATGCTGCCTCGAAATATTACCAAGGCGAATAACTGTTTTAGTATAATTTCAGAGCTGAACAACAGAGAAATCACAAATTGAGAATTTCGACTTGAGTGGAGGTAAGCGGCGATAACGATCAAAGGCCGCCCTAATTAACAACAATTTGTTTTGTTGTTCCTCGCGTAGCGAGGTTAATAAATTTGTCGGGCCGAAGGCCCGCGCTCGGGAGCTAAGCCGTGCGAATTCGAGCGGAAAATATATTTATATATATATTTATTAAAAACTGAATCATTGGATAATGCAATTCAACACTTTTCATTGGCTTAGCTATCATGGTATATGAGCTAATATACCATAACTTCCAAATATGGTAAGTGTACGCGTCAGCTTAAATTTTTTTCCCTGAGGAAACAATGGCGGCCGGCGAAAATCGCTTCGCGCCGGAGTTAAATGAAAAGGAAGTCCTCTAACTGTTACAAAACGCAACACCAGGGAGCACAAAGAGAGCCACAAAGTATGGCATGAAAATATTTCAAGGTACGAGAGTAGTAGTCAAAGAAAAGATTTAAAACTAGTAAGAGTAGCAATAGCTAAGTCCATTCTGCGAGTGAGTAGGTTCCACATTCTGGTTGTTCTAATAAAAGAAGACCTCTGATATGTTGTAGTTCTACATCTCTTGGGGACAAAGATAGGAAAGCTAGTAGCGGATGTTCGAGTCGTTCTAGCGCTTTCGCGCACGACGGGAACAACGGAAGGACTAAGGTGGACCACATTATGCGTAGCCTTGAAAAAAATACCATGTCAAGGAGCTCATGCCAATAGCATACAGGGAGGAGATCTAGAGACATTAACCTTTCCTTGTAAGATATTTCTGTGTTGAAGGGTAAATGGAGAATAAATTTGGTTGCATGTCTTTGAATTTTTTCAAGTTTGGAAATTAATTCAATTGCCTGAGGTGCCCAGACCTGAGTTGCGTACGCAAAATGCGCACGCACTAAGCCAAGATACAATGTGCGCCTTGTAGAGGTACTTCGGATGTACCTGGCATTCCTCCTAATGTATCCTAACAACTTGTTAGCACGTGCAGCTTGCTTGGGCGCGCCACGTCAGGTCACATTCTACTGAGACGCCAAGGTCACACTCTTCCTCACAGGACTGGATGGTGCGGCCATTGACCTCATGTCTTGTAGAGATAGGCTTGCACTTCCTTGTAATGGATTGCAGCTTGCATTTCTTCTCATTGAAAGCTAAACTAGAGGTAGCGGACCATAAAGAGAGACTCTTATTGAGCGGCCCCGTGGTCCTGAGACCTCACTTCCTTATAGACCTTTGTGTCGTCGGCGAACGTCACCACTTGACTCTTGGTGACGACGTCAGGAAGGTTGTTTACATATAACAGGAAGAGAGCAGGGACCGAGAATTGAACCCTGGGGAACGCCCGACGTGACAGGAAGGTCACGTGAAGTCGTCCCCAGTACGGTGACACCTTAACGCCGATCAGAAAGGTACGCGTGGAGCCAATCAAGTAACTTCCCTCCGAAGCCAGCGACCCGCAATTTGTTAATGAGTAGGTCGTTCCTAACCTTGTCAAAGGCTTTGGACATGTCTAAATACACACAATCGACTTGACCGGCCCTATCGAGAATGGCTCCAATATGATCTAGGGACCAAAGTAGGTTAGTGACACATGATCGCCCACAGCGAAACCCATGCTGACAATCCACAATCAGTTCTTCTAATCGCTCCTTGATGCGGTTTAAGACGCAGCGTTCGAGGGAGATTGGCCTGTAGTTTTCTACATGATCTTTTTCGTCCTTTTTGTGGACGGGTACTACATTGGCCAATTTCCATTCCCTAGGGTATGTAACCCTCCTCCAGGGACCTGTTGAACAACGTACACAATGATGGAGCGATAGTAGCGGCGGTTTCCTTCAGGATTCTCGCCGGAATCTCGTCCGGACCGGCGCCTTTGTTGGGATCTAGCGACTTGAGGACGGCCTCAACCTCGCTGACATGCAACACAATGTCATTAAATGACAGGTTGTATAGTTGGCCGTTGTACGAGGCCACTCTCTTCCTTTTCCGATTGGCATGTGGAAAACACCGAAGTGAAATAGTTATTGAATATTGCTGCGATCTGGTCCGAGGTGTCAGCGGGTGTATGCGAGTTATCGGTTGCCATGGAGACACTCTCTGGTATGTTGCGCGATTTGGAGCTAATTTTTAGCACTGACCTGAGCCGCTTGGGGTTACTCTTAAAATCGATGTTAGCAGTGTCGAAGAACTCGGCTTTTTCTTATCGCACGCTTTACTTGTGAACGCAGAGTCTGAAATTTGATTTTGAGTGACTCCGACGGGTGCGGTTTTGGTTTCCTGCGGACAGTTTCCTTTTTCTTGATGAGGCTCATTATGGCGCCTGTGAGCCAGGGCACAGGATTACTCTCCCTTAAACGCTTGGTTGGGATATAATCCCTTACTGCAGCAAAAAAATAGATCTTTCCAGTTCTACCAACAGCTTTCCAGATCACCTTCATCCACAACATTGGTCAGATTAACTGAGCACAGAGCGTTTCGCAGGCCACTGAAATCGCCTCTTGCATAATCATACACGGATCGGTGCGCCTTAGCAGGCGCTTTGACTGAGGTGTGAAACTCAAAGAGGTTCGGTGATCCGTGAACAACCCGGCATTGTTGATGTCAAGGACGTCCGACACGCTGGTTAGATCTGGAACACTAGTGATAACCATATCTAAAACGCTAGTGCCACGCGTGGGCTTGCATTAAATTTGAGTTAAGAAGTGATCGTGTAACGCCTCTACGAATGCCTGTTCGTTAGCACCTCTTGAGCTATCCGGAGCCTCCCATGGGATCTTAGAATAGTTGAAATCACCACAAATTACCATAATGTCGAAGTCCTCGCAAACCAAATCCAGGAAACTATTAAATAGATTAAACCCAAGTCAAATCTAGATCCGGCGGTCGGTAGAAGGAACAAAATAGAACCTTCCGATCTTGGACCGTTGTAATTAGCGCCGAAACAACCTCTACTTCTTGTAGATGGTGGGTAAAGGGATTTTGCGCACAGACTTAAAACCAACAGTCTTGATTGCAGTAAGCACCCCACCGGCTCGATTGTGTGTTCGATCATTCCTAAACACAGTATAGCCATCATGAAGGATCTCCCAAACCACTGTGGTATCGTTTAGCCATGTCTCGTTAACGCAGACTATGTCGGGGTCCTCTGGATACACAAGGTCTTGGTAACGCTGCAAATTGCAGGCGAACTCCCGAGGTCCCGTCACTGTTTTGAACCCTGTACTCAAGCTCTGAGCATTAGTTACCATTCATTTGATAACTGGACTGGTTCCGGCAGAATTTACGGGTCCTGGATGAGACGCCACATCGCCACAGAGGAGTAGGAGCCCAATGACGAAGTTGCCGAGGTTGGTGTAGTCGCGTATTGAAGGTGACTTAAATCTGAATTCAAGTAATTTTTCCACGGCAGTGGGCTTAGAGAACCTCCAAAGCTGGAACACACTATTAGGCTAGTAATTACTGTGATTTGGCGCTGATGGACAAAGCCAGGGAAAGATTTCCGTACAGTTCCCTACATTAATTATACATGCATATTCCTAATAACCCTCTTCCAAAAAGAACGAGCGTGAATAGAGTTCTGCTAGGAATATGCATGCATAATGAGTAGGGACCTGTACAGAAATCTAAAATAAATAAATAAATTAATTAATTAATTAATTAAGTAAATGTCGAAGAGCAGTTGCACATTTCCTGGATTTTCATGCACTTCATTTCTGTTTTGAATTCGGTTTGCTGTGCGAGAGACTACGAATATAACTTATGAGTTACCAATGTAAGCCACATGAATTTCAGCTGATTTAAGCCGTTGCTGTCGATACTGTTGCACTTTGTAAATTATCAAAATAAACTACACCTTTTGCCTTTCATTAGCAGGAAATAGATTTTCGTTAGCGCAAAAATACTGGTCAATAAAACTAAAGTATAATCAGTTTAGCTAAGAAACGAAATATTTCAATTTGTGAAATACTCATTAAGGCTTTTTACATCCAGAGAAGATTCATTAAAGTCAATTTAAATAGCGTTTTAACGAAAACATTTTTTTAGTGCGAATGAAAATTCATTTCCATAGGTCTACTGTTCAACTGCGCGAATAAAACATCAATAACAAAAGAGTTTTTGTTGGAGGGAGTTGCAATTGAGTGTCGTAAAACCAATACCAAAGTAATCACTCCGACCAATCACAGTGGGAGCAAGCAGTGCAATGAGCCAGTCAAAATTCGTAGCAATTCCACGTAACTTGCTCAAAGCGTGGGAAAAATCGCGCGTGCAAGTCGCGATTGGGTTTGGTTTTCCTTCTCATTGGTTGATAAACTGGCGGGAGATTTTTAAGCCAATCACAAAGCGTAGCAATCGCAATCGCGTAATTACTTTTGACAGGCTCTAAGCATTTTCTCCCCGATTTCCCACTGGATTTCAAAGGACGTTTATAGTGGAACCGAAACTCCACATTGTACAAACTCGTGTCGCAGGAATGGAGCCCCGAGTGCGACGTAACCGTATCCCAAACGAGCATCGTCGTCATCGTCAACAAATTCTTTGGAGAGTAGGGAGAAGAAATACGAACACAATAACAGTTAGTAAATGTGCTTAGTGGTTTAGGTTAATGCAAACCTATAAACCACGATGTCTATAAACGGGGAGCATATTGAAGGATGAAGCACAAACTTGCTTCATTATTTGTATTACACTGTACCTTTGTTGTTAAGGAAAGTTTTTTTATCGTTAACGAACATTAAGATGGGGCAAATGTTTGTTTATTCTCTTAAACGTTTGTTATTTCCATTAAATTGAACCTGTATGGGCCTTAATGAATGTTCTTCTCTATGTAAAACTCCTTATTGATCACGCAAAAATTAAAACGTTTCTTTATTTTTCTACATTGATTAGACATTCATTGTAATGACTGATTTTTTGACACTAATAAATATTTATTTCCTGGTAACGAAGGGCAAAAGGTGTAATAAGTTCAACGGAAGCAGCTGACTTAACTTTTGGAAAGTTGAACACCTAACTTGGTTGCATCACTAATTTTAGGCTGCGTTCGATTGGCTTATTCCAGAATAAGAAAGTGAAGGTTTACACATAAAAATAAGTCACAGCAGAATTTTGTTATAGGAATAGAAAGAAGATTTCAGCATCGTTTCCCAACAAAATGCTTACAAGAAGTTTATATTTTTGACAGTTTGGGTGCTCTGCGGGCTGTTACCGTAGTAACGCATCCAGATTAAAACAAGGGCTGAAGCATGGATTTTTTTCTCATTTAGTTAGCTTTTTTGCCTACTAAAAAAAAAGAAAATATAGTAAGTTTAGCAGCTGTTATGATTGAATTTTAACAGACGAACCTTTCAAGATTTCCTGACTGGCGTTTTGTGGTTTTCTGAAAATTGTTTCTGTTAAATTTCAGATTCTTTTGGTAGACCATATGTTAATTTCTCCACATTCGTCAATGATGACATGAGGTCGTCGAAACGTCATGTATTTTTATCGTTAATTTTCCTTTTAAAACATTCATTTATTGTCTGAAGTATTGTCATTCCAAATTTTCCTAAAATATAACGACTGGTTCGCGAGAAATTGGGAAAAACAGGCAATAGCTGTCACTCACAAATGTTTGAAGCAATGCGCATGCGCAGTATTTCGTACGCATGATTTTTTTATGCTTTGAGTTACGTAACTGAAGTGAATTTACACCGCATTTGCCGAACCATCGCGAGCAAGAGAAAAAGCTTTTTGCCGTCGCCGCCATATTTGTTTTGGTTTTCAAAATCTGCGCCGGCCATCAAAAAAATGCCACTGACGGTAAAAAACTGTGTTCAGCCACCTGAAGGCGGTGAGTATAACGTCATATGAGAAACCGCTCAACCAATCAGAATGCGAGAAACTCTTTGTTCAGCTCTGAAATTATACTAATACCAGATATTACCGTAAAAGGCAACCTTTTCCACGATGTTTACGGTAATATCTGACACAGATTGGGGAAGAAGAAAAGAGGAAAATATGCTGTCTACCTTTTCCATTTATTTCCCTATTTTCACTTAATTGGGAGAATATATCACCGAAATAGGCATTAAAAGACGTTCGAGATTTAAATGACCAAATTTAAAAAAGAACAACAGATAAGCAAAAAAAAAAAACTCCGCTAAAGTCAATACTTCCCTATTAGCATCTGACTTGCATGAGTAACCTGGCCCAACCAGATAATAGTCAGTCATTATATGTACATTGTACATACATAAAGAACTATGTGCATTGTAAATAAACAGGAATAACAACAAAATATACCAGAAGTTCCAACTGGCTGTAAACTGTGGTAAAATACTTCACTCCCGTCCTGATAAACAAACAAACAAACAAACATGCCAAATGAGGATGGTCATGAGCATAGTCACTTCAAAATGTACAAACAGAGATCAAACACGCCTACAAAGATTCGCACAGCTAACAGAAAAGATGAAGCCCGGCCAACGACGAGTTCCGGAGGGCGCATTATGGGATGCCTTTGCCTTTAGGATTCAAAGGTAACGATAGAACGACATCGTATTTATGAACACTATTTAAGCAGTAGCCGAAGGAAAAAGGCTTGAATGGGTGGTGGGCGTTGTTGAACGTTACAGTCAATATACTACAATAACGACATGTGTAACAGCAAGCAAACTTTTAGAGGCTCGTTTCGCTCACACTGCGAATATTTTTCCGTAACACGTCTTGGCTTGAACGATGTCAGTCACTATCGAGTCAGCTACCTCCGCCATCGCACACAGCAGCGCCTCCTCAGACTACGCAGTAAAACAACATACATATCAATAGTAAGAAACACACGAGCCAAAGAAACGCAACGAGAACGAAAACTAACGACACATTTACTGAAAGTCAAATAAAGAAATCAGAAAATAACATATCGAGAAAATTAACACACAAAATAAAATAACTAGGACTGCGCTTAACAGACGATATCACAATATCGCGCTACTTTTAGCCACATGACACAATCTAAAGGTCGCTTTGTGGTTGACGGAAGCAGTAAAATAATGTTCAGAATTATTTATGAGATTATCTATAATCATACTTAAATGGGAGATTATCTGTTGGCCAGCGGGAGGGTCGCCTAGCGCATGCGCAGGTGAGTCATTGCTGCAGAGGTTTGCCCTCGTGTTGATTCACTGCTGCAGTCGTTTGGAGGTGACCCATGGACTGTTGCCATGGTTACTCCCCTTCATTTGCATTTTGCCCACAATCATTTGCCTATTGCCTGGTTTGCTCTCAATTGGTACCTACCCTCCATTGAATATTGCATATCGACAAGTTAATGAACGACTATTCGTGCGAAGACAAACTATTCACTGATTTTGTCAGCTAAGAATGGGGAAGATGCTCGAAGCTGGAGACAAGCATCACTTAGAAAAAGTCGGCCAACCCTTCAACTTTTTCGCTGGTTTGCGTGTCTCAGAAAAAGGGATAATTAGTTGGTTTGCATCATTAACCTCCAATAAGACGACGCGTGATGTTTAAATTGGGATTTTTAGGGATAATCCTCGTGATGCTTACCACCCGAAACAGATATTCCTTCTCCTTCTGCTCGGGGAGAGAAGAGAGGAACCCCGCTGACAACCGCACGATTTCCTATCGTGCATGCGCGAGGCGCGTCAGTATTCGTCACGCGAAAAGTCATCCCCTTTCGACACTCAATGCGTCAATAGCGATCTTTAGATTGGAGTACGAGAACGACTATACGTGCGCAAGTTTTCCGTATTGAGCACGCGCATTAGGTTTGGAGACCCAATTCTTTCCAAATGCGCGTACCCAGTACAGGAAACTGGTATTCGTACTCTTCATACTCAAACTCCAATCTAAAGGTCGCTAATTCCTCTGATTTCGCGGGAACAGTTTGTGACGATTTTCTCGCGCAAGATAGTTGACAAAAAACTTAAAGATTTTCGCCTGTTGGCAAAGAAAAATTTTCGCCTGTTGGTAAAGAAAACTCAGTACTAAACGTTTTCTGGGGAGGAAACTAAAAACAAATACAACACAAAATGAACCACGAATCAACAAGCCAAACACACGAGGCCGTTTTTGACACACTGGCAGCAAACAACGTACCTTAGTACGGGGCTGTTTCCACGCATACAACTTCTTGTACCAAGCGAGAGCTGATTCCTGAGAAATATAGGAATGAGCCTTGGTTAGCTGCCTTTGGGCTTTAAATACGTACAAGACTGGCGCAACTATTTAGATTGTGCTCGCCGGCGAAATAATACTATTACAGCATTCCAACCTTATCTGCAAACTACGCGAGTACAAAGTATCAAACTTGGAATAATTAACAGATGTCACTTTTTTTGTCGTGGCCTCAAGTAAATCAATTTCCAAACGATCACAGATGACAGAGCGCCATACCAGTCATAATAAAGAGTACTTTTCAGAGCAAACGAGTAAGAATTTTCCAGGGATCATTTAAAATACAGACAAAATTTTACACACACCTTCAAAAGACTGGACATTTGAACTTTTAAGGGTTCCTTTACAGAATCTTTAAAGATCTCAAGATTGTAGAGGTTCACCAAACACCTTGCAGTAAAAAGCAACAATTAACCGTTAAAAGAAATCACATAAGGTAAGCTAAGCTCAAAGTGTTGCGACTGTGCGACAAAACGTGACAAGCACAGTTACAAGTTACAAGCACTTCAGTTAAGATCCTCCTCGCTTTTACTGATGAAGCCATTTATTCACAGTTATAACGTTTCTTTATGATTGTTGAATTGGCGAAGTATTGGATTAAGAAAGAACTAAAGTATTGGTTAAGAAAGAACTAAAGTTTCATTCTAACTTACTCCAAAAGATTTGCCAACCGAATAAGTTTCCCTCTGTCGGTGGCGGGAAATATTTCTCGATATTTCGTCATCAGTCCCCAGCAGTTATCTCGGAAGTCCTTCAAAGACTTGACTAGAGATCGGCCCTGTAGGAAGTACAAAATCAATGTCACAAAGCAGAGACAAGGAAACTAAAAACTTACTGAAGGCGAAAGAACCGCAAAGCCTTTCATAATGTAGTACTGTGTGTCGACCATGAGCATTGCTCTAGTTTACTCCACTGGTTAAATTTCGCTTTGCTTTCTTTTCAAAATTTTTTCCACAGATTTCGAGAACTCAGAATGCACAATGTGTGAAAACCTCAGAAATGTTTGAAGCCAACCTCGTTCCCAGGGCTTTTCTCCGCCGAGGAGGGGGCGGGGAAAAGCCCTGGGAACGAGGTTGGTTTGAAGCGTTCTTTTTTCCCTCAAACTAGAGGCGTTCTTTCGGAAACATCCGAACTACAACATGGCTTGACCAAAGTGACACTTTTCGACCACTTAAATTTATTATGTAGTGACATTTATTTCAAACTTCATGAGTGACAGAAGAAAAACTACAGCTCGGTGACTGAGAAACCAAAGTGGACTAGTCCCCGAGACGCCTAATATTTGACACATCTACAGAGTTACCCATTACAATGAAAGAGAGGTAAACGGTGCTGAACACGCATTACCACAGACTAATTGTACGCCCATGAACAGTGTTCATTGGCACGAGGTTCAGTTCTCGCGATGAGTCCTGCACATATGGCAACAGAATATCGCCTATACCAGAGTGCGAAACGTCAATATGAGAGATGGAAACGAACTGTTCAGCTCTACCTCTCTCTGGCTGAGTTGTCCAGTTTTCCATTTGTCCTGAATGCTCAGTAGCATGAGGTTTAATGAGCTGTATTTCATGGGTTCCAACCAATGATGATGACTAAGTAGACTCCAGCGTCTGATGAACAAAACAAATCAATTATTTCAACATTCCGGCCTGGGATGAATACCACCTTATGTCATGAAAGCAGTTTGGTGCCGTTACACGTTGGTGTCCTGTGTTACAAGGTCTTTGTCTTTAATACACCTTATTCCAAAATGGCTGCCATTTTAATATCCTTTTTTTATTCAAATTGGCCCTCAATGCCTCTTTCTCAAGCTCAAAATTCCAAAGAATAATTTACCTTGAACGAGGCAACAAGGGCTAATTTGAATAAAAACAAAAGAATATTAAAATGGCCGCCATTTTGGAATAAGGTGTATGGCGATAGTTCATAGCAAGTGACTCGATCAAAAGGGGCCAGAATCAGTGCTTGACATTTTGCCTCAATTTCGAAGCAAATGTTTTGACCGGAAATGCAGTTATTACCACGAACTGAAATGACATAACTTTCTAAAACTCCCTTTAAATCGAAACGACAATGATCCCAAATGCAACCCTTCCAAAATCGCAAAATTAAGATGCCAAGGAAACATCAAGAAAAACATTACCTTCAACCATGCAACTTACATGCTTGCCTGCTGGAGTTCTGTCAGTTCGTTTTGCAAAGCGTGTTGATGAAGAATGAATTCTGCTTGAGGAGAAAGCTGACCAGAACTTATTTTACTGCTACAATCCTAAAAAGGTCACAACCATTTTTTTAGTTCTCAGATAAAGAAGTTGACTGACGCAATTCTGCCGAATAATAATGATAATGATTATAATGACATGTCACCCTTGGGCGGGTTGTCCATTGGAAATTGTGCAAGAAATATAGGATTGATTATTTTGTAGTGATAAGTGGTATGAGCACGTCCATAGAAGTGTGGAGGAGAATGAGGAAGTCAAACGTCTGTGGATTTTACCATTCAAACTGATCGAAAAATTCATCACCGGAGACCAGATATTGTAGTACAGGAAAAGAAGAGGGGGAGACAATCATTGTGCATACGGCTGTTCCTGGGGACAGTAAAGTTGTGCAAAAGGAAAAAGAACGTGATAAGTATCAAGACTTGGCAAGAGAGATTAAGAGAGTATGGAGCTCAAGGGCAAAAGTTGTGCCAGTGGTGGTCGGGGCATTAAGCTCATCTTCAAAGGAGTTGACAGGCTACTTGGAGCAACTGGGAATTCCAGACAGAAAAAGAACAATGCAAATATTTGCACTCCTTGGATCGGCATTATCCTCAGAAAGGTGTTAAAAGTCTGAGGTCTCAGGTTGAGACTTGACTGGAAATTGATTCCCCAGGCGGAAACCCTGTGTTTAATGGAATAATCATAATAAATGATAATGATAATGATAATAATAGTATAATTTTCTGCCAAAACATTTTTTTGTCTCCTTTTGCAAGTCTTCTACTAATTTAAATCTGAAAGTAGTTTCGGTGGTTCTCTGAAGTCTTAAGAAACCCAGAAATCTAACATGAAGAATCATTCAAGATGGCTACCATTTTGCAATCAAGGCCACGGTCTCCACGGTGATATTCACTGGGTAGAATATGAATGCAATTCAAAAGGTAGCTCACCTGATTATGTTCCCGGTCGTATTTGATGAATTCCCTCAAGAAAGCACCATAAATATCTATAGCTGTTGGGTACAGTTGTTTGATCTCATCTGGAATGTCGGGTCTCTGTTGAAAATGTTGACAGAAAACACAGCTCAGTGCTTTATCCAGCTGCCCAGACTCCAATGGAGGGAAAGTCCATTTACAGAGGTACACACACTCCCAAGGAGGAATAAAATGGGCCATATGCATGAGGGCAGCTCAGACCACAATAAGAGGTGTTGGGCTTTTTTGTGGAGTTTACGAATATCCAAATAATTCTATGTGGTAGACATAGCTATAGTTAAGGCTTATCATAACCAAACGCTCTGATCTGACGCTCAGCTAAAGGTAACGCAATAACGGTAGCCCAAAAATAACGGCCTAAAGCACGCATCCCATCACGGCCTACCATACGCTATCTTGCAACGCACGGCAAAAAAGTACCTTTCCAGTTGTCAAACTAATTTTGATGTGGCAGTCCCCATCTACTCGCGATTTAGACGAACGCCCTTCAAGTTTGAACCACTGGTCAATGCCACTTGACGGTATCTCCTGGGAAACAAAACAGTTATATCTTAATTGGACTAATACAACTGAGTCAGCATTTCTTCATGTCCAGACAGTCCAGAGGAATTATACTCATAAAAAATCAGTGATTGTCACCATCACCGTCACCACTTAAAGACAAAGTAAGGACGAAAACATGCCGGCTGCTTCATCAAGGACTCGGGAACTTAACTAACCAAACATTATTACCTTGACAGGTATTTCAACAAAACCAAGAAAATCATCGATGTTATCATCCTGGGTACAGCCTGATTTTCTTGCAGATTGCATCACATCTTTAAAGAACCTGTTTAACAAAACAAAATCAATAACAACAACAATAGTGTCCAAAGATGAAGATTCCTGGTTATGATCTATGATCTATTTTCCTTCTTCTTCTTCTTCTTCTCGTTATTATTATTGACTTTTGGGTTTGCTGGGGGCTAATATATTGAGCCTTTTCTTGCCATTGAAAATCTGTTCACGGCGTTCAAGGGCAACAACGAATACCAATGAACCTGCTTAGAGTGCCGGTGTGGTGCTGTACCTTCCAACTCCAGAGAATCCTTTGATTTTTGAAATTTTGTTGTTTCCTTCTGTCAGCAGCTCTTTGTCATCGCAATCCCTTAGGAAACAAGACACTATGTTGATTAGTTTTCCTTGTTGAGTACCTAAAGGTAACGTTTGCCCTGTATGGTGGTTGAAGTGACTTGGCAGTCTACAGGGCTTTTCCGGTTTTTGCCGGTTTCTCCACAAAATAAAAATAGCTGTGCAAACAACTTTCTTCGGCATTCCGCTGCGATTTTGCCCCCAAATTGCGGTTTAAACTACCCGCTTGAGCCACGCCCTCCGGAGTTGACCGAGTGTCAGGGGGTCAACTTCAAAGCGTGTGGCTTTGAAGTTGGCGGGAATGTTAAACTGCTACTTGAGGGCAATACGAAACGGGATGACAAAAAAATTGTTTCAACAGCTATTTAGCCTCTACGTAGAAGCCAAAACGAGAAGAATGCTGTAGGCTGCATAGGTACTTTGAACGAGTTTTAGAGTCGACGTTAAGCACGAGACATTTATACCCGGCCAGCCTTCTCGTGCGATTTTCGTAGCTTATTGCCCAAATCTGTTTCATACCAAAAATTAGCGATCTTCAGTTTTACAAAACATTTCGGTCTTACTTGTTAGATCACGCATCACTCAGCTACGAATGAGGTTAACGCCAACGAGCCTGTCCCCCTTACAAACAAGCAAGTTTGGCAAACCTTGACCATTACCACTTAAGGTTCTGCACTGCTTGCATCTCCCGACTAGATCACGCTTTCAAAGTGTCGCTGCTTTCTAACAAAACAACACACCAACATTTTAATTCAGATCGGTTCCACGGGGTTCTTCCCGCAAATGTTCAATGACCCTGGGGCGCACTATTTGACTTTTCTAGTTTCAAGGGGCACGCTGTAGTGTGAATGGATTCGATCTGCCCTTGTCTCCAAATCCAGACTGAACACATGTACTTTGTTGCCGCTTCATACGTTAACGTCTTTTCCTCCAGTTTCCCTCCCATCCATTTACCCCCTGACTCCAATTTGCTATGCACTGTTCTCCCTCTACTAGAGAGTGCCTTTGATTATCAAGTGCCTTCACTGTTACTATGTGCGTGCATTTCTCCCTGTCTGCCGGTTTCTTATTGGTCCCGGTCTTTGTACGGTTCCAACTAAGACTGATAGCCAAATTAAAGACCAACGCAACCGGCTCAACTGACTTCGAAGAGGTTTTTAGCAGGCAAGCCAGGTTGTCGCTGGTACCGCTCAGTCAAGGCCCCTCACAGCTGGCAGAGTCGTCTGATCCTTAATGCCAAGGACGACATTTTTACCTACGGCAACTCCTTTTAATCTTTGCTTCGCAGCTTTCTTGGAGTTCCTAGTCTAGTAGGGAGCTCCTTCAAAACAAGCCACTCAGATTGATAAACTATCACCATGGACAGCTCTTTAATGTTCACCTAGCTAGTGTAGCAGTTTGCATTTAAACTAGTGACTTAATGGGTCAAAAATGGAAGCACAAGAAATGCCTTTTTCCCTGAAGGGTGTGTGCCTGTGAAGTGTGATGGACCATAGGCTCTGTGACTGTCCAGGGTCCATTGTTGCTCACATTAGTGAAGGCATGACCAGTGCCCAGTGGTTGAGGGGAATTCCTGTAACAGTTTGCGAAGGTCTAACTATTCGCAGCGTTGAGATTGGCTTTGGACAGTGGTTATGGCCTCCTTCTTTGGATAATCATTTCAGAACGTCAGCCACACTTACGATTTTCATAATCTGGCTAGTCACTGTGTCCAGCACGAGTATCTTTTCACCATCCTCACATTTCGTCCTTTAGTACATAGCAGTACACTCGCCCAACAATTCCACAAGCCTTGAGGTCAGAATCAGTCCCCAAAAGCGAATTGTTTATCTGAAGGGTGCGAGGTATACTTTGGTCACGGTACTAGTCTCCTGCGTGTTATTCAGAGAACCTGACTATTATTTTATTTACATAATGGCCAACTCACGGCATCTCTGGCGATTTCCACCCGTCGTAGCTTCAGAGTCACAGACGCCTTGAAAATCCTCCGCTCTAGTCCGTTGGCTAATTAGTGGCTATGCCATATTGCAGACCAGCAGATGGTTACCACTTCTTTCTCTTTTCCTCTCATCACTGGAAGTGATGGCACATTTGTGTCTTGATACCCGACGTTGTTGCTCCGAACTGCTTTTAGTCTCATAACTGTTTCAGCTCGTTGTGCGTATCAGATGATATCAACGTCTTAAAGGTGTACTAGCTTATGCAACCACTGAGTGTCATAAAACCAACAACCAAAGTAATTATAGACTCAGCAAATCACAAACCAAAGTAATTCCAACTCAGCCAATCACTTTTCAAAGGAAATGCACACTTCATCCAACCACGAAGGAATTCTCTAATTGGTTACTAGTCAATCAGCACGAAGACAAAGTCAACGGAGCCTGAACTGAGCGCGGGAAAGCGAGCGTGTCTAAGTCGCGAATTGGTTTTAGTGTCGCATCTGATTGGTTGAAAAGTTCGCGCAAGTTTTTTCTCACTCCAACCATAGAGCAAACCAAAACCAATGCCATCCCATAATCACTTTCGATACTCAGTTGAAAACTGCTCTAAGTTTTAAAAACTTGATCATGAGCACTTCCGGCACTTACCAAATATCAAGATGGAATTTCTCTTTGTAAAAATCGGTGACCTTGCTGTTGAGAAACAACAGTTCGAAACGATTATGAGAACCAAACTGCACTTGGCTAAAGTCACAGAACTTGCCAATCTGCGTAGAGGCAAATTCTTCTTTGAGAATATCTTTTGATTGATTAATTGATTGATTGATTGATTGATTGATTGATTGATTGATTGATTGATTGATTGATTGATTAACGTTTAGATCAGTTGGGAGAGGAGATTACGAAAACGCGGTTTCCCGCATCACTCCAATGTCTTACTGAGGAATTGCAGGACTACGTACTCCGATCACTGTTCAATTTGTGCCCAAACATGGGTATTCTGAATCGCACTGAGAATCATTTGCTGTCATAAATGCACAACTGATTTCCGAATGGCACAAACCTTCAAGGAACATCAAAATAATAATGAAGAAAATGACCTAAGAAAACCATAAATGATTGCGAGTTAGCAGGAGGTTCGAGTGATTGAGGGTGGAGTCAAAGTAATTGTATCAGCTTTGGTTCAATCTAAGCCGGTGATCCCCGAGTTACCCAGGGTTTGAGTTACATATAGACCTATATAGTAGAAATGGTAATTCAGCCAAGCCTAGAAAACTGATGCCCTTACACTGTGAAAATTTCATTCCATACAGGGTTGAGAGTATTTTCCTTCACTTGCGTCATAAAGATTGAATCCTCATCAAGAACATCCCTCACTGTTTTGCTTTTTTTGCGACTTATTTTGGTCTTTTTCTCCTTTTCTTCAGGATCATGATCACTTGTCATTAACCCTAACATACAGTAGGGATCACTCAACCCTGCAAAATCACAACAGATCAAGTTTAATCTTTTCAGTTAACCAGTTAGCATTCTTGTAAAGAGAAACTCCATAAACAAGTTATATTATAAATGAATTATACTCGCACATGATCGGTTCATACTTCTTATCAATTTAAGACATTGAGGGACGGAGGCAAACATGAAATCATTTTAGTATATTTTTTTTTTGTATAAAACAAAAATGATTTCTTGTTGCCGTGTGTCTGTTAAGTAAGTAAACTTAACAAACAGATTCCATGTCTCCGTGGGTCTCTTGAGTAACAGTTCGCAAAAGACGTCAAACTGATGTAAGAGCATCAGTGACACACTCGCCTAACGGCTCTTGTACCACTTTTGTGATCTTAAATGCCATACTTTGATGTCAACTGTGATCTATTACTGACAAAACGCACGGAAACATGGAATCTATTTCTTAATTTTATCATACAGTGCAGTAATGCCAAATTTCATTTGACTTGTTACTGGGGTTTTGTTCGCCTCGTTCGCATCTCCGCGGGCTTATTTGAGTATGGTAAGTGCCACATGCTCTCGAACAGAACGTCCCGTTGTAACGAAGCCGTTGTTGTTGTGTATAAATGTTTTTGGAATTATCCACTTGCGAGCGTTTTTTACTTAAGAAAACAAAAAAATTAGTACAGTTAAAATTTAAAAGGCCATAATAATGATATGGTTAACCTATAATTAAATTAATAAGCAAAAATAAGAAAATGTGCCCAACATAATTTGAAATATTTGCTTCAATAAGTAAAAAGAATATTAATCATTATTAACATAACTATACTGAGTATATACCATTTGAATCTTTTGCTTCCAAGTTTCTAGCTTCTAAAACTAAAGAAATAAAAACAAAAACAAAACGTTTTTTAAAAGTAATCGAGTTATATCCTGCACGACCTATGAGTCGACTAATGAGTCTCACAGCAAAATTGTGGCTTGGAGGGAATGATGGGTTGCATAAATTAATTTAAACGTCCTACGTTCTACATATTTTATGCCTCAACAACAACAACAACTCATACTTCATGCGCGCATAGGTACCAAAATCACTCAGATGATTTCTCTGTTTTTGTATTGAAGACTCGCAAAATCAGTCGGGAACAAACATTTAGAAACACTGCATAATCAACTCATGTTTTAAAAAGTTCTTTGAAACTTTGCTGCCAATTCTTTTGTCTTAATAGTTTCCAGACTGACGTAACAAAGTACGTGTTAAATAGAGTACGGGAAGTAACAAAGTAAATGCTAAAGGAGAAGTAAAGTCTAGAGACCGTACAATTTTTATCTCCGCCATTGAAAACTACATAAAAATTGTGACACTGGCCGCATATTCAGCTTCGAAAGCCCTTCCAATCTGATGCAATTTGACTTCGAAATCGGTAAAAACTTCTTCGGGTGCCGCCATTTCCGATTATTGCTCAGGAACCTGGGGCCGGTTGCTCGAAGCCCGGTTAGCGCTAAACATCGGTTAAGAGGTATCAAAACTTATAGGTTTCCATGGTATTTAATCCTGGTTAGCGCTAACCATGCTTCGAGCAACCCGGGCCCTGGCCGCTAACTTGTGACGTAACAGAGTTCAGCTTACAACATGGCTCCACTTGAAACGTACCAGTTTGAATCAGGACGCGAACTAAATCAAAACAGAAAGGACGATGAAGATTCCGATTCTGAAGACGAAGGAAGGGAAAGGCTACGAGCTGCACAAGAAGGCAACGTCGACACAAACCAATAATGAATTGTTCTGATACTGTTTTTTAACCTGTTTCCCGCGATTTGGTTTGAACTCTATGACGTAATGCGTTTACGGTCAGGTAACAGAATTGTTTTTGAAATGGCGGCTTCTGAAGTCGACTGTTTACCGTGCTTAGCACATTTGAAGACAATTTTCGAAAGGTTATGTTGCTCTTTGGAATCTCCAAACGTGGTAAATAGTAAATTTGTACACATACTTTTTAATGGAATCTGGAGTATACTTCCCCTTTAACTGACTAGAAATTCGAGCCGAAGAGTTGAACCTGACTGCGAGGACGTCTTTGTGGGATATCAGCAATGAAGATGATGAAGGACACAAATAGACACTGTAACTGGAAAATCTCACCTTCTACTTTCATAATACATGTTGGGGGCTAGGAAGACAAAAACAATGCTTCATAAAACACCCATTACTTAAAGTGTACCTAACCCCAAAATATTTTTTTCGCTAAAATAAATCTTTACTCCTGTTTGAAACACATTGAGAATTTTATCTTGGTTTCCACCAAATGTTGACTTTTTATAGGCTTCAAAACTGAGCCTTATTTGGTTCATGACCGAGTCTGAAGGGGCGTCGGTCTATTCCTGATTTGACGTCACGAACTGATTTACATGCCATTAACTCTTTGTAAACATGCTTGCAAAATAGTTCGTGACGTCAAATCAGGAATAGACCCATGCCCCTTTTGACTCGGTCGTGTACCAAATGATGTTTAGTTTTTCCTAAGTTATGGAAGCCTACAAAATGTCAAGATTTGGCAAAAATGGCGAAAAATGGGCACATTGCGTTTCAAACAGATGCAAAGATGTATCGTAGCGAAAAAAATATCTTGGCGTTAGGTGCACTTTAAGCCCTTTGGCATATTGTAAAGGGCTTTGTGTGGACGCCTGTTATTCTGTCGCTCATTAGTTCATCGAAACCACAAACTGCTCATTCAGAAAAAAAAAAAGAGCAAGTTACGGTAGTGCATATTAATACGTAAATTGAATGAACAAGCTATTATAACTATTATGAATAATAATGTCATTTAATTTCTACCAAAATGTCATACAATACAGCCGCTTTTACTTGTAAATGTCACTTTTGTCTCTTGCACAATTCATCTCTTTGACAGCATAAGTGGGCTTTTCGTAGTCCGTCACAATGTGCTCCGTTCGTTGTATTCCTTGTTCATGGTATCAAGTAAAACGGATGCTCAAATCTAATTACAGAGAACTGTCGCCCTGAGGTTTCTCTTGGGCTGGCCGACACACCAATCATTTGCATGTTACTGCCTTATTATCTACCATAATTTTATTTATGATTTACTTTGTGTTGCGTTGTGTCGTGCATGTAATTTTTTTAAATAGTGTGTGTATTTCAAGCAGTGCAGCTAATGCAATTTATGGCGTGTAAGTTAAAAACAAAAATTGATATGATGCGGCACATACCTCTCTCTCCTTTGTCTTCGCATAAAGATTCCTGTGCTTCTCCTCTGATATG
>BLFK01000134.1:4021228-4038728 GCA_014634185.1 Astreopora myriophthalma | reverse complement strand
ACAAGGCTTCATTGTCAATGTGCGATGAGATGAGCTGAGAGAGGGCATGACCCTAAGAAACGATAGCAACAGCTGTGCGTGGCTTAAGTCCCGAATAAAACAGACACAGGTTGATAATTTAGAAACTTCAATTAGGAAAGTTCGTCGAACTTAAACAATAGTGCGGGCTTTTACATGATTAACCCGTATATAGCGGAGTAGGGGAAGCAAGCCAAGAGCATTATACTCATCGACGTCACACAGTTTACCAGGCCGGATTTCGCTCGAAAGCTTAAGTCATCACATAGTAATATACTTTTTCTAACTTAGAGGAGCTTGAGGTAGAATAGTTTTTATGACTTTGCACTTTCTTTGTGAAAATAAAGGAGAGTTATTAACCACTCGAAATTAAATAAAATTAACACTCTCTTTCATGCAAAAACAAAAATAAATAAATTAAAAAAAGGTAAGTTTCTTTGCGTTTGTTTTTTATTGTTCGTTAGGTTGTCTGTTTAGTTCGTTTAGTGGCAATTTCTTTAGTAACATGAGTCGTTGTAATTTGTAGTTTTCACCGCATGCAAGATAGATCAAGAATTCACGTACATAAATTTGTGGAATTGTGAATCGTGCGTGTGGTTGTACACGGCGAACTCCGGCCGATACTTCTCCCGAACGACTGGTATCGGGAACGCGACAACTGTGCTATCAAGTGGTAAACCGAAACGAGTTGGCTGTGATAGAAGATCGCGCGAGATTTTAGGCTTTCAGGCTTTCAGGCTTTAAAAAAAAACTTTTCCTTCAATGTCAATAAAATGGATTGAAGAAGAACCACGTTCTGCAATGAAAACGACCCCATTGATGAAGCAAAAGTCCTTTGCTTTTTTTTTTTTGCATCCTTTTCTCTTTACACCACTAAGTACTGCCACCGTCTTTTAATCGTTTTGATAATACCTTGTCGTCCTTGGCTTCTTGACGAGTTTTTCGCGCTTTTTCGCGCCTTCTTCGACGTTAGCGCTTTCTGAAGTAGGGAACGCTCTACGTTTGCTAATTTCCTGTGTTTCTATCACCGCTGGTTCTTTATCGGCCAAATGATTTTCTTCTGTACAACGTAAACTGTCAGGAAAGAAAGACCAAGAAAAGTTGGAGAAAGAAAAATTGTAGATGGTCTTAATTAAAAGTGCTGCATCATATACTCCACGTTCACCAGTTTAGGCACTGCAGTAATGTTGGAGCTCTAATTATATTTGACCCATATTTCTGCTCAAAGTATTAACAAGCCAGGAGAGCCACAACAAGCCAGGAGAGCCATCTTGTGAGAAGGCAAACTATCTGTGAACAAACAAACCAAACAGACTATGAAAATAATGCAAGAGAAGCGGGATTGCTTATTAGGACTATTAGCTATGGTCAGACACACTTTTGCCCAGGAAGAAACAATTTATCTTGTTTACGTTATGCAAATACAGAATGCCAGGGAGAATCAATGTTTCAGTCGGACACTAAATATCACAAAAAATACCAAATACCGTTTAGTTCGCTGCCTGTTTCCCCTGCGAGCACGATTGGCAGCTCTAGTTGCTACTGTCCATCTCTGGTTATTGCAAAATTTTCCGTTTTTCCTCCAACTCCTTTTGACATCCTGTTGAGTTTTAGTTCCTATTTGGCAATGCCATATTTTGTTGAAAGTTCTGTTAAGCCCAGAAACACCACCAGATGCTTCTTCAAAGACCCTACCATCTGCAAATTATCGTTGATGGGTATTCGGCTTCCATGGCGTTCAAATGCTGTGTCGGAATCGAGATGGCAGAAGCCAACGACGGTAGAAGCTAACGCCACTATGAGGCATTTCTATTCTCTATTCTCCATATGGCCTAAGGCGCGTGGCCTTCAATTGAGGATCATGCGACAGATAGTTAGCCTGCGTGACTGACGTATTTCCGGTTGGCGCTTCTCTCCGCAAATACGTCTGTCACGCAGGCTTAAAGATAGTACCTTAATATTAACAGACTTAATAGAGAACTAACCGTGATGGTTGTTGTCTAAAAACAATCTAAACTGCATAGGCATTAAACTAAAAAAGGTTAGCGTATTAATATTTTGTCCAAAAAGAGTATCTACAGTGAATTTCAAACCAATATCAACGGCTAAGGCCTCTTGTCATTTGTCAGTAACTCTGACTACGAATGCCAGTTGTAAGTGAAATTTTCGGGTATTTGTCAGTTGTGAGTTTTTTTTTATTTTTTTGTTTTTGCCATTTGTCAGTTAACCCCATCCAGACCCTCATTTATCCATACTTTAATTTCGTTCCAAAAGAATTGTACTTTTGGGCATTCCCAAAACAAATGCGACAGTCTCAGGAGTTTCGTTACAAAAACAGCAGAAGTCATTTGGCGTGTGATGACTTTTCTTCTCTGAAGAAAAGGAGGGAGGGGTTAACTGTGAAGACGTGAGTGGTGATTGTTTGGTTACCTTTTTTCCACTCGATTTACATAACCAAACAATCACCGCTCACGCCTTCACAGCCAATCAAATCACGGGTTTACTAACGGCTACTCTATCTATTGACCAATCATATCGCTCACCAGGGTTTTTGAATTTTCGACTGACTTAAATCGATCACTCGACTCTGAAGATGGCTTCCGCACAGGTTGTCGAAATGTCAGTCAACAACAACAGTCCTTCTCAGGACTCCAGTCACCCAGATGATCATTTTCAATCGAGGTATGTTACTCCTGGGTTCAAACCATTTTCTTAATAATATTAATATTATTAAGTAATATTAATGTATCGTACAGTAATATTTTGTTACTTTTTTTGTTAATATTTTGTTTTGTTAGTTTATTACTGTTATATGTGCAGCACAGTAATATTTTGTATTTAATCCTTAGTCTGAGAGGTAGCCAGTGTAGTTCAAGCATCAACGGCGCGATATGATAAAAACGTGTAGAGCCACATCAGTCTGATAGCCATATTTTGCCCTGAAGCATTTTAATTTGACCATTAGAACATCCTTGAAGAAGACTGTTACAGAAATCCAAACGAGCTATTATCGTTTCTTATATAAGTGTACGAACTGACTCATACGTGAGATACTCTCATTTTCCTTATGTTGTATAGGTAGTAATACTGATCCCATGCCACACGTTTTCGTTATATGGGTGTTTCAGTTGTTCTATGTGTTCCGTGTAAAAATATATGGAAAAAAACTCTTTTTTTTTTTCAGCTTTAGAAAGGCTTCGCGTCTCTTTAAGCCGTTAGACAGTGTTACTGCCAAAGGCGAATCTTTCGTGGCCACTTACAGGAGAACGATCTCAAACACTCGATCGAAGAGAGGTTTGATCTAAGGAGAAACAACAAAAAAATACCAGCTTACAAAATGCAGAAATATAAAGCTGAAAAGCGACTTAAAGCGAAATGCAATGAACATAACAACTGAAAACTTACATTGTATTGGCGCTGTAGGCCGCGAAAGGGTAACTCTATGAAGGTTTGAGACTTTAAGACAAGATGTGTTCTCGTTGACATCAACGGTGAAAAACAGAAACTGCGGCGGACGCGAAAACTAAGAAACTAGAATATTGAAGAACATGCAAATTATACGAAACACGCGAGAAAGAAACACAAAAGATACTCCCGAAGGAACGCTAATGAAGCTAAAATAAAGGACTGAACGTGTTAAACTCTACAGACAGCTCTTACCATTAGGGAGCAGATTTGCATATCATCAACCTTAGCAATGGTGAAAAGCGAGTGAGAAAATGTATTGTGGGAGGAGGTGTCAGGGAAACAGCAAACTAACAATCGAACTGTGTACATGTAGCGATACATACAGCAACGTTAAATAAAACAGACATATATACATACATGTACATAAACGACGCAGATAAAAACACCAACTACAGGACGGTTTCCTTCTAGTTCTAGAATTTCGTACCGCCATTTCGGCTCTTCAGATTTTCAGGGAGTTTAGTGCTCTAGTTTACACCAGCGAAATGAAAAATAGTCTCTTAAAATAAACAAAGGATACTACTTAATCGATTGTCCAGGAACAACATATTTCCCATTCACGAACAATCTATCAGGCTGAACTCTACTGAAGTAGGCAACAAAACCTTTTTCTCTGGCTTCCTTGCGTTTCTTGAGTTGCCCTTTTCGTGAATCGTACAATTCGTTCAGCATATCATAAAAATGTCTCTCTGACCGTTTCCAGTCGACTCAAATCGACTCTAGTATCTCACAAAAAAAGGAAATTTGCTTTTGCTGTGCCACAAGGGTCTGTCCTTAGCCCGCTTCTTTATCATCTATATAAATTGTAGGTGTGATCGCCAACAATAGACATTTCGTACCAACTGACACACTTCTTAAAAATGTATTATTCCCTGATTTTTCCGTACACGTACTATGGTATAGCTGCCTGGGGTCAAGCCGCTGAAACTCATATGAATAAAATCCTTCTTTTACAACAGCGCGTTCTTCGGTTTACATATGGAACTGAATACGGGGCCCATACTATACCGCTATTTATTTCTGCAAATATTTTACCTGTTAATATGTTGTATCTTAAGACGTTGCCCCTTCAAACATATCAAATCTTTTTACTCAATACCAGGAAATTCACACATATAATACAAGATTTTCTAATGCTGGCAGTTATTGTGTCAACAAATCAAGGCTTAACCAACAACTTTATTCTTTCACTAAACTTGGCCCAAGGCGATGGAATCCCCAGGTATTATGCGCTCCCTGCCTAAAAAGTCTTACAAAAAAAATCCATGCACTTTTATTAAAATTACTCAATAGCGAAGATGATTATGCTACTAAAAAAAAGATTATTGCTAAAAAAAAACTGCCGGATTTATGGAACCGAGTTAACACCCTTAATTACATCCCTCTTTTTAGTCTTTTTATTTGATCCAGTTTTTACTTGTACTTGAATACTTCTACTTGAATTAATTTTTATTAGCGTAATTTAATACAGTTTTAATTTTCGTTTTACCTTTTCTCTTTCAAATGTAAATCTGGTTGTGTTTTTATTTGCTTCCACCCGACTCGATTAGCTTTTCTATTTTCGGGTGGGACTTTTACTATAACCTTTGTAAAATATTGTAATAAATGTTGATGTTGTTGTTGTATAAGCTCACCGCCAAGTTAAACACACTTCCTTCTTTGACGAATCCCACAAACCTGTATATCAACTCAATGAATCGAAGTTCCTCCCTTGTGATGAGTTTTTAGTATTTTTGTAATTTCTTTTCTATTTTTATGTAGTTCCTCTTTTTGTTTGTTTTGTTTTCGTTTTTGTTTTTCAGTTAAATTTTAGTTTGAAATTTAAAAAAAAAAAAAGAAAGAAGGCAGTACGCAAGTTGACTTGCGATGACTTGTGACACTGTTTGGCCAGGGCCTTAGGGTCTGTCGGATTATGCCAGCATAATTTTAAGCATAATACTATATCTGGAGCATCAAGACATAATGCTGGCATACATTACTTGCAAAAAATTTCGGACGCTTTTAATTTCGGACAAAAATAGTGTCCGAAAATAAAACCGTCCGAAATTTTTAAGCGTCCGAAATTTTAAGCGTCCGAAATTTTTACAGTATAGTATAAAACTTTAAAAGTACTTTCTGGGCGACGGCATCACATATTCAAAGCCAATATACGCCACATTAAGCTTCAAAGCCCTTAGTTCCCTTTCTGGAGAGAACTCTATAGTTGAGACACTGCTTGAGGCATAAGCTTGATTGAGTTTGTGTTATTTTCTCGTTGGTGTATCCGGCTGTAAAACCTTGAAGGTACAGTAAAACTATCATTTTCACATATTTTATTTCAGTCTAATTCATGTTTTTTAGTCGTAAATTTACTTTAGGCATGTTTCAGCGCAGTGTCCTAAATTGTTGTCCGAAAATTGTCCGAAATGAGGGAAAAAGTGTCCGAAATTTTAACGTCCGAAATTTTTTGCAAGTAATGTAGTACTAATATTTTTGCTTCATAATGGTGTTGTTTCTGAAAACTTGAAAAGTGTATGCAAATTTTGCCAGCAACTCCAGTTAGAATGTACAAAGTTGATAAAGGTGCGAGCATTTTAGGAATTGGACACCTTCGA
Organism: Astreopora myriophthalma; assembly: GCA_014634185.1. Lineage (NCBI taxonomy): Eukaryota > Metazoa > Cnidaria > Anthozoa > Scleractinia > Acroporidae > Astreopora > Astreopora myriophthalma. The sequence continues at coordinate 4,032,648 of BLFK01000134.1, read as the reverse complement.
CTCATACCCATTGCATTTTGGTATACTCGAAGGCCTGGCAAATTTTTTATAAAGGTACATGTAAGTGCTATAATCCTATAAAGCAATACGTCACGCCATCGCCGTCAAACCACCGCCTGGTTAGCACAAAGGGATAAGGCGCCAGTCTGCTGAGCGGAAGGTCGTGGGTTCAGATCCCGGCCGGACCAACACTTTTTAAAATAACTGAGGAGAAGGTGCTGCCTTTGTAATAACATCTGCAAATGCTTAGACTTTCTAGTTTTCTCAGATAAGGACGATAAACCCTAGGTCCCGTCTCACAACACTTGTGTGGGACGTTAAAGAACCCACACACTGTTCGAGAAGAGTAGGGGACGTAGTCCCCGGTGTGATGGTCTATCACTCATTCTGTTCTGGGGGCACAGATTTAAGATTGTGAACTGCACCATAAGGCAGTCTGGCAAAGTCCCCCGCAAAGTGTTGTAAAGCGCATTTGAATATCTTCATAGAAAATGCGCTATATAAATGCATTATCATTATCACGAGAAACTTTGTAGTTCGTGACATTTCGATGCTGTTAGTTTTTAACAACTTTGACTCATAAAGGTTTAACTAAATAATTATTGTCTAACATTTCTTTCAAAATGAAAGACTGGGAATGTTTATTTAATAGACGCAGGGTCGGGTGGAAGTGTCATTTTATTCCGGCATAATTTGAGCATTATACCTCCAGCCAAGCATAATTTTAAGCATAACACCCTGGTTTCACGGGTGACGCCAAGTCAAGTTTTAAGCAACGAGCCACTCTGAGGGATATTTTCATGAAGGCTGGCACATTCCTTGTTGCGATATTTGCGGAAGACCGTTCTCCAAGAACCCGCACACTATATGTATCAGAAACGAAGGAAAATAAAAAATATGTATCGTAATGAAGCAACAGCCCAGCGCAAGAGACGATAATTGCTCAGCGGAATAAAATACTGGATGGCCTAATTTAAATAGAAAGCATCGATAGTTTCTCCTTCATCATGGTATTTCTGACAATGCAGCGAAGCGTCGTATGAAGGGAATTATGGGTAGGCTTTTGAGATATGTTAAGTCGGTCGTTACGAATTTGAATCTTCAAGCACCTAAGTTTCAGTTTGGAATCTGTACACGACTTTTTGTCGTAACTCGGCCCCCAGAGTTAGAGGCACCTCAGCAGGTGGGGGTATACGTTCCCTTTTTTCCCACAAATTGGTTTTGGGGAGTCGTATCCGGCGGTGTCGCACCCATTTGTTGTGATCCAGTCTCCTCTCGTTAATCAACACTTCTACAATAAACTGGCGTATGAGGTCCTTGCTGACCTATTGGCCCCTGTATTTGCACAGCTATATGCGTCTCGTTGGTAGTGTAGGCAAAATCTGTGCTTTCAGTCTCTTTCCCCAAAAGCAAATCCCAGGCTTTCGGTCCCTTCCAAGATGGCGGATTGGCAAGTAGTTACCAGGCTTCCAGCCTTATTGACAAAATCCCGCCGCGGGCAAGGGGTGGACGTCAAAATCCCCAGACAGGGGATAGGGTAGATCGCCAAAATCCCCTGGGTACCCTGTCCTCCCATCCCTCCCAGAGGAAAATATTAATAAGTGCGCAGCAATGTCATCTATAGTCAAAGAAGTCTGTCACGCGATCTTCAAAGCACTTGAAAATGCCGGTCACGGCCAATGAGTGAATGGCAGTTAGCAACTTTACACTAGTCAATAATTCATAGGGCCGATGTTTCATTTCTTGTTTCGACGAAGCCTGAATAAAACTTCCAAGTGTCGGAAGTTAAGGGCGTCCGAAATTTAGGGCAACAGACCGTATATTCGGTTTGTGTGATACGAGTGATTACTGATCAAATTATCCGTTGGAGCGGCCATGACAATCTGTTTTTTATTTAAATCTGCAGTTTCCCTTTCATAGAGAAAAAAAATACACATACAAATGGCTAATTGTCACCAGTTATAGCAGGTGGAGCGCACCTTTTTAAAAATCAATAGCTTCTGTTAAATTATCTCAGTCTAGCGTGAAACGGGATGTGCCTTGCCAGGAGCTCCTGGCCTTGCTAATTAACCGGATCATTTAAAATGAGGATGTCCCGACCTGAAGAGAAGCTAAATATATTGATTCTTTGAAACGACATATTACGCAATGCCTCATTTATTATCTGACCGTTTTCCTGTGCACATAAATATTGCTTATATAATTTTTTCCTTTACAATGACCAGTAACTGGCAAATCGCCAAGGTAAGAAGCTATGTGTCTTAGATGCAGTTCACCAAATGACTATTACCAATTACAACACAGGCGTTGTATATGGCATTTGAAATAACTTCCGGAAGGAACTTCAGCGCATTTCACAGCCATTTGTTTATTCTCATCGCCGAGCGTGGGACATATTGGTAAACTAATTTCCGTTGCTTTGGATCTTGGTTGAGACACTTCGTTTGGTGTCAGTGTAAATGAACCGGCGATAAACTGAATTTGTTCCAACATGGATAAACCTTTCCCTCATCTCTACTCAGACTTCCCTGGATTTATAGAGGAAGAACTGACACTGTATGATTATGGCTACAAGGTGTTGTGCACAATTCTGGTTGGATCAGGAGCCATTTGTGTCGATCTCGTTGTATATTTTGTCTTAGCGCTGCTAAAACGGATCATTCGAAAGCATTTAATAACAGAAGAAATTAACTTTGTGCTCGACTTGTTGTTTGCTCTGATAAATTTAAGTGTCACGGCGTGGTTGGCGTATTTTGTGGATGGACGTTTACGAATCTTCTGGATGAAAAGAAAATACGGCTGGCCGGTGAATAATTCATTCAGTTTATTGATTGACTGATGAGAAAAAGTGTATTCAGCTCAAGCGATGATAAGAAGTAACGCTTTACTTTGCCGATCTTTCAATAACGAGAAACAACAAATTCCGCCCTATGGTTTCCGAAGTCACAGGAAATGTTGAAATATATAGAAATGATATTATCGATCTCTTTGCCGCAAGATTCTCACGCTCCTGATTCGAAAAAAGAAAATAGTAACAACAAAAAGATATTTCGTGTTTGGTGATCGAATGAAGCGAAAAATAAACCAATAGTTGATCTGAATTGCAGAAGAAAGTCTTAAATTTGGGTGATTTCTTTGAACTGTTAAACAAGCGACCGAGCAGCGTTGTTTACTACGAATATAAACAATTACTGGTGCTAAATATATTGCGCATCTGAGAAGTAACAGCTGCACTGCGGTAAATGATAGTTTGGTGGTCGACATAAAGATAGACGGAGAAAATACGGGGTAGGCAACAATTTTTCAGGTCGATGCTTAATATGGTGCTCACTGACTGAGAAATCAATAAGCAGTTTACGCTTCCAAAATTATATTTCTATATGTTACCTTCTCATGAATAAACATAGACTGTTTAAATGCAACATGAAATTCGTCGTGCGGTCAAATTCAAATAGTCTAGACAATTTCTTTGATCACTCTTGCTTTTTCTGATAATCAGATTTTCATAGTTAATTAAAATGATAAAGTTCATTTTCGTGTCTTTCTTTGTATTTTCACTGGATAACTAACCACGAATTTGTCTCAGTTGGGCCCAGCGCAGTTATGTCAATAGCATCTCAGTGCTTGTACATCAATGTCGTTCGTGTCTGTGCCTATTTAAGCAGCCGTGATTATCTCGGGTTTTCGGCTCAGTTCTCGCCACCTTATGCCGTTCTGGTGCAAAGTTAACCAGGCAGCTTACGAAACGACGACGACGACGACGGCTGCGGGGACTTTATTTAAAATACAAGTTTTCTTTAGTGGTTTTACTAAGCAAGTGTTTCATGTTGTTACGCATTTAAAATGTAGAGTAACTGTAGAGGAATTTAATTAAACTGGCAATGGTATGAACGGGTTAGAGGCGTAGAGAGGAAACTGAACATTCATCGTCATGAGTTAAAGTCCTCCACAGAACCTTAAATTTGGCCATGTAACGTCGTCATTTAGGAGATGACGGCAACGAAATGTACCAAAATGTAAAACGCACGTACAGAGCGTTCAGAGCCATTGTTTTTGCCCACTAAACCTATTGTTTTGTGGCGTCTCATTGCCGTCGACGTCGTCGTTTCGTAAGCTCCCTAGTTTCGGCCCCTGGCAACGCGCCCGTTACTCATCTGAAAAATTCTCGCTTCCGTAACTTATTCTACCTGAAGCAATAAGTAGTTGTGAAGGTAGTACAGTGGAAGTGGCTTGCAACACGAGTCGTGGATCTACTTATAGACAAACATCTTATTTCTCTTTACGAAACCTCGTTCCCAAAACCCTTCTCTCCGCCTTGGGCAAACGCGAAAGCGAACCTACCTACCTACCTACCTACTCACCCACCTACCTCCCTAACTACCTACATAATATGCTTTAGTCGTTCTCCAATTTACATAGTAACATATAAACTAGAAGTTGCTAAAACCCAGCAAGTCGAGTGCTGCAAGGGTACTCGTGAAAAGAAAGAAATGAAAGTAATTCTGAACATGCGACTATAAATGAATGAAGAAAGCTAAGGATAGCAAGGGAAGTGTACAAACTATTGTACTTTGAAACGAGCTCTCATTTTTTCTGATCTTGTTAGTCTCTGGATTTCAGATTGTTCAGAAATCTTTTTTTTCTTGTATTCTCTTGCTTTTCTCAGCCTTTCTTCTCTTTGAGTATTAGTTTCTTGTGAAATCTTTCTTCTCTTATATTCTGTAGCCTTTCTTAGCCTTTCTTCTCTTTGATTTTTGGTTTCTTTGGCCCTCTTTCTTTCACATGGATTTTTGTTTGCTGTTACAGAACATTGAGGGTCATTAACTGAATATCTGAGCAAAATTCAACTGGTACAACTTCAGTGTTTAATTCAAGTGGAAGACAATAACTATTGCTCTAATTTAGAGATATTAGCACATTTCATAACAACAGTAGTTCCATTTACAACAGGTAACCCCCAGCTCTCTATTTGAGTCAAGTGCAGGTTTTACACGGGAAAATAAAGCGCACATATGGGGCGAAGTTCAAGTCTGGAAATTTGTAAGAAATTGTGAATACAAATCGATGAAAGTTACCATATGACCAGTGGTGGTTGTACCGAGTTAATGCTCACTCGGAGTTTCGGAATATAAGGTCCACTTCACATTCCAGGAGGCTGGCACCGCCATCTTAGCTTCAACCGATCTCATTCCAGCACGATTTTTTTTTTTTTCAGGAAAATCGAATCCAATGGGTAAAGAAACACGCCAGACTCGTAGAATAGGAGTTGCTCGAGACCCTGAAACCAGTGAAGCCTTTCTAGATGGCTAAGCGAAGCCAGCAGGCTCTGTGAGACTCGCACAGCAACCTTCCAAATTGTCTCTCTGAAGCCGCGGGGCTCACAACCTGGCTTTTCGAAAATGGCGGCTGAACGCGGGGCGCCTGGTAACGATTAAAATAGTCGAGTCGGGATTTATTTGCTCTTCACCAGGCCCCCGATGGCGGTGCCAGCCTCCTAAATTTTCCGTTTTACCTGACGGTTAAGTGGACCTTGTATTCCGAAACTCCGTTTGAGCATTAAGGACAATCACAACTGGCCATATGGTAAGTTTCATCGATTTTTATTCGCAATTTCTTACAAATTTCCAGACTTGAACTTCGCCCCATATGTGTCCTATAAATTCCCATACAAAACCTGCATTTGACACAAATAATTGGTTTGCAACCAATCTCTAAGGGCAGAGATCACAATGGTGAAATGTACAACTGCTAGTGGACGAACAAAGAAAGCTAAGGAGAGATCTATTACATGGCGCAGATCACGTAATGTGAAAACCACCATAGAGAGCCTGGGTTGCCTGTGGAATATCGAAACGTGTACGTGCATCAAATACATAAATACAATTATCTTCAGATTTGATCAAAATATAGCCATAATATAGCCATCTAATATAATAAATGCATAATTATTAGTACTGAAAGTATTCATCAGGGCTCAATGCAAAGTGAAGTAATGCAAAGCTTGCGGTCCCGATGGGATTCCAGCCAGACTCCTCAAAGAGTGTGCAAATGAGATTGCCCTGAGCTTATGCCTGATGTTCAACATCTTGCTCAAAACAACGCTGTGTTGTCAAAAGACTCTACGATTATATAATAAATTTAATCACTCCATTACAACACGGTTTTAGGCAGAATCGCTCTTGCTCTTCTCAGTTATTGTCAGTTCTACATTCTATCAGGAAAAACCTCATCCACCGTATTTGTTGTCCACCGTGACACGGGGCACGACGACCTTTGCACAGCAAAGCTGAAAGACTCATAGAAGCACATTGTCTTCCCCTCGAAACATCGCTACGGCGATCGGCACCTTGATGAATACTTCCACCAACAAATAAATTGCGATTGCCGTTTGACATCACAAAGCAACACTTACCGTGAATAAGTGAACTTTGATCTGTAGTTGTACACGATCATGCACGTGTCCGCTGGCTTAAAGCATTTCATGTGCAGAAAATCGTCCCAACAAACATCCTGAGCAAATCGAGATTTTGGACGCCTGCAACGATAGTGTTGCTGCTCGCTGGCGCTCGCAGCAATTATGCGATATTGACCAAGCGTGAGGTCAAGATGTCTACTGGCAAAGTTATTTTTCCGTGCTCGTGAATAAAACGGGCAGTCCCGAGCGGGCAAGATGGGCCTACAGTTGGTTCTGTAGGGGTTATCATTCTCACGGGCGCGGAAATCTCCTTTCACCCTATGTCAAAATGACTTTGGACGTCTCCTGACACTTACGTGATTTCATGTAGACTTTCCAGTCGCAAAATTTGAAGTTCCCACGCAATCTGCAGTCACAGTGAACGGTCATCGTACAACAGGAATGTCTGCCTTTCTTTCGCCATCACTGTTTTTGGCGTGCATGTGTCTTTTTCTCCTACTGGATTGCCTGCGGTTCCATTTTACCTTCTGCTGTAGACTGGACACGAACCTAATAGCAAGACGAGTGTTTTGTACAGATTGAATAGCGGTCTGCACGTTGCTGAATCGGTGTGATGCATCATTTTCTGGGAAGAACTCGTCGATATCTTCGTCTGGCGGCTTGTAGTATAACACAAATATGCGATACACTTGCAGCATTACAACTAGAGCGTTCTTGACGGTGAGAAAATACAAGGTGTCCTGGTAGACTCGATAATAGGCAATAACAATGAGGCGAATGCTTAAAAATGGGCCGTCTTGCATTAACAAAGGTATAAGCAAGCTCACAAGTTCAGTGTAGTCTTGCATCTTGGTGGCTACATTGTCTAGACTCTTGGTAAGCCTGTGCCAGTATCCACTGCATCTACTGCTTTTGGCCTGTGTAATAGCTTCATCTTCTTCTAGGCTTGAAACTGAAATCTTTTCCGGTTTGATTTCAAGCCCAGATTTTGTCTGTATATAAGTGACTCGAATGTCTTCTTGTTCATTGACATGATTCTCTTTATTTGTGTACAACGCCCGTGAAGGTACAACTTGATTCCTCCTTCTCCGCAAATATTTCTGCTCTTTGAGTTTCCTCAACTGGTCCTCAAGCAGCGATTTTTCTTTCGCCAGCCTCTGTGCCGTTCTTTCCAAGGCGTAAATCGTCAGCGGGAACTGGAACAGACTCACGCTCCAAAACAGAATCACAGCATTGACAAAGTTCTTGTTCTGAAGCATTTCAGGGTTTGTCCTTCTGATATCATCTTCTTTGATAATCTCGGTGAATTCCATAATGTCTGCAGCTGTGCCGATGTAGATAAGCAATAACTGAGACAACTGGTCCCGTGTTATTTCTCCTTTTGGGAGAAGCCATCTGCCAATCACCAGGATAAGAACCAGTGCCTGTTCCATAGTATACAGCAGTCTTTCATCATTGGTGATTTGTATTCCTTTCAAAAACTAACTCAGAAAAAAAATAACGGAACGTGAAAAAAATATTCATATTCGCTCTATCCCTAATGTTAATTTTTTGCATGTATTTGTAAATATTCTTTGGTAAGGCATAGTATAAAATGTTTTGTTCCTGGTCAGCCCTGTTGGTTTCTTCACGCTAAAATTATATTGCCGCTAATGACAAAGGTCATTCTTTGAGAGAGCTACAAAAAATGTTTGTTGTTGATAGACTAGGATCTTACTCGTCCACGTGGGAGTGGCTTTACAATCCTTTACAAAGTACATTTTTGCTTGTGTTCAGTTTTTGATTGACACTGATAAAATTCTTAATATCGGTGATCTTAAAAATTCTTAAGTCTTATAACCGTAAAGAATAAATGTACTTTTTCGCTTTATCTGACTGCGATGAACATTGCGCGGGGTTGAAAGCAATACTCTCTTCAGAAATTTAAAGAAAACGACAAAACTTTTAAGTTTGTAAAACATGTTTCGACAGAGACTTCTGTCATCTTCAGTTAATTAAGGTTCAAAGCGTTAGAAGTTGAATTTATACGTAGGAAAAAATGCTAATTATGCTAGTAACAACAGAATGTGTATAAAACGTGACAATGTGAGAATTAAAAGGATAGTTTTAGGTTTACATGATGTAATTGTTGATTCAAAGAAGGTTGTCCCTTTGAATATGAATAGACTCTTTTAACTTAAGCTGGAAACTCGTAGAGGCGTGATCTAAAATATGAAAACAGTCTGCTGAACACAAGGCGCGACAATGTTCAGAATTCTGAAGATGTTTGAAAATGTGAGAGGCCCTATCACTGACTAAGTGCTCACGCACGCGTGTAGAAAAATATCGGGCTGTTTCACCGACATAGCAGGCATTACAGCCCGCACATACAAACTTATAAACCACACGCGAACGAAGCCCGCCAGGGATAGGGTCTTTCACGCCAAACATATTGCCTATCTTAAAGGAAGAAAAAACTAGTTTAATATCCAAATCATTGCAATAGCGCTTGATAAAGTGACGAATCTTTTTCTGAGTGACGACAGAAAAATGGCCTATGTAGGGTAGCTTAAAGTAAAAAGTGGGTGAAGTGGGAAGGGAATCCCGGGGACAATGATTACTTAGGGTCCCAGTAGTGTAGCGGTTTACAACTCTTTCAATTAAATGGGCAGTGAAAAGATTCTTTTCTAGGATTTCCATAAGCTTAGTGATGTCCTCGTGTAGGCCCAACCAGGTGTTGTTAATCTTATAGGCCCTATCAACGAGAGTCCTGACGAGACCCACTTTGTAAGAGTACGAGGTGAAACTGAAATAATTCGTTAATAACCCAGTAAAGGTTTTCTTACGGTAAACTCTAGTTAGACAAGAATTGGGATCATTATTATCGACTAGAATACTCTCTTCAAATTCATTAGACGTACCTGATAGAGCACAGCGGAATCATTTACAGCTCGCAGACAGGCTATATTTTGATCCTCATTGGATGCAACACAATCCAGTACTTCTGTTTTAGCAATCCAGTCACAAGGGATCATGGTCATCAAGTACAGAAACATACTCGGACAGAACCTGCAGTCGAGGATCGGAAGACATTAATTTCTATACTGATTATTCACTCGATGAATATTCTGGGGAAGGATATGGCTTTTCTTTGTCTCTCTTGGTATTTCATTACAAGCAGCTTTTCAAACACAGTTCTAGATAGTTCACTTACGGATCAGTCCAGACGGCGAATAAATATAGCAGTACATTTTTGGGCAAGAAAGTTGATTTATTGATCAAAGTATAACTACAATCTTGGACAGAACCATGCAAGACAGCATGAGGTAAGAGAAAGGTATTCCCCATACAAGGCCCTCTATCAAAGATAGTGTTATCCAATCTATTTTTAGTACGAGGTCAACAGACTAGTTGTTTCAAGAACGGTTTCTGAATGGCGCGTCTTTTGAAGTTTGAACTGCTATGTCATGGCGGCTGAGGTTAAAAATAGTCTCCATGCGTGGCGCGAAATTTAAAAATAGATTGAATATAATTATCAGTGGGCATGGGGATATGTTCTCTCACCTCATCCTCTCTTGACGGAACGTGTTAATAAAATCCCGCACATGCTCAGAAAATACCTATGATAAATTCCCTCATTAATACAAATCAACAAAGTCTGTCCAAACCCGCCCCCTATCCCCATCGTTGGCTTAGGCAGCGTTTCATAGCCCTCCTCATTGATCAACATTCAATGAGGGGAGAAACAGGGTGGGGGCAGTGAGTGAATTAGTAGTTTGCACCTTACCGCACGAAAGTGGTTGCAGGGGCAATTTTTTCCTCAACAGTTTTTGACCAGTGCTGTAACTTGCAAAAATGTCAATGTAAATCAATCAATCAATCTATCCTTTATTTGATAACGCAGGTTTGTGTATACAGTCTTTCCCACTATATACAGTGTTAGTTTATTTATTTCTAGCCGAAGGCTGATGTGGAACTGCGAAAAGTGGCGCTGGAACACTACAAACATGAATAAAAAATACCCTAATAATATTTCCAAAAAAGAACTGTTAAGTATAATTGAGATAATCACTAACTAAAATTGCAGAAAACTAAATTAAATTCTTAGAAAATAAGTAGATAATATTTAAAAAGACTAATAATAGATAAACTCATCCTTCTTATTAGAAATCATAGCTGCTTCTCTTAATAAATGAGAATTGCAGAATATCCCTCAATTGTTTCCTTAGGATTAGGATTGACTTAAAAGCACCCTTACTAATGTCAGTAAATTTAACGTTCTCAGTATTGAATTCAAAATTGCTGGCCGGGCCCCTATATTGAAAAGAACTTCTGCCCAGTTCAGTATTAACTCTAACAGCATTGACATGATCACAAAATATTGTACATATGCGTTATTGACCAAGCGTGAGGTCAAGATGGCTGGATATTGGCCAAGTTCTTTTTTTGCGTTTTTATGGACCGAGACGAAGTCGAGGTCCATAAAAACGCAAAAAAAAAAAAAGAACGAGGACAATATTCAGCCATCTTGACCGAAAAAGTTTGGTCAATAAAGTATTTATTTTATGGCTTTCGGGGAAATTTTTCTCGCGGGACACGGCGGGTGGTCCCGAGCGGGCAAGATAGCTCCATCTTGCCCGCTCGGGTAGCCAATCACAGCGCACGATTTGGTTCATCTTGCCCGCTCACGGAGCTAGCCATATAATAAATATACATATGCATCAGGTCTGAGACTCAATACAGGTTGCAGAGCTATTTTCTAAATCATCAATATCTACAATATTTTTTAGCAAATGCACTTTATTCCAAAATGGCCGCCATTTTAATGTTCTTTTGTTTTTATTCAAATTAGCCCTTGTTGCCTCGTTCAAGGTAAATTATTCTTTTGAATTTTGAGCTTGAGAAAGAGGCATTGAGGGCTAATTTGAATAAAAACAAAAGGATCTTAAAATGGCAGCCATTTTGGAATAAGGTGTATAGCTCAAGAAAAATACGCGCGCTGATTGGTTAATAATCGTGTTTCCAT
>BLFK01000134.1:4001819-4018966 GCA_014634185.1 Astreopora myriophthalma | reverse complement strand
TCAATTGTTTCCTTAGGATTAGGATTGACTTAAAAGCACCCTTACAAATGTCAGTAAATTTAACGTTCTGAGTATTGAATTCAAAATTGCTGGCCGGGCCCCTATATTGAAAAGAACTTCTGCCCAGTTCAGTATTAACTCTAACAGCATTGACATGATTACAAAATATTGTACATATGCGTTATTGACCAAGCGTGAGGTCAAGATGGCTGGATATTGGCCAAGTTCTCTTTTTGCGTTTTTATGGACCGAGACGAAGTCGAGGTCCATAAAAACACAAAAAAAAAGAACGAGGACAATATCCAGCCATCTTGACCGAAAAAGTTTGGTCAATAAAGGATTTATTATATGGCTTTCGGGGAAATTTTTCTCGCGGGACACGGCGGGTGGTCCGAGCGGGCAAGATAGCTCCATCTTGCCCGCTCGGGTAGCCAATCACAGCGCACGATTTGGTTCATCTTGCCCGCTCACGGAGCTAGCCATATAATAAATATACATATGCATCAGGTCTGAGACTCAATACAGGTTGCAGAGCTATTTTCTAAATCATCAATATCTACAATATTTTTTAGCAAATGCACCTTATTCCAAAATGGCCGCCATTTTAATGTTCTTTTGTTTTTATTCAAATTAGCCCTTGTTGCCTCGTTCAAGGTAAATTATTCTTTTGAATTTTGAGCTTGAGAAAGAGGCATCGAGGGCTAATTTGAATAAAAACAAAAGGATCTTAAAATGGCAGCCATTTTGGAATAAGGTGTATAGCTCAAGGAAAATACGCGCGCTGATTGGTTAATAATCGTGTTTCCATAACTCGATGGAAACACAAAGAAGCTGACGTAGTCACGGGCAACCGGCATTCCCGTGTGTGCTGACGCGTAAATTGCGTGGTGTAGAGAATCTACGTTTTGCTGATAAATAAAACCATCAAGTTTTCTTCGTTTTTCGTTATTTTCCTTGAATGTGCTATTTTGTAAAAGAAATAGAAAACATTTTCTTCGTGTTTCCATCGAGTTATAGAAACACTCGTGTTCCCACACGGCATTTCTCGTTCCCCCAAACCTCCACTCGTGTTTCTATAACTCGATGGAAACACGGAAAATGTTTTCTATTTCTTAAGTAATCATTTCAATATTGTTTGAGTTCATTTTGAGTAAAATGTATCTTTTATAAACATAGTCGAAAGGAAGCCAGTTGCATTGTTTGCGAACAACTTCCCCACACAGATATTGCATAAATACTTGGTGTAATGGTTTTAAAATAAATTTCCTCTAAGGTCAACTTTGGTAGATATGACATTCTCTATAAAGCACCCACTTTTTTGCAGAAACTAATTTTCACGAAGTCTACTTGTGCATGTCAAGAAAGTTTGTTATCAAAGTAACTCCCAAGCAGGTTGTATTATTGACAAATTTCACGTAGCCAGAGCCAAAGTATAGAGGCTGAATGCATGCAACAAATTGCTGTTTTCTCAATACCGTAGCTTCAGTTTTTTAAGGGTGAATAGTCAATCTGTTGACGAGGCTCTACATGGATATCTGTGACATTAGTCCAAGCACTTCACGAGAAAGATGACCTGATCGACATTGGATCCAATGGTGTAAATTGTGGTGTCGTCAGCATACATATATATGCAGCCATCCTTCACATAGTTAGGGAGTCATTTGCATAAATTGTAGACAGTCTCGGACCAAGCAGAGATCCTTGTGGGACGCCAGATTTAATGGGGAGGGAAGACGATCTTTGGCCATTTATCAGTGTGATAACTGTCAGTAGTTCAATTTGTTTAACCACGGAGTACCAAGGAGCTCACAAGAATTCGTACATACGTGTTCGTGCGTTCCAGATCGAATTGCAATTTTGGAAAATGTTGCTTTTCACATCCGTCAGGTGCCTTATCCATGTACCCCTCAGAAAATTGATCAAGCAAACTCGACCGTTTTATTATAGCCGCTCTTGGAAGCTGGCAGATTTACATTGGCCACTGGCATCACTAATTCACAGGTCAAAACTGTCCAAGAAGCCACTGAAGTGAACTGGTACAACATGATCTGGGATTTACGTCTAGGGCTTTCTTGTGCATTTACGAGTGAAGTGTGAAAATGAACAAAACAAGGCTGGTTATTAAAATCCCCACTAGCTACTCATTCAGTTCTGTACTATTGTGGTTACGGCACACAGTGATGAAAAACAGTTGTCCGGTTGTCGCTTGGCAAAACAATTTATGTCAGCAGTGATGGAAATGAATTCTCGAACTATTTGTCGAAGAAAAGTAACGTCAAGGTCTCAGCAATTAGTATGCAAAAAAAGGTAAGGACTGTGAGGGCAGCGCATGGGTTGCATTTTGTTTACATCAACGTACACTGTAAAGAATAATGGAGTTCACAACTGTTGTATTATCCGAACAATGAGCAACATTGTAAACAGCTTGTAACAGAAAACTTCCCAACATTGCAAAGATTTCTCAGAAAACGCGTCTTAAGGTACGTTATTCAAATTAGATGGAGCACCTGTTTTGAGATCGTTTCACAAAGAAGAGGCGTGTAATACTGTGGAGCGTATTTATTTGCATAAGGCAATGCAAATTTACAATGAGGTCATAAGCTTCCAGCGGCTTTTTTTCGCATTGGGTTTGCAAAATGCGATCATGAGACCTTTCCCCGCAACTTAGTCAATTTCATATTCGACAATATACCACTATTAAGTAACCTCGCCTATGCATCAGTTCTAAATAGTCTCATTCGATCTCACTTGCAATTACAATTCTCTCCAGTTTATCTTTTCTGTTTGTCATAGCTCCTTAATAAATTTTAATAAAGCGTGCTTGCGAGTGACTGCTGATAACATACAAAAACTCCAACGTACTCAGGAGGGCAACATTGCAAAATGTAATCCATACACCCACAACTGAAGTAACCCCTTGAGTAGTCATACAGTTGTTTGCAAAATGAAATGTTTTACAAAACAAATTTATGATGATCAGATAAGAATAGAGCATAGTTTTCATTATGAAAGGAACAAAGAGAAAGAAAAATAATAGCAGAAACAAATTCACTGGGTCTCGGCTGTTCGACTTTAAGATCCATAGCGTTCCTATGTTCCAAGTGAGAATGCAAGTCTAGTCAAATAGAGACAAGCACCTTTATGGTTGTTTACGTTAGACTCATCCATGAAAGCGATCAGCACAAGATATAAAAACTTCTTCAAGCTATATGCAAACTTCCTGTGTTCTTATTCTATAGACTTCCCTGTGAATTCTGAATACGAAATGATGCAATGCCCGCAGTTGAGCCTAATGTCCGACGATAAAAAGCTATGTTCTGCTCAAAAATGTTTTCCCGACTAGATTTCCAAATGAAAAACAAATGAACCACAGTTGTTGGACCTAAAAGCAGATAAAATTTCACTCGTCTCTTGACCCCTCTCTTAACAAAGCTTAGAACTTTTAATTTGGTTTTGACCTGTGCAGTACACGTTTTCAGAAATGTTCAATGCCAACCCCTCGTAAAGGAAATAGCGTTCCATCAGAAATTTCTCTGTTTGCAAGAGAAAATATCAGTTATTTTCTCGTGGTGTTTGGGACTTCGATCTTGCTCTCGTTAACTGATTTTTGTTAGAAATATTAGATGTTACAGCTCAAGTTAACACTGACAAGGCAAAGCTTTCATATGCTATTTCTGCCACTAGACTGTTGCCTCAATGCACTTACCAGTTATATTCGTGTCCTTTACGAACACCAACAGTGAAAACTGTTTCCATGAGAAGCGCCACCAGAAGCAGCAGGAAAAGGAAATAGGTTTTGTCTTGCTTTAAAGTCACCAACCAGTAGATCATAATTATTGCATGCAGGCAAAATAAAAGACGTGTAAATAACGCGGCTATGTAAGTAAAAATTCTCTCCATGGCTGGCAACCCGAACGCCTGGCTTACAGAGTGTTATGTTTCAATCAGATTAGCTTCTCGGCGGACCAGTTTATAGCCTTGAACCCGAGCATGCATTGTTTTTTGGCTACCAAAGACTTCAGTTTGTCGGAGTCCAGTTTATTGTCACTTAAGGGGTCCAATAACATGACTGATTGGATGATGGTCGAATTAATAGATTAATGTCAATGGGTACAAGGAAAATACGTCCTTCATCCACATGGCAACTCAGTGAATATCTGCTCCTCTCTTAATTATGCCTTCGAGACAAACCGACAGAAAGCCATGCAGATTATTTTTGGTGAGATGGATTTTTTTTCTTGCCTGCGGCTGCACAAAGCCCAAAACAGATTTTAAAAAAGAGAAACAAAAGACAACCTTTTCGTTTGCAATGAATTTTTCATACATATCATGCTTTTTTTTTTTCACATATAGGAACGTTTTTCTTTAAGTCACTCTCCACAAAGAAGGGAACAATCGCTTCTCAAAGTATCATGAATAAAACAATGGTTGTGGGCTAAAGCTCTTGGCATACAGCAAGAAATGCAATAATCCTCCTGTAAACATGAAAAAACGTAAACACTGTACAGAACTTCTTACTTCCCGTGTACACACTGAGCTCCGAAATAAAAAGCGAAACTGAGATTATCACGTACGCAGTACTAGGCAAGTTTGATAAAAAACAAGCATTTATTAATCGCATGCCGCAATTTTTCCGCACCACAATAGTTCATCAGGGACACCCTAAAGGAGTTCGACAGATGCTTTTCAAAGCACTCATTGCTTCTTTTCGTAATTAATTACATTAGGTGCGTTTCACTAAAACAACCTTTTGTCGAAAAAGTGCATACTTTTCGATGACGCATCATAAAATCCTCAATTCTTAAAATTCGTCCGCTTTGGCGTCAACAGATTTTTGGCACAGTTTCAATGACGCTGTTAGTGGGCTCAAGTGACACGGGCAATAAACTTGGCAGAGAAAGCAGGCGTATAAATCATCCTAGATTTCACACACTAAATCCATCTGGAGGATGCATTTCCAGAACACAAAATTTCTCGCCCAGTGGCAATTAGGGACCAGTCATTATTGCAGGGATCGAGGACTTGTGCAAACACAGGGAGTGTCAATGATTTTCATGCAGGGAAAAGGGAGGCGTGAGTCAGCAGAAAATGTGCCTCACAAAGGGTCGATTCAGGAAATAGACCAATATCGATATTTTAAAATTCAACTTCAAACAATAAACATGACTTTGTATGAGTGAATTTTAATAGAGCGTTTTCACTCACGTGACCAGCAGCCATATTGGCTTATTGAAACAAAAGAAATTATGGGCATAAAAATAAAGTTCAATTCCCGGAGGATTGTTTTGGAACACCAACATGCCCGCCGTGACGTCATGTGAAAACGCTCTATGTATCGAGATTCGCCTATTTTAAACATTGCGTCCCTCGATTTGCACCAGCCCTCTCTCCCCTCTTAATAGATACCAAGAACTGTGCTTATAGCATAGGTAATCACATGATTTCCAGAGCAGTTTCGAATAATTACCAGAATGTTTTTCAAAGCCAAGCCTTTATTTTCTCTTCAAAGACTAACTCGGGCGAGTGCAGTTTGTGGTCATTGAAAGTGCTCTTTTATACCAAAGTGCACAAAAAAACGTGAGAAAACACATTTAAAACATTTATCAAAGAATAGCGAGATGGAGGGATCATAGCCTGCGCCATGTTTGGTTTTAGAGCAGTTTTTAAAGAGGCAGTGTCACGCTATTTGAGCCGTAGTCTAAACGGCTAAAAAACGCTTGCGCATTAACGGAAACCAAAAAAATAACGCTAAAGTTCCGTTAACAAGAACCATATCAGTGCATTGAAACCATTTTTTTTTTCTTTCATCTGCATGTAAGGATGGCTAGGATGGAAATGGATTGAAACTTGAAAAAATTGGCCAACTTTTTTAAGTTTGGACATGGTGTTTTCCCAATATCGCCAACAATTTCATATGGGTAGTTTTTCCTGTTAAAATTCATCTCATACTTTCTTAGTTTGTCAGGAATGTTGTTTCTTGTCAGCTTAAGTACCAAGTTTCAATTTTCAGGCAGTTAGTATAGGTAATCAAATGATTTCGAGTGCAATTTGGAATAAATAAGCACAAGTAAATTTTTCTCAGACTACAAAAAATTGCACGAGCCCGTAGCAATTTGTAGTCTTTGTAAAATTTACGAGTGCTTATTTATTCCAAATTGCACTCGAAATCATTTGCTTACTTGTTAATAATAGACATGCAAAAATTTAATTTCAACTTTCTGCACTGTTTGGGATTAATTGACATGCTCTCAGCCAATCAGCATGGATAAATTTTTGCATGTATATTATTAAGACCTGAATACAGAAAACCTACCGTGACAGTGCCCCTTTAATTGAGTGTTGAAAGTAATTACACGATTGCTTTCGTTTTGGTTTTTGGTTTTTTCCCAAAGACTGGATAAGAAAACAATCGACAAATCTGATACTAAACTAAAAGCGACTTAGTCATTCTCGTTTTTCCGCTCTTGGCGCTAGCTGCATTTATCTGTTTTGCGGTCTGATTGGCCAGAAAAACCAAACCGTAAATTCTGAATTCGACTTGTGATTGGCTGAGGGTGTATTTCTTTCAGAACGTTATTCGCTTCTTCATTACTTTGACTTTGGTTTTGGTCTTTCTCTCTTTCCTCATAGAATCGCTCGAGGTGAGTGCTAAGCTCTGCCTGCTCGAAATTGCCGACCGGAGTCTGGTCGGCAATAGACCTGTTTGTCGATACGGCGGCCATCTTGAATTCTATTGTTCTGAAAAAAATATATTATGGGATGCCCAGGGGTCAAATTCGCAGTCAACGTGGGTATCAATTTGGTTTGGGTTCAATAATCTGGCAGCTTCTGTGAGTACCGGAGCACAGATTACGTAAAACAAAAGAAATAAAAGACAGGAAACAAAACAACTCCAAATAAAGACTATTCCCAAGTTACCAAAAATACAAAGCTTTCCGGTACCTGCAGAAAGACCCAATAATCTTCAAACCAGATCAATTTTTGTATTTCTTGTCTCAGATTAATTATGGTGTGAAATAACGGATGTAAAAATCAAAGTGGCTTGAAGGAAAACCAAATTTACACCCACAACATGTATGAATTGGTGAGGTAGATTCAGTGACCAGCAGTTAGGTTTAGGGGTTCTGTGTGCATTGTCATCATTGCGGGCGCAGAAAACTACTTCACCCCTGTGTTATCTAATGCTGACCGTATGAATATGCCCCCTGCGCATCCCATAATATCTTTCGCGAACAATAAAATCCAAGATGGCCGCCGTATCGCTAAAGGTCTATTGATTCCGTTCTCCAAACGGACAAACAAAAGCGTTGTCTTTCACAGCGTTTTCGTTTTTAGCACTGAATTACCTTTTCTCTGCACCACGTATTACCTGAAAACTGACAAGTACATTCCATGTTGCCGTGCGTCTGTTCAGTAATAGATCACACAATAGAAGCATTTAAAGAAACAACAGAAAAAATGAACCCTAACCCTAAAAACAATAGAGCTGCGTCCTAACCAGATGTAATGAACAGTTAGAGGTTGTAAACTATGGTTGCCGAAATGTAGCAAAATTCCATGAAAACTCGATAAAATATATTTTCATTCGATAAAATCACGTAACCCCAGGAGGCATGGTCACAAAGCAATACAGCCCGGTCACAAAGCTTCCCGCCATTATTCGATTCCTGAAGCCAAAATCCTTCTATCTCAGTATAATGGCGACAAATCTAGACCAAGATGCAACTACTTACTTGCTGGAAATCTACTGGATAGATGCGAACACAGTGCTAGAAATACAAATTTAGATTTCCGCTTCGCGGTGCTGCTTTTCAATTGCCTTGACAGGGTACTCTCCGTCCTGAGCAATGTTCTTGATCAAAGTGAGGACCACTGTTCGAGAAACAGTTTACTGCATCAGTTCTGGTGCGAGAGGATGTCTAAAATAGGCAGGAGAACAGTAAATCTTGTCGATGTAGGAACACGTAGCGTTGCTCACACATCAGAACCTGGAAGACCAAAGTTCGTTATTGCAGAGGAACTTCTTAAGAATCTTAGAAGCCTAGGGCGCACATGGAATCAGATCACACAGATGCTTCCGGTATCGAGATGGACCATCTATCTTACATTTTTACTATCTCTGAGTCATGGCTGGATGACTCGATATCTGACCTCGAGGTTGAATTTCCTGGTTTTACATTACACAGATTGGATCGGTGTTATAAACACTTTTATTTGATTAAATATTGATTGGAACTAAAAATAAATAACTAGTTGATCTTTAACTGATTTGAGTAATCGAACATGTGATTGCTGGGCTAGCTTTAGTTTCATTCTCAAGTTACTCAGTGGCATTGAACACGCGGTCAGCAGAGAAGTAAAGTCATTAGCTTACGGACAGTACAGCTAGTGTTTTTACAGACAGTTTGCCTTTTCGACCGAGCGAGGTTTTACCCTTCAGGTACGATCGCCTTACCTTTCCATGATTTCTCGTTTCAAATTCTTTCTAGCCTTGTCATTCGTAATGTAATAAGAAATCGGTTCGCTATACGCCCCAAATATGATCGGAATGCAGTGTTATAAATCGTTCATTTTGCAAGGGTGCTTTCGATTGGGAAATCCGGATTTAGATCTTAAAATCCGGATCTTTTGGATTTCCAATCGAACACAAAATCCGAAAACGGATTTCGCGCCGGATTTCATTAATTGAAATCCTTCCCTGACATGGATTTCAATTAATGAAATCCGGCGCGAAATCCGTTTTCGGATTTTGCGTTCGATTGGAAATCCGAAGATCCGGATTTTAAGATCTAAATCCGGATTTCCCAATCGAAAGCACCCTTTAAATCACTGATTATCTGCACCGCTTATCGAACCGACGATGTACCTCTGTCCTGTTTTGAAAATGATTTGAGTTACGCACTTACTTCTGCAATGTCATTTAATACTCCTATTTTTATTCTCGCTGATTTCAACTGCAACATGCTCAGACCCGATGAAAAAAGACTTCTGCAAATGCTTCAACCTTACACAGGTTATAGACATGCCTACCAGGATGACTCAGTTCTCAAAGTCCCTTATTGATGTTATCATTACTAACAACACAAATTTGATTAGGGAAACGCAATTTATCCCACATTCAATAAGCGACCAAGATCTGATTATTGCAACTCTGCAACTCAAGAAACCTCGTCCTAAACTCGTTTACATCACCACAAGGAGTTTCAAGCATTACAACAAAGTTGCCTTTCTTGAAGATATTTCTTATGCTCCCCGGTCTGTAATAGATTCTTTTGATAACGTGGAGGACAAACTGTATACTTTTAATTCTCTCTTTACCCAGATTTTTGATCAACATGTTACCCGTGCCCCATAAAACACAAAGAATACAACAAAACACGTACAACGATTTCCTATTTATCTTCGAACATTCTTCCCGCCTCTTTTCAGTCCCGGATGTACATACTGTACGTCACGCCGCGAAGTACGGCTCACATTACACCCTAACAAACACGCCCTGCTAAAAACTGTTATTAAGCTTCGAACTCGGCCAACTCCGTTTGTTGACGACAATATACGGGCCCTAATGAAAACAAGGAACCTCTGGCAAAAGCTTGCAAGGCAAACAAACGATCCTGCTGCCTGGGCGGGCTATAAGAATTTTAAACGGGAAGTAAAGCGAGAATTACGGATCGCTCAAAGGAATTTCGTCGAAGATTCTATTTTGCAAAATACAAATGATACTAACGCAATGTGGAAGACAATAAGATCATGTATTCCAAAGAAATCGGCGAGTACAAGAGTTTACAGTGAATGAAAGAAATGATTATGAAGTGCGGGTTAGAAATGAGCTGAAGAAATGCACTTTCTGGACAATTTAAGCAATTGTCCCTTATATGCACTTGAAAAATTCAAGTGACTCCAACGGGATTCGAACCCACGACCTTAAAGTGATGATGATACAACCGTTGCTGATAGATTTCATCAGTTTTTCACCTCGATCGGAGAAACAACGAATGAAAAATCAAACTGCTTGCAAGTGAATGCGGCTACGCTCCAGTGCAACCAACCTACAGCCCTGAATTCCAAATTGCAGAACAATTTACATTTACTAAAGTTCATTATTCGGACATTGAAAGGATTGCGTCGTCATTGGCTACAAATAAAGCGCCCGGAATTGACAAGTTACCAGCTCGTGTCATCAAAGACTCTAGACCTGTTATCATTCCTTCTATTACTTCTATTATAAATGCTTCGCTTACCACTAGCACCTTCCCCGGAGACTGGAAGATTGTTGAAGTGTCACCAATTCTGAAAGAAGGTGATTTTGAGGAAGCAGGCAACAATAGGCCAATCTCTTTTTTGCGTATTCTTTCTAAGGTGTGCGAAAAAGCGGCCTTAAACGAGCGGGAACAAAAACTGGCACTCCGCTGAAACCTCTCTTTTTGCCTCCACGGACACTATACTTGAGGCGATCGACAAAAGAAAGCTAACAGCTGTCGTTTATTTGGACATGAGCAAAGCTTTCGACAGCATCAGTCACAGCATTTCACTACGAAAACCATTGGGCTAACCTCATCGGTAATCTCCTGGTTTAACAGCTATTTGTCCCAAAGATCTCAAGTGGTTCGCATCAATGCTGCGATATCCGATGCTCTGCCTGTGATGTGTGGAGTTTCACAAGGTAGCGTGCTTGGAGCTCTGTTATTCAGTATTTACGTAAACGACCTGCCAGCAGCCAGTGAGGTGTGCCGAACCGCGTGTTACGTAGACGACACGAAATTGATTCTTTCGTTCACAGTTGACGAGTCTCACGCTGCCGAAGATGATATCAAGGCAGATCTACAACGAATCCGTGATTGGTGCTTTGAGAACTACCTCCTGCTGAACCCAGACAAGAAAAAGTTAATGGTGTTCGGCAGTCAACAGATGATTCGCAAATTGCCAAGCTTTAAACTGTCTTTCCTTAGCAAGGAACTTCTACCAACAGACTCCGTTAAGGACTTAGGAGTGATATTTGATCCTACTCTGTCTTTTGACTGTCATATCACAGCTCTCGCTGCTTCTTGTATCTCTAGGCTTGCTCAGATAAATCGTGCAAAGCACGCTTTCAATTCAAACCTATTTGTAATTATAGTTAACGCGCTGGTCTTTAGCAAACTCTTTTACTGTTCCACAGTCTGGTCTAATACATCTGACAAAAATTTACCTAAATTGCAACATGTACAGAATTTCGCCGCTAGAATAATTAGCGGAAAGAGAAAATTCGATCAAATTACTCCAGTGCTAAGGGACTTACGCTGGTTATCTGACAGCAACTATATCTAAGAGACGCTGTTTTGCGTTTAAATGCATGACGGGTTGCATTCCTGATTACCTTAGATCCAAGCTAGTTACCAGGGGCCAAGCTTCCGGTCGCGTGACACGAAATTCACAACAGTTAAATATCCCTTTATTTAAAACAGCCACCGGTCAGCGGTCCTTCCAGTACAGAGCTGTCAGCTTATCGAATAGCTTAGATAAAGGTCTTAAACTAAGTAAAAATCATGAAGTTTTTAAGCGTAAACTTAAGCACATATTATGAGACATTTAGGTATTAGACTCCTAGTCATTAATTCTCTTTCGTATAATGCTCCGCCCTGCGGGATTCAGATTGCATATTGTTTCACGGCTAGTCACCAGGTCATCACGGTTTAAAGATCATTGTTATACAAATCAGAACCACATATAAAGGCACCATGTGATCTTCACAATTCGTCTTTTGAGCGGGCAATACCTGAAACCAAGGACGCGCGAGGGGCAACCCAAAGGTAGGGCAATAAAGAACTGGGAGGGATCTGAATCCCTGGTGCTACGCATTATACTCAGAGAATCATAATTATCCTACAGGTAAGTAACCTTACTCTAATTTTATATTGATCACCGAAAAGCCCCTCAGGGGAGTGTTCAATAAAGTCTCAGTCTACTAAACAATTAGATTATGAGCTCGAGATTTCTATCGCGCCCGAGTCAACTATCACGCATAGAAATCGAGAGCGAATGATCTAATTGTTTTAGTATAAATCTACTAGTCGTTCAAAACTAAACAAGTAAATTATCTATATGCTCATCGCAGACACTTCGAAACACTTCGAAAACGCGACGAAGTGGCCGCCATTTTGTTGAAAACCGCTACTCGCTATCTATCACAGAATAGATAGCTAGTAGCGTAGCCAATCAGAGAACGGCATTCGTGATAGAACGCTAATAGATTGATACTAAAGTTGAATAGTATGGGTTGAGCTGCAGCAGGTGGTCAAACATAAGCGATGACCAACTGGACGAGGTTATTCGACATGGAACGACAACGGGACAGTCGTATTTGATAGGATATATACGATCTCCGGACCATCTGGTACAGCGTGAACGGGTCCGTGGAGCAATCAACAGGGTTGACCCTGAAAACAGTGGTAACAACAAGGAGGATGTACAATGTGCCTTGGCCGAACTCGCTATGGCACATAAATGGGCATCACAGTCTGATAAGGTGAGGATTTGTAATCCATGGCGGTACAGATGGCTTTTCTAGAATGACTACCTCACGAACGGCGGGAAGCTTTGTGACCGGGCTGTAATGCTTTGTGACCATGCCTCCTGGGGTCACGTGATTTTATCGAATGAAATTTTTTATTTCCAATGAAAGTATCTTTATCTAATGAAAATAGGCGCATAGGGTCATTAGCTGACAATGAAAATAGCTTTATCGAACGGACATTTTTATCGAATGAAAATCTTTAACGAATAAAAATATACCTTTTATCGAATGAAAAAACTTTTAACAAATTAAAATATACCATTTATCGAATAAAAATATACTTTATCGAATTTTGCTACATTTTGGCAACCATGGTAAACAGCTGCATGGTATCTGGAAGAGTAATATGGGCGTGCTTCCTCGATCGGCACAGGAATTTTTAACCAACAGAAATCTCCGACCGCACACCGCCAGGGAAGTTTCACTTGAAGTTGTTTTGAAGTTTTCACGCGCCCTCGAAAACATTTGTATGAATATCTTCAACTATGTTAACCTTCCGATGTTCGTCCTCCCATCTTTTCTTTTTTTTTTCTTATCTGATTTCCCTTCGAAACAAGCTCCGAGTCGCGTCGTGATTTTCCTCTCAAGGACATCTAATGCGTCGACGATGTTCACCAATAAAAACACAAAATGCCACTCAAATCTTCCACAACTAAACAACTTGTTCAATTCCGTTTATCACCTTCACAAGCCTCATTACGTCAAGGAAAAAGGAGTTCCCTCCGGCGTCAAAAACGACTTTGAAAAGTGCTCCGCCATAGCCGCAGATGCGCTATAGAGTGTCCCAGGCCCCTTAAATGAGAAAGTGTGCACACATATGCATAGCCAATTCAACCACGTATTTTCTGATAATTCAAACTCCAACTGCTTCTCTTTATTTCACTTGAATATTGGCAGCCTCAAAAAACACTTTGTTGACCAGCAAGAATACCTTTCCACCTTAAATACCCCTTTCTCAGCCATTGGCCTCTCAGAGACCTGGCTAGACACTGCTTCCAATGATTCATATAATATTTCTGGTTATAATTTTATCTCTAATCCTGGAACAAAATCAGCAAAGTAGTTCCCACTTACAAAAATGAATCAACAATTTTACTAACTACAGACCCATTTCAATCCTACCTTGTTTCTCTAAAATCCTTGAAAGCGCTATGTACTGTCGTCTGATTGATTACCTCAATAAGCTCAATATACTCAGTAATCACCAGTATGGATTCAGAAAGAAACACTCAACTTTTACGGCGATTTTGGAACTTACCAACAAAATATTTAAATCATTTGAATATAATGAATTCACTATTGGTATTTTTATAGATCTCAAAAAAGCATTTGATACTGTCAATCATTCTATTCTATTAGACAAATTAAACTTCTATGGCATGCGAGGTACATCTCTAAATTGGATGCACAGCTATCTTAATTCTCGCCTTCAGTATGTACAAATAAACAATCAGAAATCTCAAATGTTACCAATTCAATGTGGTGTTCCTCAAGGGTCTGTACTAGGGCCACTTTTATTCCTTATCTACATAAATGACATATTCTCATGCTCTAAATATCTGTCTTTCATCTTTTTTGCTGACGATACTAACATTTTCTTTTAGCATAAAAACATACATGAACCAACAGAAATTGTGAACCGTGAACTATCTTTGGTGGCTTCCTGGTTCAAAGCGAATAAGCTAACTTTGCATCCTGATAAAACAAAATTTATATCATTTCATCCTCCCAGAAAGAAAATAAATCTTGCTAATATCTCCTTAAGTATTGACGGGAACAAAATCAAAAGAGTAGAATGTACCAAGTTCTTAGGTGTTATCATACATGAAAACCTTTCATGGCAACCCCACATAAAAGCTACTGCATCCAAATTAAGTTGGAATAATTATTAAATCACGACAGTTCTTTCTTACTAATACTTTTCTCACATTGTACAACTCCTTAGTGCTCCCATATCTGCAATATTGTTGTATTGTATGGGCGTCTGGGTACTCATCCCATCTGCAGCGTCTTTTCCGTCTCCAAAAGAAAGCTTTAGGGATCATTAACCATTCACTACCACGTGCGCACACTATTCCACTGTTTACCACACATAGAATCCTCTATATATATAATCACTTCAAATACCAAGTCTCTATCTTCATATTCCTTCATATCCAAAAGCTCTTGCCCATTCCTCTTCGATCACTCTTCAACTTCAACTCTGACTGTCATCAATACCTAACTAGGCAAAAAGACAACTTACACGTACATGCACACAAATATTCCTTTTCTCTCCGTGTACAAGGTCCTCAAATTTGGAACAGTATTCCTCTTTCATTACGCAATTCACTCACTCTCTCTAGCAATAAACATAAACTGAGGGACTACTTTTTATCAATATAAGTTAATATGTTGCTTATTTGGTTTAATTGGTTTAATAATATTTGTATATCATTATCACTATTGTAAAGAAATGACTAGTAGAATGCAACATTGTGTTAGCATATTTTGGCACAATATCGAAACAAAACAGTTGTACTTCTTTCAACTATGCTAAGTTAATATGTTGCTTATTTACTTTACTAATATTTGTTTATTGCTATTGCTTATTGTTAACAAATGACCAGTAGAATGCAACATTGGGATGGCACACTGGCTCTATATCGAAACTAAACAGTTCTACTTTATTCAACCATACTAAGTTAATACTTTGCTTGTTTAGTTTATTAATATTTATATATTATCATTACTTATTGTAAACAAATGACTAGTAGAATGTAACATTGTGATAGCACATTTTGGCTTGTTCTTGACCTTGACCTAGGCCATATAAGCCTCTGGCTTCGGCACTCTGAACTGTAATGAACTGTAATTATGTGCTCTGTAAGTACTAAGATTCATTAAACTAACAATCAAAATACCAGTATAATTCAGCATAATATATTTTAAAAGGTATAGAAGATGGAGTCTCAAGCAACAATGGCGGTCGGTTGTGCCTATGTAGTACTCCGTATCTTAAACCCTACGACAAGCGCATGTGGCTTACACTATGGTTTTGACAAGTGTCCAGGAAATGTTTTGAAGCCGTTTATGGATTTTACCAGACAATTTAATCTCCCGAACTGTCTCGAGTTACTATCAACATCGAACTTCGACTCAAGACGCGCCGTTCGAAGGTTTTCTCGGATTCGGAGACCTCAAATACTCTGGACCAAACATGGACATCTATGCTTATGGCTTCCTGACAACTTGCTTTACGATGACCTAGAGCTAAACCCCGGCCCTTCGGAGAAGAAACCGATGTGTGCTAATTGCAACAAGGCGGTTCGGAAAACTCAGGCGGCCATTTTGTGTAAAGATTGTGCCTCGTATTTCCACGCCAAGTGTTCTGGACTGACAAAGGATGCTTTCAACAAACTCAATACTTCAACAGAGCAGTGGCTTTGTTTGGCCTGCAGTTTGCCACAGATAAGCCACTCGTTTTTCAAGTCGTCAAGCTCCTCATTAAATTTTTCTGACGCTGGAAACTGCTTTGATACACTGAGTTCGGAAATCCTTAGTCGACATGGCGCCAAACATTGTGTGATTGGTAGTCTAAACATTAATAGTCTCAGCGGAAAATTCGACGAGGTTCAGGAATGGATAGAGGCTTTCGATATTCTGAGCATCCAAGAAACTAAGATCGATAGATCATTTCCTGACTCCCAGTTTGCTATCACAGGCTATAATATGTACCGCAGAGATAGGAAGAAAGGTGGAGGCGGTATTATGGTCTATGTTCGCAAGTCTCTGCCGTCTTATCGTTTAAAAACCAAAACCAACGAGATGGAGAGCATTCTTGCGGACTTTCAAGTGGGTCAACAACATATTTCTTTATTGTGCGGCTATAAGCCACCATCAGTAAGCAACAATATATTTACAGATGAGATGTATACTCTTCTTGACGCGGCGATCTCAAATCGGCCTAACATAATATGTTTAGGTGACTTGAACTGCGATATTCTACATCCGCTGGACAACGGTAAAGAAGGGCGAGCATGGCTAGATATTTGTGACATCTATGATCTGCAAAATCTTATTACAGCACCGACCAGAATCTCTCGCACGAAGCAGTCATGCATAGACATAATAGCCACCAATGTGCCTGCTTTTGAATTACAATCAGGAATTTTGGAGCCAGGTCTTAGTGATCACAAATTGGTCTAAACGATTCTAAATAGAAAGGCGATGAAGCCGACGACCATTTTCACAAAGGCAAGGTGTTTTAAAAACTTCAACGAAGAGGCTTTTAACAAAGATCTGGAGTGCGTTCCTTTCAACGTCGCCTACATTTTTGACGATGTCGATGACATTTGCTGGGCATGGGAAAAAATGTATACTAATGTCCTGGATGGTCACGCTCCTATAAAGTCTAAGAGGTGTAGAAACGCTTCAGGTAAATCGAAATTTATAACTCCTGAGATAAAGAAAGCTATGTGGAAGAGGAATGCTCTTAAACGCAAATTTAATAAGACAAGATCGGCGGATGATTGGGAGGCTTACAGGTCTCAAAGGAACCGTGTTGTTGCTTTGCGACGTAAATCTATCATACGTCATTTTGATCAGTTATGCA
>BLFK01000134.1:3992254-4000506 GCA_014634185.1 Astreopora myriophthalma | reverse complement strand
CCCCACTGTAAACCTACTCAAGGTAAAGGACACAAAATATAACTTAAGGGGCACGAATATGCTCTCGTTGCCCAAAGTAAGAAGCACCAAGCATGGTCTCAGGTCTTTTCGGTACTTCGCGGCAAAGACATGGAATGCGTTGCCGGATTCGATTCGTGCCATGGCCGGCACAAGGGAATTTTTAAGAAGTATTCGTCATGTAGCTTTCTGAAATTGTTATTATTGTAGTTACGTAGTTTTTTTAAATTGTAATTTTTAATTTGTAAATATAAATGTCTTAATAAATAATTAGATCTTTTAGACATTTTAGATTTTTAAATTCTTAGATTGTTAGCTAAATTTTATCTTTCTTTTTGTTTTGTAATTTATCTGTTTATTTGTGGGCTTCCTGTAAACTAGCTTTTAGCTAAATGGAGTGCCACGTAAAATAAAGTTCTGTTCTCTCTCTCTGTCTGT
Source organism: Astreopora myriophthalma (assembly GCA_014634185.1). Taxonomy (NCBI): domain Eukaryota; kingdom Metazoa; phylum Cnidaria; class Anthozoa; order Scleractinia; family Acroporidae; genus Astreopora; species Astreopora myriophthalma. The sequence continues at coordinate 4,000,050 of BLFK01000134.1, read as the reverse complement.
CTGTCTCTCTGTCTGTCTGTGTCTGTCTGTCTGTCTGTCTGTCTGTCTGTCTGTCTGTTGCCGTAGGGACTGGGTCACTCTGCTATGCATGTGCGGGGATTTAATTTCTGATCCGGCTAACCTTTTTCGGTGAGGGAAATCCTTTTCCATTGACGGTGCTTGTGGAAGTTACAATAACGGCACTGAAGAACAATTTGGCCATTTGTGGACGATTTGAACGGCATATTGTTCAGGTACAGGAAAACGTCCAGCAATTTTATGTCCCCGAGAGGAGAAACACGAAGCGGATCAGCTCGTGGCGCTTAGAAGAAAAAATTCCATCGAGCGTGAACAGTGGATGTTGATATAACGGGAGCACTTACATATCAGTGCAGCAGACGTTAGCCTATGCGAATGAGTACAAAACAGACCAGTCCGACAATAATTTGTAGTACAGTGTTTTTCATCATATTAAAGCGTAATCAACTCAAGGGGCGAATCAACCTGGAAAGTTGCAGAGAAAGTGAAGACAACAAGAAATAATTATGCGTGTAACTATTGCTGCTACAAAGGCTTTGTTAAAAAGACTTGCGTCAACAAGGGAAAACACGATTTCATCTTGCAAGTTTTCATCTCAGTATTATGGTCCTCTTTGGTTAGAATGATTTTGGAATGACACAAACACGGCTGAAGACGTTGCGTCCGCCGGTGATGTCTTGCGCAGGAAAGTCAAGGCTCAGAGCGACGAGAGCAGACTGACAGACAAAATGTTAACTTTAGCTGATCTGAAGATAACCCACTCTACGACTTGCAATGCACGCTCAAGGACATCATGTAGCCTCATTTTACACGACTGGATTGAAAAGAATGATGAAGTGTCACTCATCGCTTATCTGAACCAGCTGCCTTGCGAGCCCTTTGTTGGCAAATTCCAGGGGTGACAGTTTCTCCTGTAGACGCAAAATGTATTAGCACAATAAATATTTACTCCAACTTAATGTTCGTGATAAGTGGGCATCGACCGATCTATTCGACTGCCTTAATATTGCGGTTCTCCTACAGCAATGGAACTAGTGAGTGTAGAGACTAAATCAGTTTTTATCACACATACAAATGTATTCAGGAACCAGGGTGGCACAGTCCCCCATTTTAACATCTCAATTGCATGTCGTAAAAAATAGGCTCCACAATAAAACGTTGATAAAGAGCTGCGCACTGGACCAGCAAGTCATTTTTGGATATACAAAAAGGCAACTGCCGATCGAAAATAAGTGTTCTAGATCATTTAGAATACAAGGCTGCATTTGTAAAATACACAAACAAAGCACAAGGACAGACTGGACTGACAAAACTCTGGGATTTGTAGCTTTTTTCAGAATTGGCAAAATACTTCCAGCCCGTCCCTTATCGACTATTTGCGTTGCCTGTGCTGTCCCGCCTGTGGTCACTGGACCTTTGTTTTCTGGAGTCCTGTGATGCCGAGGTGACACGGGTTTGTATCACGCTATTTTTCTCTTTAAAAAGCTAAAAGATGACCATGCATCAAGAAAACTGAAAAAAACTAAAATTTTCCTGCCCTGTTTTGCTACGAATAGTAAGACAAAAAGCATTCTTTCACAGCCTTAACACAGTTTAAACTGTCACAAGTGCAATGGTCCTATCAAGCTTTCAAAGAGTTGCTAAAAATTAATCGAGTGACAATACATTTATGAAGTTTGTACTATTCTGCGTGTGCCATTTTACACTGTAACCTCTCACTTTATTCAACAGATGCAAATTCGCTCCGTTTTCCACCAATATCACCGCTATTTCTGCCCTCTCCTCCTGGCAAGCCATGTGTCTGAAGAAAGAACTATGTTACAAACCAGAAATACTGCTGTTCCTGCAACTGAGAACTTGAAATTTTTCTGCGATCAAGCTCCTCCCCCACCTCCTTTTGAATCTCCCTTCTTTTCGAATGTCCCATAGCTGTCTTATTCAGAACAATTCACTGAAGCATGTTCGTCATCTTTCTTGAAAGATCCTTACCGTAGTAGTAACTGATCCCACTCAGCACTTCGCGGTCTATTGATTGTGAGCGGAACAAAAGACATCGAAATAATGCCAAATTAAAAGGCAAAACTCTGCATCTTTGGTGTGGCAAAACATCATGCAGCTTTGTTGTCAATTGAACACCTCGTTTAAGTAGTTGTTGTAGTAGTGTGGGACTGTGGGACTCGTTTAAGTAGTTGCAAAAGAGGAAACATTGTTTCCCAAAATGTTTTCCCCTTTGAGCGAATACTAAAACAGAAAAACTGTTCCAGATTTTTTTCCAGTAACATTTTGCTTCCACAGCAAAAGTTTCCGCGTTTGTTTGCGAGCTGCAAGAAACATTTCGGGATACAATATTTCCTCCTTAAGTTACTCATTCCATTACAATGATCACTCTAAGTTCTATATCATTTCACGTCCGCAATTCAAATATATTAAATTTCTTGCATTCATATGAAACGAGTTTACGTTTTTACCACGGATTTGCTAGTTTTGCAGGAACCCCATTGAGTGGCTCCTTGCCATTTTCCCCAGCGTGACCGCTCAACAATGGTTCGACTATAGTATAAAACATTTTGTTGATAGTAATATCATTTATCTTGGTAACCATAGCAACGTTGTATTTAAGTCAGTAAGGCTTATGTTAGCCTCTGGTGTTGAGGGAATGAAAGTGCTCAACAAAGGTTCGACTACAGTATAAAATAATCCAGTTATGACAAAAGTAAAGGAGATGGAAACCCTTGCCATACAACTAGTTACTGAGTTAAAAACAGCACATGTACTCACAGAGCTGTGTTGCCTTCAACGTCCTGTACATCACAGTTCGCATTGTGTTTTAGAAGAAGCTTGACCATTTTGGAATAGCCCCTGTATAAACCAACGTGAAAACCAAAATGACATCACAGTTGGTTTAAAGTACGAAATAATTAATCATTAAATTTTGAAAGACAATTTATTCCAAAAAGGCAGCGACGTCGGGAAAACACGACTGGCTGTACAACATGTATTCCCATAACTGTGTTAGACGAAGAAAAAAATTTTATTTCTTCAGTCGGTTATACTGCATAGCGGAAAAACTGTTTTGTTTTTTTTGTTGTTGTTGTTGTTTTTTTGTCGTTGTTTTTGTTTTTTAAATGTTGGCATGCCATTAAGTTGAACCAGTCAACCAACCTAGATACAGCACGGTGCAGCGGAGTACCAGCAATGGTTTTGTCCTGTGCATTCACATGAGCCCCATTTTGAAGCAGATCCTCTGCAATCTATTGGCAATGGCAGCAGTTAGCACGTTATCTCCACAGTTAAAACTGAATTGATTATTAGTACGTATTAGTGATTAAAAACGTTCGTCGCACGTGGAGGTCAGGTGCCCCGGACAAAATGCCAAAGGCTGGCCCGCAACCCAGCCCCTACCTTATGGAACCACCCACGTGGCCGGCAGTGTCCGAAACCCAGCCACAAGCCCCCGCAACCCACCCCACAGGAGGTACGGGGGGGACCTAAAGACACCCCAAGAAAAAAGGGGGAGGGGAGGGAACACAAGCAAACGCCCCAAGACTGCACACAACAACAGACCGTTTAACTACGCAGTAAAACCAGAAACCTTTACCGTCCTGCAAGTACGAGAAGACCGCTGACCGCTTGCAATGTGGATACTGATGACCACTCAGGCCAGAAGGACTGGTATACAATGCAACCCTAACCCAACGCAAAAAAAAAAAAAACAAAAAANNCGGAAAAAAAAAAAAAAAAAAAATGCATGCGTGATCGACAAAAAAAATGATAGCTAAAGTCACGGCTGTACGTTCTTCGGATCCCCATGATTGGGCTTGATTCAAACGTTTACGCAATATAGTTAACAACGAAATCAAATAATTTATTCTGCTAAGAATAGTATTATAAGAACGCCTTGGACGAGTATTGTAGATACTCTAAAAAACCCTGGCAGACTATTCATGAGCTCACTAATCAGAAGGCTAACAAGACATCGGTCAAGGAGATAAAAATGAATGACGTTTCCATCACTAATGCTTCTGAGCTATCTGATGCTGTCAATCATTATTTTTCTACAATCGGTCCGACACTTGCAACTGAAATTCCCTTATCTGAAGGTGGCACGAGCCACCTTGACCATCAATGTTCTTACTTCAGATAATAGGTTTTACTTCAGACCAATTAACAGCAGAGAAGTTTGCTCTCTTTTAAACAAACTCTCCAAATCAAAGGCCACGGGGTCTTATTAAAATTTCCGCAAGGATTTTTCACAAATGTGCCGATCTTATTTCTACCCCAATGCGTGAGATCTTTAATGAATCACTTGCCTCTGGAGTATTTCCGAATGCCTGCCGGAAAATGCGCCAAAGTCACGCCCCTGTACAAAGGCGGTGAACAGCAAGATATGAATAATTACCGCCCAATTTCTGTGATGTCAACTGTAGCTAAGGTGTTTGAAAGGCTTGGATACAGTCAACTTTACGATTACCTTTCTAAACATGAATTAATCTGAAAACATCAATCTGGATTTCGAGCACCCCATTCCGCCGTTACGGCCCTTCTGGAAGCTACCGATCAATGGACTTTTAATATTGACAGTGGAAACGTTAATGTCGCCTCGGTTTTCCTAGATTTAAAGAAGGCACTCGATACTGTGTATGTTAGCGCTATACGAAGCATCATCCTTGAATATGCTGTACCAGCATGGGCATAATTTTATATCCCATTGTACCTAGAGGACGCGATTGAGTCGATCCAGAAAAGGGCGCTAGCAGTCATCTTCCCAGGTGTACCCTATGATGAGGCTCTACGAAGCGCAGGAGTTACAACCCTTGCTGCACGCAGGGACCAAATATGCAAGAGTTTTATTCAGAACATTAAAACCCCCGGATTCCTTTCTAATCTACTACCAACTACAACAGAAGTCTCCCACGGGTACACACTCCGTACAGGACAGATAAGATATGACAAGGCTTTAGGTAATACATCTCGCTTGAATAATTTTGTTACTTATAAATTCCAATGATTATTGTACCTGCTGACTGCTCATGTAATTCAGTCCTCTGACTGCAATATGCGTCAATAAACGAGATTATTATTGTTATTACTATTATTATTATTATTATTATTACTATCACTATTACTATTATTATTATTATTATTATTGTCGATCACGAAATCTTGTCATCAAAAATGGCTCAGTATGGGTAGACGAAGTCGCTCAAAATTGGTTTAGATCTTATTTAATGTTTCGTCCATGGTTCTCTAAGTGTTGTACACTTATATGCGGAGTGCCCCAGGGGACAATCTTGGGCCCTCACTTATTTGTCCTCCTTAAGCTTTGCAGTGGTTTCGTCGTTATCTAGCCCCCCGCTATCAGGTTATCACGATTGGGACAGCATCATCGGAACGCCCGCAAGTGGCCAGTGGAGTGCCTCAGGCGAGTACATTAGGACCTCTCCTCTTTAGCATTTACATGAATGATTTGCCATCAGTTCCACACCATTGTTCTGTCCAATGCTACGTGGACAACACTAAGCTCCTGCTGTCTTTCCGGCTTCAAGACCAACCACGCATAGTAGCAGAAATAAATCAAGACCTTACAAGAATACTTAACTGGTGTTTCGATAACCAGTTACTGTTAAATCCTGACAAGACGAAGCTCCTAGATTGTGGCAGTAAACTTGGAGTCGCTACATGTAAGACTCGCAACTTGAAGCTTTCGTTCCTTGGAAAACAGCTTACTCCAGTGGAGGCTGCCAGAGACCTTGGTGTTATATTGGATACAAGTTTAACTTTTGACGATCATGTCATTGCAACTGTCGCTTCTTGTATGTCGCGACTAGGCTTGATAAACCGTGTTAAACATTGTCTTGACAACCGTACTTTAATTGTTATTATCAACGCATTAGTTTTCAGTAAACTTTTTTTTTATTGCTCTTCAGTCTGGAGCAATACTTCACAATGTAACATTGCCAAACTCCAAGCTGTTCAGACTTTTGCGTGTAGAATTGTTAGTGGGTCAAAGAAATACGATCATGTTACTGCCATTCTCAGACAACTCAACTGGCTCCCCGAGAAACAACATATGTGTTATCGCGATTCAATTATGGCATTTAAATGCATGAATGGCCTTGCTCCGGGGTATCTATCTGATCAGTTTACTGCGCGTTCATCAATATCAAAACGCAAAACGAGAAACTCACAGCTGTTAAATATTCCATTATTTAAAACTGCAACTGGCCAAAAAACTTTTTACTATCGTATGGTATCTCTCTGGAACGCTCTGCCTCAAAATATTAAGTTAAGTCAATCGTTAGCTCATTTTAAGACCCTGATGAGGACAAGACTCTTAATAGATAGCTAACTGAATTTATCTAGTACGGAATATTTTAAATCTTCTAAGTCTGTAGCTTCTATTAGATTTGAATTTCTGAGCGTATTTTAAATTTTATTCACATAGAATTAATTTTATTGTATTTTATTGTTATTTGTTATATATTTCACTGAAAAGCCCCTTGGGGACGTGGAATAAACGTATATATGTAGGTAGGTAGGTAGGTACATGTAGGTTGGTATGTACAGGCCCCTAGCAAGCATAAAATGACTGGGGGGGGGCTGAACGAGTGCCCCCCCCCCCCGATTTGGTCCCTCAGTTAAAGCATACTTCTTGGTACATGTCAGATCACTACATTTGCCTACAATACCTTTTGTTCTTGTCTCTAATTTTCCGTTCGTGTCGACTTTGATGAAAGTTTGGGATATTGTTCGCGGAAAACTTGCCAAACAATTGCTTTTCAACAGTACCTCATATCTATTCCTTGATGCTGCATAATGCAGGGGTGTTTGACCACCTTCATTTGTGCCGTTTACATCAGCTCCATAACCAATCAGCATAGACACTATTGCATCTCTTCCAGCTGATGCAGCAATCATGAGTGGTGTCCACTGTGACTAACAAGAGAGTAAAAATAGCACTACCTCAGTTTCAGTATGATCAGAGGGTTCATCCGAAAGTGCCAAGAAATAAGAGAATGTTACTAAGACATTTTCAATTGATTATACATGTTTTGTTTTTTTTTTGTTTTTTTTGTAACCATGTCAAGGTATGGCTCTCCCCCTGCTAGGTAAATTCACCTTTCATAAAATAACCTTTAAATGCTCAACATAGTCAACCATTCTGGGCCAATTCATATGGAGAAGAATCAGTTTGCGTCATAATGATAATAATGTACAAGTACACCATGTCAGCAGCCCATATTCTATTTACCTTTAGCATAATTAAAATGAGCAATGATCACAGGCCCCTTGAAGCCAATATTTCAAGTAATCCTTGGTTTAGGTTACACTGTTAACTCTGAAACTGTCTCGTTGAACTTCAGTAAATTTCTGACTGCTTTCACGCTTTATGCAAATTAGGCTCTAAGCCATAAGTTACCTGTACCATGCTTAAGTTGGAAAGACGTCTTAATGGAAGAAAGTGAACTAATAGTTTTACTATCCAACATCTCTATTTTTTAAATACACTTTTGTGGGGTTATCATGAAACAGCGTCCTTTTAGAAACCATTTGACTTGATTGTCAATAAAGAAACAGCTCAAGAATTGCCTGTACTGAAACATAATAATTATATAATAATTAATTTTATCATTTTTTCAAAGATAACATCTCAATTATTTCTGTACATAAAGTTTGGGGTCAATCTGTCAAAATGAATTTTTTAGGACCAAAAAGCTTTGCCCATCATACCCTTACCAAAGCAAAACTATGGCAAAGTTAATTATGGCCACTTTTGA
>BLFK01000134.1:3982254-3989754 GCA_014634185.1 Astreopora myriophthalma | reverse complement strand
ATAATTTTGGACTGACGGTAACTTGTAGCTGTGGCACTTTCATTCGACAACTGGGAATTCAATTCTTGTGTTTGCCACACTTGGCATATTTAAGCACTCATCACGATGACGCTGAAATATATGAGCTGCATTCATTCGTGCGATTGGTCATGTGGCTTATATTACATTCTTACCTCATCTATTTTTGTCGCCAAGCTCGGTTTCAAGTCGATTTTCTTCTTCAATTCTCTGAAATTTCCCTCATAAGCAAGAGCGCAAATCTCCACACGGGACATACTGCACAACGTTAATAATTTTTTCAACATGGCGGCTCCGAGAGCAGCTGTTGGGAACTAGCCAGCACTAGTCCCCCGCTAGGTTTCCATTCGAGGCTGCGATCCCTTTGGTCAGCACCAGGGATACTAGGCTAACCAAAGATAGGGACGACTGTGATTGGTTGGTGAAAACAAAGAACAAAGACAACGGCAGTTGTTTGCGCGAAGTTTACAACTGTCAATTGTTTGCGCGAAGTTTAGGACTGTCGTTGTTGTAATGCAATTGATAATCACCGCATTTACCAGGCTCCTGCTGTCCTGCATTTACCTATAGTTAAGAAAATTCAAAGAGGACAGATTGCAATAGATTGTTGCTTATGAAAATACCCGAACGCAGCAACTGTTCACCAGTAGGATGCCTAAAATGTGTGCAATTCCACAATAGGTTTCGGCTCCGTTAAATCTTATACCATCTGCGTAACATTTTAGGAGGAGCCACCCACAGAGTGGAGTATAAGCTATTACAACAGCCCACGCGATTGGCTCAGAAAACAATAGAAGTATTGGATGAAATGATATATGAAATGAATCATACATTGAACTGCGGATATGAAATCAGATGAAGCTACGATCCTCGCAGTTATGGACGCAATTTTAGCAAATGCGTAGAGAAGCCTGAAAAAATTCAGGACTTCAACGGGGTTTGAACCCATGACCTCGCGCGATGCCGGTGCGACGCTCTAACCAACTGAGCTATGAAGCCACCATTTGAACCCACAAATGACCAACTCCCAACATCAGTGGCTTCATAGCTCAGTTGGTTAGAGCGTCGCACCGGCATCGCGAGGTCATGGGTTCAAACCCCGTTGAAGTCCTGGATTTTTTCAAGCTTCTCTGTTGTGTCCATATGCAAGAAATGCCCCGCGGATAAAACGGCCGACCGAAAACCTTTAATCTTACTCAATATCTACTAACTTACAATATGTTAATGCGGGAACGCATGCTATATAAACCTTTACATCCGCTCTGGGAATTACATAACTTCTTATTTATCAAAAACCTTGTTCATTAACACGTAGTCCATTCGTTAACATTTGCATAAAATTACGCATTTGCTAAACTTGCGTCCATGACTGCGAGGAGCATAGCTTCATTTAATAGAAGTATTCAAAGAAAAACAGAAACAATGAACCCTAACCCTAAAAACAATAGAGCTGCGTCCTAACCAGATCCAATGAAATTGGAGGTTGTAAACAGCTGCGTGGTATCTGACAGAGTGAGCACAGTTACTGACTAGTGTACTAAGGAAAGCAACGTAAAATAATGTAATCCTAAAATAACGCACTAAGTGCACGTAAGCTACACAAACAAGGCACGCGCATAGCACACGCAAAATTGCTTCTGCGCAAGCAAGACTGCATCCAAGGGAAAGGGAGCAGTGCTTATAGAAACAAAAACTAGCTACGACAGAATGTTATAAAAAACCTAAATTAAAAGGGATACGGCAGTGTTTTTCAACCGTGAATCGCCAATCTAATATCCCGTAGTGTAGTACAGTGGAACCCCGATATAACGATATGCTAAGGGAGCAGTGGAATTAGATCGTTATATCGAGACTCCCGATATAACGATATTGCCGTAAAATAACCGAAATTATTAAAAACTGAATCATTGGATAATGAAATTCAACACTTTTCATTGGCTTAGCTATCATGGTATATGAGCTAATATAACATAACCTCCAAATATGGTAAGTGTACGCGTCAGCTTAAATGTTTTTCCCTGAGGAAACGATGGCGGCCGGCGAAAATCGCTTCGCGCCGGAGTTAAATGAAAAAGAAGTCCTTGAACTGTTACAAAACGCAACACCAGGGAGCACAAAGAGAGCCACAAAGTATGGCATGAAAATATTTCAAGGTAGCAACTTCTAAACTTTATTTTGACAATTTAAGCATCTGCGTTTATAGCTTAAAAATGCGAAGCAAAACAATGCAAGTTGAAATTCGGGAATTTGTTGTTGAAATTTGTTGTTGAAAGTTGAAATTCGGGAAGATTTGTCTAATCTTGGGGGCGTTTTTAATAAAACAATTATTCCACACGCGCTTGTTGGATATGAGATGATTATAGCCAACTCGGCGCTACGCGCCTCGTTGGCTGTCTATCATCTCATATCCAACGCGCGCTCGTGGAATAATTGTTAAATATACAGCAGCTAAAGATATTCCTGGGCTTATCCTCTTTCTTGATTTTGAGAAGGCTTTTGATACTCTAGAATGGTCTTTTTTGTTAAAACTCTTCAACACTTTGATTTTGGACCAATCAAATAAAATCTGATAACCAATCTGATAAACTGGATAAAAGTATTCTACACGGATATTGAAAGTTGCACTCTGAATAATGGTAGGCCGAGCAATTTTTTTCAGCTTAGTAGAGGTGTAAGACAGGGCTGCCCTTTGTCTCCTTATCTGTTTTTCCTTGCTGTGGAAATAATGGCTGAAGCATTTCGCAAAAATGCGAGAGTTAAGGGCATAGTCATAAATGGCAAAGAAATCAAATTGAGTCAATACGCGGATGATACGACATTTGTGTTAAACGGCTCCGAAGAATCTTTAAAAGAATCTCTTAATTTATTGGACACATTTGGAAGCTTTATGGATAGGCTCAAACGCAAGGTCGATCGGATCTTAAAATTTGCCGTGAGAGAAATTTCAAATGGCCAAAAGAGAAGGTCAAGACCCTTGGTGTATGGCTCTCGACAAACCCAGGCACAACAATGTCCCAAAATTACAAGGAAAAACTCGAAATAGTGAAAGCGATACTAGGCTGTTGGAAGTTACGTCGAAATAGCCTTTTAGGAAAAGTTGCTGTGTTGAAAAGTCTGGCAGCGTCGCAACTAGTATATATTCTCTCTCCTCTAGAATCAAATTATAAGATTTTAAAAGAAATAAACTCTTTTTTTTTTTTTTACGGAGCGATAAGGGAGATAAAATAAAAACAAATGTTGTGATAAATGATTACTTAGAAGGAGGAATCAAAATGATTGACACTTTCTCCTTCAATAAATCCTTAAAAGCCTCCTGGATTAAAAAATATTTAGATGTTAATAATAAGTGCAGTTGGAAATATTCTTTGATCTGGAATTTCATCAGTTTGGTGGAGACTTAATATTATGGCATAATTCTTTGATACCTATTGGAAATAAACCTGTTTTCTATAAAGATTGGTATTTGAAAGGAATAACAAAGGTAAAACATTTATACGGCAATTCTGCCGACCTTCTTAGTTGTACTGACTTTCAAAATAAATATAACTTAAAAGTTCAGCCCCTAACTTACTTTGGAATAGTCTATGCTATCAATCGCCTAAGTTGAATTAAGGATCTACCAAAACATGATTGTTCATTAATGAAATTCGTAGAGAGTGCAACGCCAACTAGATTTGCATATGGCAACCTTATTTCATCTAAAAGCGAACAACCTCACATTTGTCAGCATAAATGGTCCAATGAAATTAATCTGCCACCAGACGAAAAGATTGACTGGAGAGCAGTGCATCAGCTAGTTTTTCAGTGTACAAAAAGTTCAAAACTGATAACCTTCAATTATAAGTTTCTACATCGCCGTCTAGCGACTAATACGTTTTCAAAAAATATGAGGGTTCTTGAAGATCATAAATGTACTTTCTGCCACTCCGAAGCAGAAAATTTGTTATACTTCCTTTGGAAATGTGAAATAACGCAGGATTTTTGGATTAGTGTTTTTTCGTGGCTTAAGTCCTGTCAATTAATTAACACTTTTCCTCAAGTACATACTGCTCTAGCCTAAGGCCAGATAGGTCAAAAAAACAACCTACAAATAAATTTTTGCCTTTTGCTCGCCAAACATTATATCTGGCTATGCAAACATAAAACGAACAGTCCAAAATTCATCGATTTCCTCTGTTACTTCAAGCATATCTACATAATTGAAAAAACTCGAGCGACCGTCTTAAAGAAATGGGAACCATTTGCACCTTTTTCTGACACCTTTTGTTTTCTCCTCTTTCTTGTGTTGCTAATTAAAATATTTATCCTAACCTCCAAATTTACGAAGATTTGCGGTCTGGGTGAACCTAGTTTCAGCGTCCTTCCGCTTTCCTGACCATTAGCACTTTTGAGGTCCTAATACTATGTTTGCGAGTAGCCACAAACAACTGTAAGTAGTGTTTAGTGTTTTTGTGTATTTTGTGTATTGTAAGTAGTGTAAACACAATTTTTGTAAGTAGCTTAAGTATCTTATTGCCAATGACGTAAGTACAGTCGAATAAGTGAAGTAAGTAATTTGTAAGTAATGCTCTTTGTGTTGAAATAAATAAATTTTAAAAAAAAAACACAGCTCAAATCCCCCAGTCTAAAGGTCCATGCCAGCCGAGACAACAATAGTACCTCCTGCTCGCCCCAGTCATCTTCCTTCAGTTATATTCAGAAATCTTTTGAGTTCTTCTGCCAACCTGCCTCATGGAGGCCGGTTAAAACATTTTTTGCCAGCATGGCAAAAGAATACAAAGGACCTTGGGTCGTTCAAGTGGTCTCAGGTTATCAAATAGAGTTTGTCGAAAATCCTGTACAGCACAAAACCCCTACTACTACCCCATCTGCACAAGATCACCAAACCATAATCGATCAGGAAGTTAATTCAGGAACTACTATCAAAAGGGGCAATCCATTCTGTCCAACCCAACACCTACCAGGAACCCAGATTCATCAGGACCCCTTCTTTAGTTCCCAAAAAGGGAGGGGATTACAGGCCAGTCATAAATTTAAAACCCCTGAACTGTTTTATTCCATACGAACACTACAAAATAGAGTCCATACACATGTTGAAGGACCTTTTTCTTAAAAAAGGGCTCACGTGGTGAATATAGACCTAAAGGATGCTTATCTGGAAGAATCACCAGAAGCTTCCGGTGGAGAGATTCTCTCCTGGAATTCACATGTCGTCCCTTCGGCTTAGCAAGTGCCCCAAGGGTATTTACCAAACTGTTAAAACCAGTGTTGCCAATAATGAGACAGAGATGGATCCGCTTCATAGTATACTTAGACGATATCGTTCTCATGGTCACTCAACCGATCTGGTGCTCCAGCATACTGCTTCAACTCTAAACCTCCTGGAAGCGCTGGGCTTCACCGTTAACTACCAAAAGTCCATACTGGTACCTTCCCAGCAAATGGAGTTCCTACAAGGCAGGTCATAAGTGTTGGGACACTTACCACATTTGTAGACTATTTCCCCCTTCCCCCTTTACAATGTTGCATTTGAATAGTTTGAGAGTGCAAAACAAGTGTATGGAAGGCCCGATATCTTTCAACATTGTTTGGGGTGAGGAGGGGTGTGTGGATAAAGTCATCAACAGATCCAGTTTTAAAGGAATAGAGCTGTTAAAAGTGCAGTTAGTTAGTTTATGCAGTGGTTTGACGAGTGTCCCGTGGACTTTTGACCTGCATTGTGGGTGCACTCATAAACTCAGTCAACCTCATCCTCAGCCTTCCCAAGGAGAAGTTAAGAAAGATTCGGTCAAAGTGTCAGGACCTGTTAAAAACCCGTCACTAGCGAAAGAGAGTCTTCAAAATTTCTGGGCCTCCCGTCCTTTTCCATACAGGCAGTCTTTCTGGCACCCCTTCACTATCGATATCTCCAGAAAGCAAAGAACTCTGTCCTCAGATCTCACAGATCATACAAAGCTATAGTCCATGTACACTCAAGAGTGCCTTCAGGAGGTACAGTGGTGGAAAGACAATCCAATTGCACAGAATGGGTAAGCCCCTCTCCATCATCCAATAGATCTGGTTATAGAGACAGATACGTCACGTCAAGGATGGGGGCTCATTGCCAAGGTCTGTCCACGGGAGGCAGATGGCTTCCCGAAGAGACATCATACCACATCAACTGCCTCGACTAATGCTGGCAGGCTCGCTAGCTATAGTGTCCTTTACAAAAACAAAAACCAGGGCTCAGGTACTGCTACTGATGGACAACATTTCAGCAGTAACCTACATAAACAAAATGGGAGAGACACTCTCTCATGCAGTCCTACCTGGCCAAAAATCTGTGTAATTGGGGTCTCACCCACAATGTGTTAGTGAAAGCTTAATACATTCCGGGAGTACAGAATGCAGAGGCAGACCGCGAATCCAGATTGTTTCTGGATTCCAGCGATTGGAAACTACATCGAACAATCTTCAACCGCCTCTGTTACAAGTGGGGGTCCCCTGAACATAGACCTGTTTGCTTCCCTTCCAAATCGGAAGTCACATTCATCAGTATTCAACCAGATATTCTGATTTTTACCGACCTCACACTTGTAGAACCAATGTTAAAAAAATTTCCCTCCTGTTTCAAGGTCCTAAATTTGGAACTCTTTATCGACTGACATTAAAACCGTTCCAACTTTAAGCACATTTTTTAAGCGACTCAACAAAACATTGTTGAGAGATAGACAGAACACACTTATTAGCACTTATCCTCAATTCAATTTTTTTAAATTAATTTCTTGCACATGTTATGCACTCATTATGAGTCAGTATCCTTAACACTAGGAGGGAAGTTTCAATTTCTGTAGTAAGCCCTTAGGTCACCGAGACTTCCGCGCCACAATGTATTTTCTAACTCTTTACTTTCGTTCTTTCTTTCTTTCCTTCTACCTTTTTTATGTAATTGCTTGTACTTAGTTCCTTGACACTATATTATCTTGAACTAGATTCACTTGTTACCCGATTGTGCTATATCACTTTCGTTACGACTTTTCTTTCTGTAATGAAAATCGTATTATGTGGCAAACGACTAAAATAAATAATTAAAAAATAAATAGCGACAAGTATGGTTCCGTGAAAAATACTCAACTGAACATGCAATTCTCAACATTATCAAAAAAATTCAAACGAACTTCGACAAAAAACTTTAATCACGTGGGGCCGGTTTTTATTGATCTATAAAGCAAAGCATTTGACACGGTTAATCAAGATATATTGGCAAGTTATATCATTATGCGACTGGGAAGAAAATTAACGATTGGTTTGCTTCGTATCTTAAAGCTCGATTACGGACCTCGGAAATCAAGAGTCACATATCAGAACTGAAAAACGAAACACTAAGCGGTGTCCCCAAGGGGTCCGTTCTCGGTCCTCGGATTTTCTTGATTTGTATAAATATATTTGTCACTTGGCTCGGTTTCCTTTGTTCTATTCAGGGGAATACATTACATAACCCCA
>BLFK01000134.1:3953898-3961398 GCA_014634185.1 Astreopora myriophthalma | reverse complement strand
AGGTTAGTTAGAAGATGCAGATATTCTTATGTCTATGGACGTAGTTTTTGTATGAAAATTTAATGTTTATTTGAAATAGACCCATGACCAATAGCACAAATGACCCAGATTTAAATCTACAATCCTTTAATGATCTCGGTATATTTACATTAGAAGAGCTTAATGAACTCTCCAATGTCGTTAAACCGCATCTCTCTTCATTCCATCTAAACATCAGAAGTTTATGTAAACATATCGACGAGCTGCATAATCTTTTAGACAACATTCCTTTCGAATTTGGTATAATTGCTTGTTTAGAAACATGGATCACGCCTCAAGTTGATCCAGAAAGTATAAAAATTGCAGGATGTAATTTGTTAACAGATAATCGCAAATGTTCAATTAGCGGCGGGGTTGCTTTATATTTAAAGTCAAATGTTAACTATATGTTAAGAGATGATTTAAAAAAAAAGGTATTGAAAATATATGGGTTGACACACAAGATTTGCTGATAGGTGTCACTTACAACCCTCCTAATAGGTCCCAACGTGAATTTCTTGATGAATTTGAGCAAGTTTTGCATTCCATTTTTCTGTCTAAGCGGAAATGTATGATCTTAGGTGATATTAATATCAATACACTTGTTAAGAGCACAATAGCAAAAGAATACCTTAATCTGGTCCATTCTGAAGGCTTTAATCCCTTGATATTTGAAGCAACTCGTATAAAAAAGACCACAATAAGTTGCGTCGATCATATCCACTCCAATTTTGTGACCTCAAGCACAAGTGGTAGTACTGCAGTCGAAATAACTGATCATTTGCCTGTTTTTAGCCTTTCATATATACGATCCTTTACTAAGCGCCTTTCCCGATACCATCGAAATGAGAGACTTTAAAAGATTTGATGAGATTGCTTTCCGTGACGAATTAAGGAATGAAAAATGGAAGTCTGTTTATAACAGTAGTGATGCGACTGAAAGCTTAACTAGATTTCTACACATTTTCAACAGGATTAGCAATAAACATGCACCAATTGAGGTGGCTCAAACCGGTTTCAACACTTTCAAGAGCCTCACTTATCAGAAAGATTGACACTATAACACTATCACGTATTAACAATGTTATGTTACCATATGAAACAGCAATTATTGCTGAATAAAATGCGGGCGTTATTGTGACGTAATACGTAACCATGGTAACCGGAAAGCCCTATAAAAACCCCCTATATTTCGGCTTTAGTCGCTCGTATCTCAAAAAGGAACTCGGTGACCCCCATTTTTTAATGCTTGAAAGTGATCAGCAGACCGAGATAAAACTGTTTGCAAACTTTCAAAAAATTCTGTGGAGCGGATTCTGAGCCACCTTATTTTTTTTATTTTTTAAGGTGGCTCTGAATATGCTCCACAGAATTGTTTTAAACTTAGCAAAAAGTTTCATCTTGGTCTGTTGATCACTTTCGAGCAATAAAAAATGGGGGTCACCGAGTTCGTTTTTGAGATGTGAGCAACTTAAGCCAAAATATAGGGTGTTTTTACAGGGCGTTCCCGTTTCCATGGTTACATATTACGTCACAATAATGACCGCATTTTATTCAGCAATAATTGCTATTTCATATGGTACCCCAACATTGCTAATACGTGATACAGTGTTGTAGTGTCAATCGTCCTAGTCTCTTGAAAGTGTTGAAACTGGTTTGAGCCACCTTAAATCAATTAAGATTAAAGGTAAGTCAAATAAACCCTGGATAACTAAAGGGTTAAAAAAATCGATGAAAGTTCGTAATCAGCTGTATAAAAACTGGTTGACGACCCGCAACAGCTATTATTATAATAGATACAAAATGTACCGTAACAAGATCGTTACTATCAATAAGCTATACCGTACAATATATTACGATAGCGTACTTAAGACTCCACAAACAGTATGAAAATGTGGGATAACATTAACTTAATAATGAATAAAAAGCGGCCATCTTCCATTATTGATAATTTACAAGTTAATGGTAAAAATCTCCACCAACCAGCTTCAATATCAAACGCTATCAACAAGTAATTCTGCAATGTTCCAACCGAACTTGCATCTAGCTTGCCTAAAGCAGATCGCCATTTCGCGTCCTTTATGAAGGGGAAAAAATGTATTTTCCGCTTTACTAAGGTAAGTGAAGTGGGGGTCTTCTACTTCTAGCATCGATTGTAAAAAATCGTTTGGTTATGACAAGATTCACCCTTTGTTATTATCCTCTGCAGCACTCGAAATATTTCGACCAGTGACACACATAATAAACTTAACACTTAAACAAGGTATATTTCCAGATAGTTTAAGAATTGCCAAAGTTATCCCGATTTTCAAACAAGGCTCTCGTTCCTCATGCAGTAACTACCGACCCATATAATTTCTTTCTGCATTAAGTAAAATTTTTGAGAGGTGCATTCTCAATCAACTGATATTCTATTTCCTGACGGAAAATATCTTAGTATCTAATCAGTATGGCTTTTGATCTGGATACAATACAACTGATTGCCTGGTAGATTTAATAGATGAGATAACGAAAGCCCTTGTTGAAGGAAAGTATGCTGTATCGATATTTCTAGACCTAAGTAAGGCATTTGACACAGTCAATCATTCTATTTTGCTATCCAAACTAGACCTGTATGGTATACGAGGTAATGAAAATCAGTGGTTTAGGTCTTACCTAAGCAATGGGAAGCAGAAAGTTTTGTCAATTGTGTGGAGTCTAACTTTCTTTTAGCAAACTCAGGAGTACCACAAGGGTCGATCTTAGGTCCTTTTCTCTTCTTAATTTATATAAATGATTTTGAAAAAGCAACCAACTATTTTTCCTTAAGACTATTTGCTGATGATACTTCTTTAACTGCAACTGAGAAAGACCTAGATGTATTGCTTCAGAGGATAAACTCTGAATTTGCCAGCTATTCATGAATGGTTATGCTCAAACAGATTAACCCTGAATTTAAGTAAGACAAAATACTTGGTTTTTCAACCACGACAAAAAATTAATTCTAATTTATATTCTCCTCTCAAATTAGCAGATCAGTACCTAGAACAGTCTTATAGTGTTAAATATCTAAGGCTCGTTATTGATTGTTTCCTGTCATGGCATGAGCATATTTATCATATTAGTAGTAAAATTAGCAAAAGTGTCAATATTATCACTAAATTAAAACTACATGTGACATCCCAATCTCTGATAAGTATCTATTATGCACTTGTATACCCCTGTCTTACCTATGGTTGCGTACTGTGGGGTAATAATTACGAGGCACCATTATCACAATTGGTGAGACTACAAAACAAAGTTGTTAGAATTATCAATAATGTGCCACTTCGTGATCACATTACTCCCCATTATGTGAACCTTGGCCTCATTAAGCTTCCCGACATTGTTAAATTATATACGTATCAACTATTTTATGATCACCTAATTAATAAGAAGTCCTCGAATCTCAACTTGTCTCTAGTATCTGAGCAACATAATTACGCTACTCGAAGTGCATCCTTACAACACCTAAATCCAGAATCTTTCAGAACAAATATAAGAAAAGTTTGTCCAACTATTTTAGGATGCTATTACTGGAATGATATTCCTTTATCTATACGCAACAAGTGAACTAGAAAACTATTTAAAAAAGCACTTTACCAGTTTTATTTTGCTCAGTATTGATAATTTTAACATTATACATTTATTTATTATGCGTTTACTCTTTCCTCTCTAGTTTACTTTTTATCCTAAAATAAATTAATGTACTTAATCAAAGGGCATATAATTAGTTTACTATATTTTGCCCTTTTCACTTCTTCTTTCACTGTACTTATTTTGTTAAATATTTTGTATTTATGTTTGTTAAGTGGAAGTGGAAATAAATAAATAAATAAAATGGGTCTTATTAAACCAATCAACATTGAAAGCCTTGTCAGCCAGAAGGCCGACAAGGCAAAGGCAAGATAAGGCTGACAACAACAATGCCTTGTTGTTTTTGTTATTGTCGTTGTTGTTGTTGCTGTTGTTGTTGTTGTACGCCCAGCAGTGCATGTCGACACGGGATAAGTAAAATGTTATGAGAGGAACACATAGGTTCCGGGGCCGAGCTGTTCGAAGCAAGGTTAGCGCTAACCTGGGTTAAATACCAAGACAACCTATAGGTTTTAATGAGGCTTAACCTCGGGTTAGCGCTAACCCCCCTTCAAACAACTCGGCCCGAGATAGAATTGGAGTTTAGCATGATGAAGAGTTTCAGCCAATCAACCGAATTCTGCATGTGGCTTCAAATTCGGATTCATTCCAATCTACTTGCGCCTCTATCTTGTGACCTCGGCTGTCAGGGAACTGATTTTTTTTCCAGGTTTCAGCTGTACGCACGGGCGTACGGGCGTACGGGCGTACTGTGGACGCTACTGCCGTGAGATGATGATCTGCCTTGTACTTTAAGTATATTACACCACTCTTGATCTCACCGTGCTGAGCTAAGGCCTCCTCGACTTCCTCTCTCTCGATGTGTTACATAAGTGCATGCGCCATATCATAGAATCATTTGTTTGCTAGCAAGTAGTAATCGGCTTCGTATGACCATGTAACTGTTGTTAGGGTTAGACACATTATGTCGGCATAACTTTGGGCATAATGGCATAGACAGGGCATCGAACATAATGCCGGCATAATGGCCAAGTTTATAGCATAATTTTAGCATAATGCTAAAAAGCTAATATTTTCCCTGTTTTCATAGAAGATGTAAGGAAAAATTATCGAATTTGCATCCTGTCTGATTATTCAGCTCTTTCTAAGGCTTGGTTACTGTTTAGAGGCCTGGTTACAGTATTATGCCAGGTCCATCAGGCTTCGCAGTCATCGCGACAGCAATCACAACATGGCAAATCCCGAGTCAAGTTCAGTTAACCCCAATTCAGTTTCTGGCTCTTCTGAGCAAGGAGAAACCGTGACAAACGCGTTAAGTCAATTAAGTAGGACACAAGCATCCGATTTTGCAAGTCGTGTAGTTGCTTCTAATAAAGGCGAGAACAAAACCCAACGAGGGCCAGGGAAGACGAGTCAAAAGAAGTCTACGTCTCTGAAATACGTCTCAGTAGACGCAAGAATAAGAGAATTCAAAGACAAGCCCTTTCGCAAGTCTAATGGTGAGCTATTCTGTGAGGCCTGTGGGGAAGTTTCTGAGAAAGCAAGCATTATTAAGCGCCACGTCGAGTCTTCGAAGCACAAGTCCGGAAAGGAAAGGCTATCGCAAAAGAAAAGAGAGATGTCTATAGCTGACGCGATGAGAAAACTATGACCAAGAAGTCCACCCTAAAGGAGAAATGCTCAGTGACAATCAAATAGCATTTAGAGTGAAAGTTCTCAAGACATTTCTCAAGGCAGGAGTGCCACTTCACAAGATGGATGATTTTCGTGAACTACTCGAAGAAGAAGGCTACCGTCTCACGTCGGCGCCCCACATGCAACAGCTGATTCCATTTGTGAAAAGAGAACAGGAAGAAAAAATCAAGGGTGAGATATCTGGTACCAATCTTGCTGTTATCTTTGATGGGGCAACGAGCCTTGGAGAAGCATTGGCTATTGTGATCAGGTTTGTTACAGCAGAATGGGAAATTAAACAGCGCCTGGTACGACTACAGTTGATAGCCAAACCTCTCAAAGGGGAGGAACTAGCTCGTGAACTAATTATGGTCCTTGCACAACATTATAATGTTCAGAACAACAATTAACCTTTGTGCGGCAATGAGAGACGGAGCCTCATTTTGTCTCAGACTGCAGCTTTCTATATGCAAGTCTGTTGGCCTTGGGGCTCGTCATAAAAGCAGAAGTAAAGTCTTCATAGTCTGCATCATCAGGCTCAGTTAAGCCCGGTATTGAGATAGCCCGAATTGAAGAAAATAGACCCACAAGGCCTCAAGGTTGTATTTATATGTTGAAAGCGGTAGAGAGTTCTCCAATGTAGAAAAAAATGTTCTGATCTTTCATGAAGTGTTTTATCTTGAAGATTCCTCTGGAAATAAGAGATTAAGAAAGACCCGGTTTATTATCAATTCTGATTAAACAGTTGTGCCATAGAGGTTGTTTATAGAGCTGCTACTTTCTTTTAATCTGAGAATTATAGCTGACTTCAGCCCATATATCTAAGAGTTCCCGAATTAAGGGGTTTGCAACGTGAATTGTCACGGCGATGTATCTTTTGTTAAGGATTCTGAGGTCCTCAACCAAATCTAAAGTCACTGCCACAGATTTTTTTGTCATCCGCGTATTGACTTATCCTAATCTCCTCGTTATGTACGGAAATGCCTTTTGTAGCGTTGCTTTTCCTGACCGCTTTAGCTAACAGTTCTGACGATAATATAAAGAGGTAGAGTGAAAGAGGACAGCCTTGCCTAACACCCCTTTCAAGCTTATAAAGCTACTGCTCCAACCATTATATTAAACACAGCTTTCAATATCCGTATAGAACAATTTTAATTTGATTAAAGAGGAGCCAAAGGCAAAGTGACCGAGAGTTCTATTAATAAACTTCCATCAGTTCTAAGCAGTCAAAAGCTTTCTCGAAGTCAAGGAAGAGTAGAAGGCCTGGTGTTTTCTGTTCTTCATCATATTTTATGACACCATCGATCAAAAGTACATTCTCCCCTATGAAATGCCCTTTAATGTACCCAGTTTACTCATTATTAATTAATTAATTAACTTGGAGATCACTCTTTAAGTCGGTTAGGTATAGCTTTCGTTGCTATTTTATAGACACAGTGTAAAAGAGTTAGGGTCTCCAGTTTTTTATAAGTTGTGGGTCAGAATCTTCCTTAGGGATCAGTTAGATAATTCCTCGTTTTTGAGTTATTGAGAGATTGCCTTCATTATATGCATAATTAAGCTCTTCTGTTAGAGGGTCTGCTAACTCCTCCCAAAACGCTTTATATAAAAACTAAGCTGGCAGCCCGTCGCTGCTAGGGGATTTATCCTGATCCATTTTTTTTAAGGCCTCGAGGCACTCTTGCTCAGCCCTTCACAATTGTTGGACTCATTCAGTAGGGTCTAGCCTCGTCGTGTTTGCATCTTCAAAGAAAAAGCAGTCGTTTGAAGTAAGATTTTTAGTTTTGTATCAGTCTTGATAAAATGTTTGGCAGGCGTTTAGAATATCTTTGTCCGAAGTGATAATATATTTTGTCTAGTGTGAGTTTTCCCCTTTTTGGCCGCGGCGTATTTAAGTGATTTTTCGTGCACTTTTAGTTTGATCATGTCCCACAGTAAAGCTGCGTTTACAGATTCATCGATATCCTTCTTGCGACCGATATCCTTTGGAAGTTGAATACTTTCATCCAATGAATGAATGTATTCAACTTCCAAAAACCTGGGCCTCTTTCGTTAGCATGAAAATGTATTTTCTCTTGGTACGAAGGGTATTTGGTGTCTTCTTATTATCTTTCGTCACCTCTTGAATATACACGCCTACGGCGTGTCTCTTGCTAATCCCTCATTATGTCTGTATGCTTTATATTCAGTATT
>BLFK01000134.1:3946398-3948898 GCA_014634185.1 Astreopora myriophthalma | reverse complement strand
AGGGTTGAGGCATGCAGGGGAAGGAGACTACTAGGGGGCGGGACTCAATAGGGAAACTCCCGTCTTATTTATCATTCAACCTTAGTTCAAAACTTGCGTTGGCATTATGAAAACATGCAACACCAAATTACCAGAAACCGAAATGAAACTCGTGCGGGGATAAATAAAATCACTGATGAAAGCTAAGCCTCATATTCTCAGACTCACATCTTAGAGATCCCCTTTCTCATTCAAAAGGAAAGAGATACAAATACTTCTTCACAGATCGTAGCTCCCATTGCAGGGCTATACTTTGACGTCAACACACGGGACATCTGCCATGTGCTTTTACTAGTATTATCTACGATCCAAACTTGTTGAGTTATGGACGCTTTGAATTCGAAACAATCGGTAATGTCCATAGTGTTCCGTGTGTATTGTAAATTTAAAGGTGTAATATGTGTTCGTAGAGAACCTGCCTGATTACCTAACTGGGTGTTTACTCTACGCGATACATTTGTGGAATTGTCAATGGCATATCCCTAACTAAATGGTCGAGCTTTGGCCTTCGAATCTTAGGGTGCATTCTTTTGGGATTATTCTGTCCATTCCTCTTCCGGTTTAGGATTAACGGAATAACAGGAATAAGGTTTTCCAAAAGAACGCGTATTCCGAAAACGGCCGGAATGCTTCTTGCAGAGGTGACCTGGGAACTACCGCTCGGAATAGTCAGGGCCCGGTTGTTCGAAATGTAACCGACGTTTTAATTTCGCCCTCTAAAAACATTTTCAAAAAGTGGTTTTAGACTAAAGCGGAGGAAAAGTGTAAGTCACAAGCGACAAGCAAAAATCTTTCGGAAAATCTTTGTGAATTGGTAAATAAACTGGAATCAAAGTTCACTCTAACCCAGGATTAGCTTAATCAGGTTTGAACAACTGGGCCCTGGAAACGACTGAGAATGACATTTAGGCGGCCGCGCACGATTTTGCACACTAAAATAATCCCAAAAGAACGCGTATTCTGTGTCTTACGAGTAAACCGTATTCTGTTTATTCCGTTCGGCGCAGAATGAACGGAATACTATTCCGTCCATTCCGAAAACCGAATTAAATCACAAAAGAACGCGTAAACCGACCATTCCATCTATTCCGGAATAGTCCCAAAAAAGTGCATCCTACACATACAGTGCCTGGTCTTGCAAACTACATGACACAGAGAAACCACTAGAAAGTGTTGCCCTGCAGCAATCTGACTCCCACTCTTACCAGCATTTTAAAATACAGTTTGTTTGGGGAATTAGTTTCCCACTGGTTAAGAGTGGACAGACTTGTTCCAACTAAATTCTTGGTTTTGTTGGCAACTGCGTTCGCAGAGTTCCTTGGGAAAGTAGCCCCCTCATCCAACAGGTTGAAATGGAGTTGTGGCGAAACTCACCACTGAAGTAAAACCAAATATTTGGAACTGAACATACACTACCACTGCTTTGTCAGAAAATGACCAAATGTAGGATGTTAGGAACAGGGGTTTCTACAACTCGCTTCGGAGAGTAAATTACTGAGTTTAGTTTTACGAATGTTTAAAATGTCCAATTAGGTTGCACTTTCTCTGACATTCGCAAACGATTGATTGCTGCAACTCTGAAACCCGGTTTTCCTTTGTACCCCTGTGGTCACTTCTGACCGTCGTCAATTTGCATCTAACTGGGGAGTATTTAAAACAGATTGCCTATTTTCGAATTATAATTCACTTGGATGTTTTTCATTACGCTTCAGCTTACCCTCTGAAGCTAACAATTTCTTTAAGTTCACCCTCCCCGGCACTGCAGTTGCTCCAGAATTGTAATCTTTGTCAAAAGACTCTCAACCTCTACCGAGCTCACTCCACTTCCACTCAGTGTCCTTCTTCTACTTAAGGATTTCAAGGTCGCTCACTTGATCTGTCACAATTCGTGATAACCGGAAGTCTTTGAAAACCTTTCTTGCCAGTACTCCGTGGTCTAATATAAACTGAACTATATTAGCACCAGTTCTCTCCACCGAGTCTGGAAAACGCACTGCAAAGTCCTTTCTGTAAATACAACGAAAAATGTAAAAGATTCACCATACAACGCGAAAATATGTTTTGCTGAATGAACTGTATGCGAAATAAAAAATGAACATCTAAGAGACAAGGAGGCTCAGTATCGTGGCCTCTACCAAACGAAAAAAGACAAGAAAGACGAATGAAAAGAAAGTGATAACAAGTGGAAAGGATGTTTGGAACTGCAATCTTGGACAAAATAAAATGAAACAGACCCCCCCTCCCCTCCCTCGAAATCAATGATGAAGTCGCGCGAAGGCCAACATCCGCTATTTTTCCATCCTTGTTTGTTTGTTTGTTTGTTTGTTTTTTT
This sequence comes from Astreopora myriophthalma, assembly GCA_014634185.1. NCBI lineage: Eukaryota > Metazoa > Cnidaria > Anthozoa > Scleractinia > Acroporidae > Astreopora > Astreopora myriophthalma. Next base: position 3,946,527 of record BLFK01000134.1, on the reverse strand, counting down.
TTGGGGGGGGGGTCTTAATTTTCCATATATCTTGTCCAAGATTGTGGATCATTTAGAAAAGAATTCCTATATCTTATCAGAAGTAAACTGCGGTAAATGCATGCTGGTAAGCCAATCACCTACTTACAA
>BLFK01000134.1:3934314-3943232 GCA_014634185.1 Astreopora myriophthalma | reverse complement strand
TGCGTCAAGCTTCACGTCAAATTCAGCAGTAGAGGCTTTTTAAAACTAAAGGAAGGAAGGAAGGAAGGAAGGAAGGAAGGAAGGAAGGAAGGAAGGAAGGAAGGAAGGAAGGAAGGAAGGAAGGAAGGAAGGAAGGAAGGAAGGAAGGAAGGAAGGAGGTATCGTAAAGGCAAATACAAGCGATGATTTCACCAAATCAAATCTTGTCTGGATTCATTCCTCCAAGTTAAGTGTATAACAGGTTTACGTTTTTTTTTTCTTTCAATGAGCTTTATTTAATACAATTTGGCTTTCAGGTGGCCATAGAGAGATTGACAAACTAAGAAACCAACCCTCGAGGCACTTAATAGCGTTCAATGGGTGCCCTCTACCGGCCCGTCATGATGTGTTTGACACTGCCAGGCCGGTAAAGGGCAACCATAAAAGCTATCAAATTGGCTTCTTAATGCGCGAACCTGGAGAAACGAGCGACTCCCGAAGAACAGTGAAATTGACAATATAAAGGCCGGACCAAACGATAAATGTTGGACGACCCAGCATGTTAATTGGGTGAACGGACACTTTATCGTTTGGCCACCGTGTTTGATGACCAATCAACATGTTCGATGAGTTTGGAACATGTTTGATTTGAGACAACATCAAACATTCGATCCAACATCGTTCAACATTTCTTTTGTTTTCATGTTGCAGGTGTGAAATTCTCTTGGTTTGGCCAGTCTCAATCAACGTGTTGGACGCGCGCATGCGCATTGTGACCGCAAATCGACACATGTTTTTGTTTTTTGTTTTGGATGCCAGCGATGATATCAGTTACGTTTTTCAAAGTGGCAGCGAGCGAGGACGCAGCTGCGCAGAATGTCGATCAAACTTTTAGAAAAACGAACACCAAACAAAAACGCAAGACGGTGGAGCGACGAGGAAACTGATCGCTTGATCGATCTATTGGAAAAGAACACTTGCTTTTGGATTGCAACCCGGTTCTCGGCTCTCTTGTTGTCTTCGAATCTATTATCTTATTTTCCCTCGTTTACTCGCTCAATTCTCAGTTTTTTCAAGCCCGTCTAGCAGAAATAACACTGATAAACAATGCTTCAATTTCTCTTCCTTGGCGGCATATTCAAAACATTCGCACATGGTATGGTACAACGTGGGATACCCTGGGAAACACCCACAACCCTGTGCGTCTCATGTTTGATAAAACCTGATGAATTGGATCGTCCAACATTTATCGTTTGGCCAGGCCTTAGGACATACAAAGGACTTCCAGGCGAACTGCTTATTCTTAGACTTCGCTACATTTCTTGTTATGGCTCAGTTCTGTTTTACCGCCAGTAATTCTCATTGTAAAAGACACAAGCAACGAAACAAGCAACAACCAATGAGAGTCGCTATCAGCCGACAGACCTTCGAGCTCACTGTTTCCTTCCTTCTCCCGTACCAGTGAGGCAAAGTTTCAAGGTATCTTTTCAGTTTTGATAAAGCATGCCATTGCATGGTAAATTGCTTAGTCAAATCTCTAGAAGTTAATTTGAAGGGGATGATATTCTCTGTTAAAGTCTGATATTCTCTGATATTCTCTCACTGAACAAATTCTGTTCTTAGACTGGCCAATGAAGAAAGTTATGCGAGTTTTCCGGGAACAATTGTCGGATGCCCTTAACTATTAAGAATGCAGTTATTAAAACAAAGAATTTGCATTAACTATCTATGTCTATATCTGTATAACTCAAGAGTGAGCACAGCGCAAAATAAATACAAATTCGTCACACCTTAGTCTCATCCAAAACTAACTTATGGAAGTTTGATGTCTCCACTTCTACGACACATGCCTGTGACGCCAGACACGAGCTGGGCCTTGCACTTTTGGAGCTGAACCGCCTTGATAAATTCCCTGCCATGTATGCCATCACAAATGCAACTAGGAGAAAGTGAGGAAAAAAAGTTGTACATGAATACAGTTTGTTTTTTAAGATAAGAAACACAAACACGCTCTTGTCTCGTCTTTCGCCAAATACCTTGCGTGAAACATAAAGCAAGTAATTCAAGCTTTCTGCCACGGAACAATTGAATTTCAGACCCTCCCCAAAGACAACTGAAACATGTTTCAGAACTTGAATCAATACGCCAAGGCCATTGTTGGCTTCATTTTCCTTACATAAAGAAGAGATGAGACAAGTAACGTATCATATGGTCAGTGGTCTTCGTCATGTATAAGATGGGTACTACACATATGACTTTACATTCTTACAATACTTGCTAAGTTTACTTTCGTTACTTGTCTACCTATTTTATGAGGCAGGTTTTGGGTACTACTGTTGCTAAGCAACAGTACCCACTATGACTTCACTGATGTAAGTTAAGTTAAGTAAACCGGAAAGTGTTAGGAATCCGATCTGTCAACGACCTGATCAACTCATTCCGTTACACGTAGTTCTCGCCATGGGTTCTGGACGTGTACTGTTGGCGCAGCGCATTTGCCTTTCGAAAACGGTCGTTGCCATTTCAAGGACACTTCGAAAAATTTTCACTGTTACAAGTTTGCTTTTTGCAAATAAAGAAAAACATTACCTAATCAAGAATCTAACCTGGGCTATTATATTAATAGCACACGTCACTCACCACAACACTACCGAATTGCTCGGCCAAGTACCGCAGATTCTGGCTATGTAACCACTCTATATAAAATATAAATAACAGCCGTTTATAACATCTAAACCTAACCCTAACCTCACCCAAATGCTAAGCCTAAACACCCTGATCATTTTTTTGGCTTCTTTTCTCAATCTGATCAAATTTTAGCTGATTTAGTTGCAATTTCAACTACTGTAGGTCGAATTCATGACGAAAGGCTTAGTTGCCGAGAATTGGCGTCGACCGAAATAAATGGCAACGTTACGAAAGGGAAATGTGCGCCGGCGCAAGTAAAACAATGGAGGGCTGGTCAGTGGCGTGGACGTCATGCTTTATATGCGCGAAAAGCAAAACAAATATGGCGGTGCGCGGATTTTAACGATGAAGTTTGTTTTTGTTTTGTGTTCTGAAAAACAAAAATTGCATTTTCACAAGTATTTTCATATAGGGAGTATTTGCTCTGCTGAATGGGTTGTCGAAAAATGTCTTCCCGTCTCAATGCTCGATTTACAAAGCCAAAATTCGTACCTGTCATGCGATCGATCGTGTTCATGCGGGTGACTGTAAGGAGTTAAACGAATCTAGAAGTGCAAAGTACCTCGCATTTCTTTACTTGACGTTGTTTGCTGGATCATTTGGCTCAGTGAACCATAACAAAGCTCAACGTCCCAACATAGCTCACTATATCCATAAATGCTGAGAGTGCTACAAAAAAAAGTCCACGTGTATATTATACTCTCGGCAAAATTCACGCCTCTAATTTATACTTCCCCTTGGCTGCCTCTCGGCAAATGCATGGTCGAGGAATCTAAACAATGGCTGTAAATCCTTGAGAGTGATCTCAAATGCTCCAAATGAATAAGGTTAAAACGATAACAATCGGAGAAATCAAGAGCTTCGATGGTTCCGAAAACGAACACGCAATGGTGAGCGGTACAAAAAATTGAGCATGGGTAAATGCCACTTTTTTAAAACTCTAGATTTTGGAAACTTGCAGCCACGCGTGGAATTGCTTTACACCCACGAAGCTTTTTGCTAAAAAATGAGCTCGGTGACCACCATTTTTTATTTTAGCAATATTTTCCCCGCGTTCAGAGGAAACAGGACAAAGTTAAACAAAATTTTTGGGAGCGAATTCTGCACAGCTCTTAGAATTTAATACCTTTTCCTGCATTTATAAAAATCCCCTCCGAAGAATTTTTTTTTTAAAACAGTTGTGCAGTTTCCTTTTCTAATGACTTATGTAATAACGTTAAAAAATTGGGGTCACCGACGTATTTTTCAAGACACAAGCTCTAGAATGTGTAAAGTACAACTTAATAATCTGTTCCTTGCATTGCCATGGTAACAGCTGATGGACAAAAGGTTGCTATTTTTTTACCAAGTACAAAATGAACAATCTATCTTACAACAATTTTGCTGGGAGGTCGGCTCAGTTTTTTTTAAAATCTTTCAAAGTTCATGCACTGAAAAAGACTAAAACTAGTACTAGCCACCTTAAGCAAATCATGTGGTGATTTCTTTGTATAAAAATAATAATGTGGGCAAAGCGAGTGTTTCAAGTGCTTTTTTCAGCTTCTACAGCGGTCTAGTGAGATTGTAGAGGAATATACCGATCACCACCGAGTCGTGTTTGGTTGAAAGCTACACTGGATGTATATCATACGTAAAACTAAAAACGGTTGAGAAATGCGCCCGATTAAAATAAACGAGGAATCTTTCTTTGGTATCCCATGTCCTGAGCAACCACCTTTGGTTAAACAAAAAAACGTTTCAAATGTATACACTGATAAGTATTTTTTGTAACACGTTTCGCTTGCGCGTTGTAAAAAGTTGTTTCGTGAACCGGTCCTTTTTAGCTTGAAGTGCGCTTTAAAATAGGCCATGTACCGTTAGCAGAAGCCAACATACCATAAAGTTTTGCCTTTTTGTGGAAAATTCGTAGTTACACTTATGTCTGGCGTCGAGCAGTTTCAGCGACAGCATGTTGCGCGATGACTCCACTGATAACCTTTCTTTCGGACAAGTTTAGATGGCGTGTAGGAACAAGTTTTTGTTTCGCAAATTGCGAATTTCTTAGCTTTACGCACGATCCCCAACGGGTTATCTAGAACCCGAGATATTTTTTCCTAGTTTTTCTGAATTCCTTCCCAAAGAAATTAACGCACCCACACACGGTGGACGAATTGCGGGAAAAGATCCTATAGAAATGTTCACACAGTGCGACCTATTTTCAACAAAACTGTAGAGTTTGAGACCCTTTAACCTCAAATTCACTGAAGCAAAGTGCACGAGCGGTCAAAGTGAATGACTAGCCGTTGCAATTACGTACTCAGGTCAATACAAGTTTATCGCTTAAATTTAATCGGTGATATCATTGTAATTCAGCTGTTTGTTCGACATTGTAGACCAAAGAAAAAAAGCGCAAAAAACAACAACAACAACAACAAAAACAACAAATTATTAGATCAAGAACTCCAATAGCCGATTTCCGAGTTGCTGTTTGCCTGTGGTTGAAAGCGAGTCTTGGTGCACAACTATTCAAATGGAAATGAGATGGGTATTTTCATGCATATCAACCTCATTATCATTTGAATGCTTTAGCTCCAAGACTCGGTTTCAACCAGAGGCCAACGGCAACTCGGAAATGGCCTATTAAGTCAAATACAAGATTCATTTTCAAGACCAACAATAACAAAAAGCAAAAGATTGGATTATTGGCAGTGCTAGTGATTGTCACAAAATAAAATCCTCAAGTCACGGTACTCATCTCCTCAGCCATTGTTTACGCGCTTCATTTCGTCACCGGCCTTTATCTGCGAACATTTCAGATGGAGGGACGAAGGAAATTTAGGGCAACAAGTCACACGAATAGCCCATTTCCGAATTGATGTTTGCCTCTGGTTGAAAGCGAGTCTTGGTGCACAACCATTCAAATGGGAATGAGTTGGGTATTTTCATGCAAATCAAACTCATTATCATTTGAATGGTTGAGCACCAAGACTCGCTTTGAACGAGAGGAAAACAGCAACTCGGAAATGACTCATTTCTCCCACGAATTTAAACTAGTCTGATTAGTTAGGGCTCAGATTATCACATGAATTAGAAATAAAAGCCTTTTTCTTTAGGGCCCACTTGTTCGAAAGGTGGATAGCGCTACCCACCGGATAAATCACTATCCGCTGGATAACTCAATAGGCTATTTCCGAATTGCTGTTTGCCTCTGTTTCAAAGCGAGTCTTGGTGCTAAACCATTCAAGTGATAATGAGTTTGATTTGCATGAAAATACAAAACTCATTTGCATTTGAATGGTTGGGCACCAGGACTCGTTTTGGAACCGAGGCGAACAGCAATTCGGAAATGGTCTATTGGATTTGCTAGCATTTATCCGCTGGATAGCGTTATCCACCTTTCGAACAACTGGGGCCAGATGAATAATTTCTTGTTTGCTTTTTAACAAGGGTAATGCTTAACACGTGTTATGCATGTTATGGAGAATAATACTAAACCTTTTATTAAATTAACTTGGCTGAAAGTATGTTCTGTTTTCCCCTGTTTTTAGAATGCAGGAAAGGTGGTTGGGGCGGGGCCCTGAAAAAATCAACGTCCACGGCCACGGAGGGAGGCAGCGAAATCTCTTTTGGTATTCAATTAATTTTCCTCCAGCCCACCCCTATGTATATTAATGAGTAGTCCCTAATTTTTTTTTTCTAATTTTATCACTGCACTTTAGACCATTGAAACGCTTACAAGAAGAGTGTTCGCTCACAACAACGAATCTCAAAGGAAAATCGTCGCTTGGTCACTTCTATTTTCTGACCTGTCGTTGATAAGAGTACGATTTTACTATCATGAAGCGACTCGTGACATCGATTCCCTTTTCACTTTAAAGAGATAGGAGAAAGAGTTACAAAAATTGAAGGCTGTACAGCAGTAGCGACATGGACGCTTCATTTCGTGTGTATTCTCTTTACCACCTGTCATACTGTAGCTTACTTGAGCTAATTGGCCTAGTTAACGTGAATAACGTAAACACTGTAGTTCTGTTCTCAGTGCACCCTGACGTCTAACGATCTGGTTATAAAGAGAAATTAAAGTACTCGACTCGCACAAGGACGAGACGATTTCTATGGCACAAGCGACTTATATTTACAGTTCTAGCGGAGGTCTTTGGGTATGAGAAACTGGGCATTTCAGAACATGATAAGCTAATATTAAGAGCAGGAAGCTTCATGCATGAGCAGGAAATAAAGCATTTGTCCATTAAAAAACAGTTTTCAGTAGATTTGTAAGTTTGCCGTTCAAAGAAATCTAATCAACAAGGCCAGTCTGTTACAGTAATGTTTCGTACATTGTGAATGAGAACATATCGTCACTTGTCTTCGAAAAACTGCATTGGGTGAAAAGAGGCTCAATAGAACACAGCAGTGTAGCCTACTAGAATGCAATTGTTGAATGGCTTGAAGCATGCCCTGCAACTTTGCGTGAAGTTAAGCTCTCCAGACCCTAAAGGCATCTTACGTCTAACTCAACAATTTCATTCAGTCGCTTATGTGCACCTGAATAGAGGGTGCAGTGTTTAAAAAACAACAAAAAAACAACAAAAAAAAAGAAGTCATTTTTGGACAGCGTTGAGGACTGGAGTGTTGCACCTACATACATTATCAAGCCAAGGCTCACCAATTGAGGCGTTTGTAATTTGTAGGTCCTCATCTAAGACAAATTGAGCATCAGCCTAGTAAAGAAAACATGCATGAAAATAAATTTAACTTGACAAAAAACAAGTCTAGGTGATCGCATTAAACTATCATTAATGCCAATTTTCAGAAAAACCTACTTTTTAACTTGGAATTTCTTAATGATGACCGCGTCATTTGCCGATGAAATTGAGCCGAATGCGTCGCCTTCCTTACATATCCTCCATACGCCGCCAAAAAACTCGGTTGGGAAGTAAAACGACACATATAGTTACTGTTCGCAAAGTTCCCGGTTAATAAATCCCGGGCCGGATGGTTGATGGGCTCACTAACCACCCTTACGTAGAAAGCCTTCATCAAAAAAGGGCCATTTAGCGACTCTTCAAGGCTGCTTACGTGGTCATGCAGACCAGCACTCGTGCACTTGTCTGTATTTTCTAAACATAAACATTGTTACCGGTACCTCTAAATCGGCAATAATTAAAGCCGTCCTGCCTCTAGGTTTGTTGCGTACACCAAGTTTCTCTGCCACATCCCAGTATTGTGTAGAATCCATCAGAAAGAAATTCACCGATTTATTGCTAAAGCAGCCTGCTCCAGTAAACTGCGCCACATTATCCGTGCCTGCACATAAGTTTTTATCGTCTTGGTCAACGGAGTGTGTGTGTATGGTATCATAAAACTCATTTAGAGGTCCCTGTTGTGGAGAGGTTTTGACATTCCCACCAATAACTTCATGGTCAAGTGTAGGCAAGGCCTCCTTCGTAACAGGTGGACTTAAGGCAACCAATAGTTCACTGAGCAAATCATCCCAACTTCTTCTCATTTGTTTTAGTGACTCCAAGTAAAAAGGTTTCTGCTGTCTTTGAAAAGACAAATCGGCGATTGCTTCCTTCATTTCAACACTGCAGCAAATACTTGTAGTAAAAGACTGATAATAACCTGATCTAAAAGAACTGCAGCCATTCCTAAGAGAAAATACTTCATTTACAAGGTTTTGTAGTCCAGGGCGCAAATTTAGATGGCAGATTTGACGCTCACAGTAGTAGCATACTTCACATACTTTGAGTTTGTTGTCAAGGCTACTTTTTTGCAAAATTCGTAGACACTGGCAAGTGCTCTTGGGAGCTTGTAACACAGACAGTCTCCATTCTTTGCTGGTAACCATGAAGTCTCCTTGGGCATTTATAGTCGGTAAAGAATCTAACATTTCATCTCTCAAACGAACTTGTTTTATTGTTATCGGAGAATTCGTTCTGTAATTCAGCAGGTTCAAGTCCTGAGAAGTGTTTCTCGTTTGGTTTCTTTTCCTTCTACACGAACAATTGAAGTACTGCGATGCCGTGGACATGTACTGGAATGATAGAAAAACATAACCTGTTTTCATTTTGTCGACAAGCCGTAGTTCTTTCCATCACTTTAGGTTTGTTTTAATACGCTGTGTTATGGATACAAAAGTCTATGCACCACAGACAAAAAGAAAACTTTGAGCTTAAAAGAGGAAAATATTTAGAGAAGCCAACATGATAAGCATGTGCGTATATGATCATATGTTAACACAAATACCAGTACCTAGATACAAAATGAGC
>BLFK01000134.1:3921814-3929314 GCA_014634185.1 Astreopora myriophthalma | reverse complement strand
GTGGATGTTATCATACATGTAGCAATACGCTAAAACATCAATTTTAGTGTTGGCTTCACACATGCCGATGACACTTAGCATTTTGGTGGCTCTTTCCAATGTTCGTTTAGGGAAATAATGTGTGTTGGCTGCATGTACCTTTGTTACAGGTTTACATGTAATTATTTTTACCTGCTTGGACTGCTTTACAGTGCTAAGCTCTGCAGCTGTACCTATGTATATAAACGGCCTAATGATAGACTGCAGAAATCTGATCTGAAAGCCAAACATATTATGTTATGCACAAATCGAGGGTGTAATATACTGTATTTAGCGTAATAATTAGGGAGTTTATGAAACGACGACGACGACGGCAACGAGAACGCCAAAGAACAATAGGTTTCGTGAGCAAAAAGAATAGCCTCCTACACAGACATTCATTTGGCTCGTCACGAAACGAGCCAAAAGAATGTCTGCGTGGGAGGCTACAAAAACGATGACTGTGCACGCTCTGTATGTTCTTTTCTACACAACGACGTGAAATGACCAAATTTAAGGTTCTGTGGAGGAAGTTAGCACATGACAATGAATTTTCAGCTCTCTGTTTTCGCTTCTAAGATTCTATATAAACCCACTCATACCAGTTTAATTCCTCGACAGTTACCACACATTTTCAATGCGGAACGACATCAAAAAGTTGCGTATTGATGAGAATAACGCGAACTTGTATTTTTAAAGGACGTCCTCGTAGCCATCGTCGTTGTCGTTTCGTGAACTCCCTATTGAAGAGGTCAGGGCATAATGAGCCTAAGTAATGGATTTCTTGAAGGGAAACGAAAACGAAATTGCTTTTAAGTGGCTTAGATTTTCCATGGGGCCTTCAATTCACCTCGAAATCGTTACTCTGTTGTTCATTTTGTCCATTTGCTCTACTTTTAATAAAAATTGGCATGCAAGAATTTACTTTTTCCACAGTGGCATGTCTCTTAAGGTGGCTGGACACAGTTTTTAATACTTATACTTTCTCTACTGCAGTATTTAGGCTGTTTTTGAATGAAAGCTCAAACGTGGTCACAAAGAAGCGCTACCACAAAAGCGTTATATTTTTTACCGTTTGGGGTCTCTGCGGGCTGTTGCCATGGTAGCGTATCTACATTAAAACAAGGCCTGAAAGATGCTTCTTTCCTCACTTATGCACAATTTTTGCAGCATTTGCTTACTACAAAAACAGGAAAAATATTACGTGTAACAGCTGTTATGATTGAATTTTAAGAGACGAACTTTTCATAACTTGCTGACTGGCGTTTTGTGGTTTACTCAAACATTTCTCTGTTTCTGTAACATTTTTTTTGATAGACCATTCCTTTGTCGTCTGAAGTATTCTTATTCCAAATTTCTCTAAAATTTAACGACTGGCTCGCGAGAAATTGCGAAAAACAGACAATAGCCATCAGTCTCAAATGTTTCAAGGAATGCTCATGCCCAGTATTTCGCTGGATTCAGTTCCGTTCCTTGCGTACGAATTGTTCCTTGCGTACGCATTGTTTATAATAGAAGCGAATTAACACCGCATTTGCCGAGCCGTCGCGAGCACGAAAAAAAAAAGTTTTTTGCCGACGCCGCCATATTTGTTTTGTTTTTTAAATCTGCTCTGGCCCTTAAAGAATACCGCTGACCGCAAAAAAACTGTGTTCAGCCACTTTAAATCACTTGTTAAATGGTAAGCAAAAGAAATTGTTTTTGCGAATGCAAAAGAGATCAGCACACCTCCATGGAAAATTTCTTCGAAAACAAGGGCAAACAGAAGGGGGGAAAAAAAAAGCAGGACAATGATTTCTAGGTGGATTCAAAGCCACTTGCAAAATCTGAGTCACTTTAAAGCAAGTTTGTTTTATCAAGAAATCCACTTCTTACATGTAGTACCACATGTAGGCTCTTCAAGGAAGATTTCATTTTATGAGGGTAGCAAACACACACATATATATATATATATATATATATAAATAGCCCCGGGCAAATAAACTTGCAGCCCCACATAAATGATTATCTAGTCATTACAGCAGAGACGTCAACCTCTGGAGATCTAAAACTGGAGATTATTTCTTTGCATCAACCCCCTATCAACAAGGGATTTTCAAAACTTTATCAGGTTGAAGCATCACAGTCTTTGAATCAAATTGATTTACATGAATTCATTGTAAACATGTGGCTCTTCTATCATTTTATCACTGGAAAACAGCTGGACAATTTGGGCGGGTGGCCTTGGTCTGAGTACATGTACTCACACTCTATCTCGAAAAAGCAAACATTTGACACAAGCTAACTAAATCAGTCCTTAAAATGTGTGCAAGTCATAGGTACAGAGTAGGCTGCAACAAAGATACACTCAGGCTTTGAAATGTAACTTAAAACTCACCATCTTTGAAGTTGTATGGTGTCCACTATATTCAACTCTATCAAAATGACTGTGAATGGCAATAACTTTCGGAAACTGATCTACTCTCTGCTGTTTATTGCAGCTGCCGATCCAACAGTTGATGGCAATGAACGAAACCTATAAAATAATAATAACTACTTAATCACTTCCCTTTATGGGCTTTTCATGGCCAATGAAACAAATTTAATGACACCAATGAACGATAGCAGTGTTGTTTGTTCATTAAGTATGATGGATAGTTAGATCATTTTATGCCAAGTGTTTATGCCCAGCTGTAACCAAAAGTATTTAATGTGGTAAGGATATGCATTATATTAACCAGTAAGATTGTTTCCAGAAACGTTCTTCAAAAAATCTGTAAAAACACTTTTGAAATGTCAACTAAGATTACTCAAGTTGTGACTTAAATAACTATTGCACATTTGAAAACCTTCAGCTATCTACCAGTACTTATAAATCAATAATCATCGTTGTATCTATAACCTGCCAGTGGATGAAAACAGTCAAGATGCACACAGTCTTACATGTACATCGTTTGTACCTTCTGCTATCTGCACCTAAGTGTATCTCTTTCCAGGTACAGGTTGTAGTTTATACAGTATACATGTACACTATAATTATAATTATTCAGCCAATAATGAAAGAGGCCTAAATGTAACACTTTAATAGCAAGCACATTCTCAACAGTGGAGTTCCCTAGCAAAGCTGTGTAGGGCCCACATTGGTCATTATGTACACATCTCATTATATTATTATTTTGTTCCTTTACTTTACTTTAATAGTTTGGCAATACAAAAGACTACAAGTATTGACAGGAGAACCCTTAACAGGAAATAATTCCCTCACGGAGGGGTTACCTCAAACTACAGTCAATCAATAAAATCATAAATACATAGACAAGTGAAAATTATGTACAATAATAAGCTAGAAATAAAATTAATTATTAAACTAGTAATAAATCAATCAATCAATTCATCAATCAATCACGAAAATGTAAAAAATTAATATCCTTCTGGTGTAGATAGGATTTTAATCTATCCTTAAATTCTTTTAAAGATTCAGTTTTTTTCAAATATAAGGAAAAGAGTTCCATGATTTATCTCCTCTAAAGAAATAAGAAAATTTTAAAATGTTAGTTCTTGCATATCTAATTTTGAACTGGTAATTAGCATGTCAGAGATTATATTTAGAACTGTCAGCTGTCACAATATAATAAGACTGAACAAATCATATAGACCCAACAAACACTTAAAAATAAAAACTAAGTTCATAAAAATTCTCCTTGAGGCCAAGGAAAGAAGATTCAGTTTCTGTAGTCACTCTCTGTAAGGCCTGTCCTTTACGATCAGTTTTGTACATGTAGCTCTTCGCTGAACTCTTTCAATTGTGTCAATCAAGAACTGTTGATGTGGAGACCAGACCTGCCAAGCAAATTCAATATGTGGTCTAACTAGATGAATACATAACATGAGCAGCACATGGAGTTGGGTACAAGTACCACAAGTTCTCTTGATCAAACATGGAACTTTATTTGCGATGTTTACTTTGGCCATGATATGATTATGCCAGGACAGGTTGTGACTTATTAACACCCTAAGACTTTTTCTTCAGTTGACAATGGAATACGTTCGATTCCAAGGCTGTAAGAGGTTTGTAATCTATTTCTTTTGTCAGTGATACAGAGATGTTTACATTTCTTAGTGTTAAACTTCATACCCCAGGTCTCACTCTGCTGAAATAAAGCTTTTATTGTAAGTCTTGTTGCAGTACGTCTTGGTCCAATTGACCTCGTATAACTCTGCTGCATTTTGCATCATCAACATATCCAGTGCAACAAAGGGTTATGAATACCTAAATACTCCAACTTGTATAAAAGCTTCTCATGAGGTACTTGATTGAAAGCCTTTTCCATGTCAAGGTAGATGCTATCAATTTGTGCTCCAGCATTCAATGATGTTGCCACATTGTGTACATAATTGAGAAGTTGCATAACACTGGATCTCTATTTTCTAAAACCATGCTGTGAAGGACTTAGATATGGCTCAATCTGATTAAGAATTCTGGAGTGGACACATTGCTCAAGTACCTTAGATGAAATAGGTAGAAGGGCAATTCCTCTATAATTTGTGACAACATCCATCTGACCTGATTTGAAAACTGGTGTAAGGTTTAAATCCTTCCATTTAGCAGGAAAAATGCCACTATTTAAAGACTTGCTAAAGATATTTGTAACTGGACAGGATATTTCAGACGCTACTTCCATTTCCTCTAGTTCCATGTTGTTAAGAAACACCTACTGGCTATACACGGGTGCGTGGGTGATACACAGCCTTATGTTTATCGCCCAGGATGCTCTGTGTCTCAACAGCAAGCTATAAGGGCTATCAAAGACTCCATTTGTGACATTCAAGCCTGGATGACAAAGCCTCAGTTCATGCTCAATGATTCCGTAGTAAGATTGAATTCATTATTCAATATTGGATCCTGCCATCAACTTTCCAAGGAGAACATTGACCACATTAATGTGGGCTCATCTAAGACCAAGCCCGCCTTCTCAGTGCCCAACTTGGGTTCCTGATTTGACAGCTCTACATCCATGAACATTCACATTGGAAACGTGAATAAGGCAGATCCGAAAGTTCCTTTTCAAAGAATCTACCAAAATCTTAATACACGCTTTTGTGACTTTGCACCTGGACTACTTTATGGAATTCCTCACAATCAATTGGGTCGACTTCAAAGAGCTCTAAATGCTGGTTCCCATGTCATAGATCACTTGCCTCATTTAAAATTATGCACATATTGCTCCAATCCTACAGCACCCTCGCTAGCTTCCTGTCCAACACCATGTTAACTTTTAGATTGTGCTCTTTGCTTTCAAGGCTCTGAGGGGAACAACTCCATCTTACTTTATTGATTTCTTGCAAGCCAAGAATGTGGGTCATTCTTCGTTACGGTCTTATGAAAAGAAGCTACTTAAGGTCACGCAAACAAGTCGTAAGACCTTTGGAGATCAGACTTTGGCTGTTGCTGCTCCAAAAATAAGGAATAGTCTCCTGCAAGCTATTCAGGAGAGTGACACTATTTACTGTCCTCACTGACTTTTGCACAATTTTTAGGTCATTTCACGAAATAGCGGCCAGTTTCCACCAAAACAACTGCACTAAAATTACGGGGTGAACATTCCCACACTATATGCCAAAAATTAGGGCAATCTGATTGTAACTGTAGCCAGTTGTTTTCAAGATAGCCCAGACCTCTCGTTTCTTCTTGTTGGGCTCGGTTCTTTTTTCGCGCCAATTTAGGTCACATGATTCTAGTTTTGATGTTCGGTCTTAGCAGTCATCTGATTTATGGAATTTGCGATATGGATTGCTATAGCTCTTGTCTAGCGTTTTATGGAACCTTTTTATGACCCTTTAAGGCTGGACAAGGTTAGATTTGCATGTATTTTCAGTTTTTCACTTGCTTTCTGATTATTGTCTTGTATTTTATTAATTTACTTTGTCCGATCGTTCTTCGGGCTTACATTGCCTCATTAGCTGTTATGTTTGTATTGTTTTTTTCTTTAGTTTTACGTTGTTGACAACGCAGTAATAAACCTCCAGCCATAACCACGACTGGTTTGTTAATCGCTTGTGGTTACACCTATAAAGGGAAGCAAAAAAAATATATATATTCCCTCTATTTTCATTTTTCTTGCTCTTGTGCCCCACCCCCCTTCCCCAGGGCCCAGAATTTTTTTCCTTTTCCTTCGTTATTTTGTTCACATCACTTAGGATAGGTAATTCCATAACTTAATTTCCGTGTGTTGCGTGAAATTTGGCTGCAATTTTGAAAAATGACCAAACGCATTAAAGAAGTCGGTTAGGATGTTTTTGCTCTGAGCCCTTCACTTTATGTGGTGGTTACATTTTATTATACACTTCTATATGTATTTTAATTGTAACTTTAGAATGTTTTAATAATGTACGCGCTACATAAGCCCTATATATTAGTATTTTATTTTTACTATTATTATTATGTTTAAATTAAACCAAGTCATTCAGAAGTTGGATATTAGCATACTACTGATAGCTTGGGTACACCATGAAGAAAGAAGCTACAAAGCTTGCCAAATCACTCGGTCAATTTACCAGCCAAATGACACAATCTATCCAACACACTTGGCTATGCCACTCCTAAAACTAGATTATGTAGCTCGCAATTATTTTTCCCTTTTTAAATGTAATTTAACATGTTGCAATTTAAATGATTGTTTATTTAACATAATTATGTTTATTTGCATTATAGTTTTTATTAAGCTTCTCTGCATCGTTTAGCTGTACATGCCCTACGCACAAGGAACTCAGGTTTAGTTCTTTGTGGCTAAAATTAATAAAGTACATATGTATGAATGCATGTATAAATTATGCATGTAAGAGGGGTTTGTCTACACTGCAGTAGCCCAGGCATGACAGTCTTGTTCATGCCTAACTATGACAGTGTTACGTCACCAGGGGTTGTCGTGGTGCATTTATACACGCATAATTATTCTTTCTTGTTTCTTTATATTTTAGTAGTTTGTCAAAGTAAGCCATTGTTTCGTTAGCGCTAATGGAGATTCGTTGAACGTCACAGGAAACATTGTGGCATAGAATAAGTAAACCGAGTTTTGAAAGAACAATGATGTATTTAATTGAGTAATCACTAGTAAAACCGCATGTAAGGATGAATACTATGATTGTCAAATAAACCCACGTAATGGGAAATTAGCGGCTACGAATCGTTGTAGAACGTGAGAAAGAAAACTATGCCTTGATTTAACTATCTGACCACACCGGACTTGCGTATCAGGGTGTGGATATCCTCGGCTAGAAAACGCAGCATTCTTGTAACCTAAAGTTAGATAGATCGTAGAATGAAAGTGTAACGTTGAAGAGTGAAGAATAAAGTCAAATTAAACGAAAGTATACAGTCCAAGATTGTTGAACCAGCGTGTGCGGGACTTCTCTCTAACGCAAGTGAGAAATTCTGCGAAAGGGGTTCCATGATGTTTAGAACCCTCAAAGCAGACCATAGGCATACAGGCATTTTTTGCCAGT
>BLFK01000134.1:3914191-3921795 GCA_014634185.1 Astreopora myriophthalma | reverse complement strand
GGGGTGAACCATTTGCCAAAAAAATTCTTATAAGTTGCCCAAATTTTTACGAAACAGTTGAAAGGGTCATATGATGCACTAACAATGGCCTACATATGAAGTGAAAATATTCTTAAGGCCCATTTACACAGGCGATTTTTGCGGCGATTCCAAATCGCCCGTGTAAACTAGCGGCGATTTCATGGCGATTTCGTGGCGATTTGTCGCCACAAAATCGCCGCGATTTCGAACATGCTCGAAGAATGAGGCGATTTACTGGCGATTTTTTCAGTTTGAGAGTAACAAAAACCTACTTTGGTGTACCCCTGTAAGAAATGATTGTAAGAAATGATATTCGCGCCAAAAATTCAGGTAGGATTCTCGCTTAGTTACGGTGGACGAACTCGAAATATTTGACATGGCGCCCAACGTGGGGCGGTGAACACACAATCGACGAAATGAGCGAGGAACTAGCGCGGTCTCGTGCTAAACGCGGCGGTAATCGAACTGTATTGACGAAGCTTGCGAACGAAGCACATGATTTGCTGGAAGATGAGGTCTTGAATCGACCACGATTGAAAACTCTGGTTGAATCGTTATTAGAGAAGTTGACAATTGTGAAATCCCTCGACGAAGCGATTCTCGAAACGTGTAAGGTCGAAGACATCGAACTCGAAATAGAAGAATCGTACGAAATTAACGAAAGAGCGTTGGAAACACGACGAAGGATCATGGATGCGTTAGCCGCTGTCGAGACGGGCCCCGAGAAGTCTGACAACAAGGAAATTGGTGGAATTAATGTGCCCTTGGTGTCCTTTGAATCGCCTCCTATTTCTGGAGATCAACACGCAAATGTAACGCTAAATTTGGATTCTGGAAGTCCCCCAATTCATGTGCCGGGGAGCTCGAACGCTAACACAGTACACGCTGGAAACACGCAATCGTCGAGGAGCTCGAATGCGAGCACACTACACGCTGGAAACACACAATCATCGGGGAGCACTGGTCATGCAGGTATGGTTCAACAAACTAACTTTAGCTTGTTAGCTAATCCAAAGGCAAAGTTACCTAAGCTCATTCTACAGAAGTTTAGAGGTGAAATTACTCAATGGCAGACTTTCTGGGATAGCTTCAACAGTTCCATTCACGTAAATCCTCATCTAAGCCCGATTGATAAATTCAATCATTTGCACTCGTTGTTGGAAGGCCAAGCAGCCCGCGCTATACAAGGATTGACTCGAACAGACGCGAATTATCCGTCGGCTATTGAAATTTTGCAGAAGCGTTTTGGAAGGCCCCAGAACATAATTTCAACGCACATGGATGAGTTGCTGAAAATTCCTGCGTGCACTAGCGACAAGGCTACACAGCTCCGATTCGTGTATGACAAGATTAGCGTAAACGTGCGCGGTCTGGAGTCCCTTGGTGTCAGTTCTAGCCAGTATGGAAGCTTGTTAATTCCCCGATATTATGTCCAAATTACCGCAAGAAGTACGAATTCAAGTCGCTAGAAACTCGGCTCAAGAGGTCTGGCAAATGTCTGACGTACTGGATGTGATTCGACAGGAAGTTGAGGCTCGAGAGATTAGCGAAGGTGTAAAGGTGAACGCTGACAAACCTAAACAAACATACATACAATCAGATGAAAACACCGTCTGCTGCAGCTCTTATCGCTAAAGTTAACGAAAGCACGCGACCCTCGCCAGCTGGAACCCAAATTAAATGTGCTTATTGTCGTGGCGGTCATTATTCAGCCTCTTGTGATCGTGTTACCGACCTGCAAGCTCGTTTGGAAATCCTCCGAAGAGATCGAAGACGTTTTGTTAGCTTGCGATTCGGTCATCAAAGCAGTTCGTGTGGTTTGGACTGTCGGCGTTGCCACGGAAAACATCACCAGTCCCTGTGTCGCCAAACGAATTCACCGAGAGAGTCATTTACCCCAAGCGAGTATTCGCAGAACACGCAGACTCTTGTGAGTCACGTAACAAACAGTCACATAATGGATGGTCGTGCAATGGATGGTCACGCGATGGAAAGTCACGTAATGGATGTTCACGCAATGGATGGTCACGCGATGGAAAGTCACGTAATGGATGTTCACGCAATGGATGGTCACGCAGCGAACACACAACCTCAGAGAATCACAACAACCGCCAGTTCTGAAACGAAAGGACACGTTTTATTGCAAACCGCAACTGCACTCGCAACAAATTAAGATGGGTCGAAATCCACAAGGGTGAAAATATTGAAGGAAATGATTATGAAGTGCGGGTTAGACATGAACTGATTGTACAATTGCTTAAATTGTCCAGAAAGTGTGAGGATCATTTCCTCAGTTCAGGTGAAAATATTGTTCGACTGTGGAAGCCAACGTTCGCATTTAACAGATAGTCTTAAGTCTAGGCTTAGCCTGAAACCCACAAAGACGGAAACCCTTCGCCTCAACACGTTTGGAGAAAGGAACTTTCGAAAACAAAAATGCGACGTTGTAACTTTGCATCTTGAGAGCTGCAACGACGAGACTGTGAAGGTTTCAGTCCTTAGTTTTCCTGCTATTTGTTCTCCGCTCCCGACAAGAGTAGACGCAAGCAGCTACCCACATTTGCAGGGACTGCAATTAGCGGACTGCTCCGATTCTCCAGATTCGATTGATGTCCTTATTGGATCTGACTATTACTGGGACCTTGTAACCAATGAAATCGTGCGCGGACACTTTGGTCCTACTGCGATCAATTGTAAATTCGGTTGGCTGCTCTCAGGTCCAACAGAGTTCGCTACTAGTTCTGAAACAACTGTGACAAACCTGATCATATCGGGCAACAGCAATGGTTTGTTTGACCACACCCAAGACCCCCTCGTTGACACTTTGAAGCAGTTCTGGGAAACTGAATCTATCGGAATAAAAGCAGAATTAGAATGAGAGCAGTCAAGCGATTGTTTCAACGACAATGTGCGATTTAATGGTGAACGTTACGAAGTGGAACTCCCGTGGAAGGAGAATCGTCCTGTCATATCGAGTGATTACGAACTGTGTGTTAACCGTCTCAAATCTCTGCAACGAAGATTGTTGAAGGACCCAGAGTTAATTCAGGAATACGATCGAATCATTGAAGATCAAATTAGCCAGGGAATTGTGGAAAAGGTCCCCGCTGAGCAAGGCGAAGTCAACGAAAGCGAAACTGTGCATTATTTACCGCACCATTGTGTGATCCGAAGAGATCGAGAAACGACTAAGTTGAGAATTGTGTACGACGGATCAGCTAACCCACCTGGATGCAATCACTCCTTGAACGATTGTCTTCAAAATGGTCCTAATTATACACCACAGATGTTTGACACTCTTGTTAAATTTCGCTGGCACAAAATTGGTCTGACAGCCGATATCGCGAAGGCCTTTCTGATGGTTGGAATTAGCGAAACTGACAAGGACATGCTGAGATTCTTGTGGTTTAAGGATCCTGGCGATCTGAATTCCGAAATTGAACATTTAAGATTTACGAGATTGGTGTTTGGACTGAGACCATCGCCAGCAATTTTAGGATCGACGATTCGACACCATTTACATGCGCAACTATCGGAGGAGTTCAACATGGAATTGATCGAGCGGTTAAAGAATTCCCTGTATGTGGATGATCTCGTTACCGGAGAAGCGAACGACGATGAGGTGTTGGATTTGTACTCAAAGTCCAAATCAATTATGCAGCAAGGTGGATTCAATTTAGGAAAATGGAACACTAACTCAACCGTTGTACGAGAGGCAATCAACCGATCAACCGAGGGAGTGACGCCCCTATCTGTATCCGAAGGCGTGAGGTCCGTCACCGAAGAAGATGAATCCTATGCAAAGGCCACAACAGGACCACCAGTCAATGACAACAAGACCGCTGACAGCAACATTGTCAAGGTGTTGGGCTCAATTTGGAATATTGCAACCGATGAGTTCACGTTCGACTTATTTGATCTTTCAGAACAAGCTAAGCTGCTTCCGACTACAAAGCGATCGTTGCTGAAGATCTCGGCTAAAATATTTGATCCGCTTGGACTGCTGAGCCCATTTACTATACAGTGGAAGGTCTTATGTCAGGTACTTTGTAATGAGTGCACCGATTGGGATGAACAATTGAGTGACGAACACTTGAAGAAATGGAATTTACTCATCGCCAAACTTCAAACACTGAACAATGTTCGCATACCGCGATGTTACTTCGACAGCCATTCAGCAAGTTTGCTGAAATCAGCGCAACTTCACTGTTTCAGCGATGCATCTGAAAGAGCATACGCAGCGGTCATTTATCTTTGCTCCCTTTACGAGGATGGACATGTGGTGCAAGAGATCCGTGAGAGCACCACTCCAGCCTCTTGGAATTTCTGTCCCGGCGAACAGAATCCAGCCGATATCCCTTCGCGTGGATCGACAGCGAGCGAACTGGTTACCGAGGACAAATGGTGGAAGGGTCCAGAATTTCTGTACAATGTTGAAGAAGAATGGCAACGTGAGGACAACGCCCACTCCGAGAACGAAAATGCCATTAAAGAAATCGTGAAACTATTACACATGTTTTGGTCAGTGGTGAACAAGTACGACAGACTGGCTTACATCAAATCATTGATGCTCACCGCTACAGTAGCTTGACAAAATTGTTGCGGGTCACTGCTTACGTCTTTCGATTTGCGAGGAGATCAAAAGAGAAGAAATCCGATCTGTCCATACAGAACCAATCATTTCCAGAGGAAGTGTGCCATTTGATGTCGACAGGAAAAACGCCGGCTCCAATTCTTGTGCGACAGTTTGACCTCTACATAGATGAGAGAGCTGCCCCTGGGTCTCCGAGGATGGGGTAGAATTCAGAACAGTTCACTCAATCAAGAGGCCAAAACTCCAATGTTGTTGCCTTCAAAGCATCACGTGGTGCATTTGATTGTCGGTGACAATCACCAGCGGATGCTACACAGCGGAGTAGACACAATGCTGACGTCTGTGAGAGAGCGGTTTTGGATATTGCAAGGAAGACGAGCTGTCAAAAGGTGCCTAAGAAGATGCGTGACGTGCCGAAAGGGGCAGGGACAGCCATTCCCACTACCACAGACACCCGATTTACCCGAAGAACGAGTTTCTGATTGTCCACCTTTCACACACACAGGTGTGGACTTCGCAGGTCCTTTATACACGACAGATCAAGGTGGAACAAACACAGATGAAGCCAGGGCATACATTTGCCTGTTTACGTGCACCTCTACTAGAGCCTTGCACTTGGAGCTAACAAGACGACTGAGTGCCGAAGCCTTTCTATTGGCTTTTCGCCGATTCACTGGTAGGAGAGGTTTGCCAGCCACATTACTATCGGACAATGCCAAGACATTCAAGTCTGCTTCAAAGGAAGTTGTGAAAATAGCAAGAGCCCAAGAAGTTCTACATTACATGGCAAACAACGGTGTAACGTGGAAATTTATTGTTGACAAAGCTTCATGGTGGGGCGGATTCTGGGAACGCTTAGTTCAAACCGTGAAAAGACCGCTCAAGAAAGTGATCGGACGGAGTTGTCTGAGTTTCGAAGAGCTCAGTACCCTACTGACGGAAGTGGAATGTGTCGTTAATGCTAGACCTCTAGCATACGTTTACGATGACTTAGACGGTGTGAATTTTGCGCTAACTCCTTCACACTTGATCAATGGTCGACGCTTGCAGAACACTCCCAATTCAAGCCACTTTGAGATTGTTAGCACCCATGACACGCTGACGCGGCGATCGCAGCACCAGAAACGCCTGCTGAATCAGTTTACAGCTGCCTGGAGAAAGGTCAACTTATGCGAAATGCACGCTACGAATTCGAGGAGAAAGGGAGAGAATGCGGAAATTGCTGTTGGTGACGTAGTACTGCTTCAGAATGATTCGACCAAAAGAGCACCGTGGAAATTAGCGATCGTGAAAGAATTGCTAGCAGGAGGTGACGGCCAGGTCAGAGCAGCAGTTGTGCGGGTAGCAGATACTGGAAACTTACTCAAGAGGAGTGTCAAGCATTTGATTCCCATCGAAGTGAAGGCCAGGTAGTTTAGTTGACCCTAGACTACGTTGACCCATTGCCGCAGCCCGAGAGTTCAGTTCGGTCTAGTGGTTCAGGAACAATTGAGGTGTACATACCAACTTGGAAGTACTATGATCAACTGCACTTTTCTAAGAGATAGTATTACACCAGTCAAGACCAGACCAACCCCTGGAATTTCTGGTAGTTTAGTTGACCCTAGACTAGTTCAGGTTGATGTAGAGGAGGATGAGGAGAGTCTGGTCTCTCAAACCACATTTGAGACACCAAAATCAGCAAAGTCAGTGGCCAAAATCCACAAAAAAATGGAAGACAAGGTGTTAGAAAAATCTCTTTCTGTGTTGGAAGATGTTACTAATAAAAGAAAGATACCCATGGAAGAAGATGGAGACATAATTTTTGAAAAGCATGTATGCCAGTCTTTAAAAGACATCAAGGACAAACTAAGCAAAGAGCTAGTGAAATTGAAGATCCAGCAGCTGCTTTTTGAAGCTCAGTTTGGCAACAATTCACAAGACACTGCTTGTAACATCAGTTGTTCTTGGGACAGCCCATATCAGCAGAGGCTTTACTGATCAAGTGTGGAGGGTCTACCCCTGCTTTTGAACATCTTTTAATGAAGTTTGTGCACTACATGTTGACATGTGTAATGTAGTTGTTAGATCACAATGCCATCGTCTAAGAAATTTTATGATTTTTGAAACCTTAATGTTTCTCCACTTAGCTGTGAACTATAGACAGTTTATTTGGCATTTTGTATCTGGCAACATGATCTAAAGTGGGACAAAGATAGCAGCAGTTAATTATGCCAGCCCCAAACTTTGTAAATCTGGACGATTAATTTGTGACATCTTAATTTTGAACTTGGTGTGTCATTTCGTAGCAGTCTCGCCCCCTTGGTTGAATTCTTGAATGAAGAGAAATCGTCGGTACTTAAGCTTGTAGAATAATTAAAACAAACGAGAACCGTAGAACACGCCAATTTCATATCGGCTGCGATCTATTTATTTCCATCCAAACATGAATTTAAGCTAAAGCTTCAGCATTTTCACACATCGCGATGGACACGTCCTTGTCAGAGTCTGTCAACATTTGATTCTAGAGACATGTGCGTACCAGTTCAGAATGTTAAAGTCAGATTTCTGCTCCTACAATTTCCACATCTTTCGTTTTTTGGATTTGATAAACGGGAGGTTGATATGTATTGCTTTATGTCCAAACATAGTTGAGATCACTATGTGCTTTTTGTCACGATCACCAGCGATGCGTCATCATGTATGAAGTTGATGCATTCAAGGACAGATGTTAAGTTACGTTCCTGTCGTTGTTTTTTTCTTGCAGACAATTTGGAAATCTCTATTTGCCGCCAATCCAGTTCTACAACAGAATACCATTTGGATGGGAAGGGTGCTCTTCAATCTAGTTCTGGTCACTGCATAAAATATCACACTATCAACAAAATGTGACGCAGCATTACTATCTTTTAGATACACTAGTATTATCATTTAAAAACATCTCAGGGTGCAAATAAAATGTAAATTAATCTTGGTGTGAAATTACACACAGTGACGAATGGTGTAATTT
>BLFK01000134.1:3899191-3909191 GCA_014634185.1 Astreopora myriophthalma | reverse complement strand
TTGAAAACATCTTTAAAAATTGGCTTTGCCCAAATTTCCCTTGCTGCCCAAAAAGTCTGAGTTGCCCAAAATTTTGGGGGGGCTGCAGCCCCCCTTGCCCCCCCCCCCCCCACACGAGCAGTTTTTGTACATGTTAGAAGAAGGAGAAGAGAGTTTTCTTGTACATAACATGGCACCTAAAAAAACAGCAACAACAACAACAACAACAACAACAACAGTAATTCTGTTTAAGTCTCAAGCTTATGTCAGTGAACTCTAGCTCTCCACTAATTGGGAAGACCACAAATCAAATCAGATCTAATCAAATGTTGCTTTTTCAGGAAAGGAGAAAACTAGAGTATGCAGAGAAAAAACTTTCAGAGCAGAGTAGTCAGCATCAACAAACTCAACCCATTGTATGATGCCCAGTCCAGGAATCAAGACCGGGACACATTGGCAGAGGGCGAGCGCCATCACCACTGTGCCAGCCCTGATGCCCATTTTAGCTACTATAGCTACCTGCTGACACATAGGACAACATACACTCAAGACTTGGTTGAAGTTCCTCCTGGATGTGTGTACATAAGAATAATTTCTTACATTGTTACATGTTCACATACCTCCTTATACAGCATTTTAGCTGCTCTGTTAAACTCTTTTGCCACAAATGATGACTGACCACACCAAGGAGCATAAAAGAGAACTGCAGTGATCTCATTCTGCTGCAGCAAATCTGTAAATCTCTCCATGGAACCATCTGGAATTTCAACCACTTTCCCAATGCTTGAGAAGAGAAGTCGAGGTTTGGGCAGTTTAGTAACCTGACCATCTCCACTGAAAAAACAAAGCAAAACAAATCCTAAATTATAACATGCATGAAACCAAATACAGTTGAACCTCCACTAATGGCCACCTCTCCACAGTGGTCACTCTTTTTTCCCCGGTGGACTGTCCGCACATTCACTCTTGTTTCAACCTCTCTACAACGGCCACCTCTCCACAACAGCAAGGACCAGTAAAGCGCATCCCAACTTCACAAATCACCTCTCAAAAACGGCCAGCTGAATCAATGACTCATGAAATTTTATCCTTTTTAGAGTTAAAGGTCATGAAACTTGATCTGTCCAGAACGTCAACAATTATTTGTGGCACATGTTTTAATTTACAATTGTTGTTTCCATAAATTACGAACAGCTGCTTGGACTGATTGATAAGGTATAGAATACAGTAATATCATTCACATAATCAACTTGGACCGTGAAGTTTGGCACAATACGATGCATCAGAATTGGACTTTATAGCCACAATTTTCCAGTTTGGTCTGAAGAAATGCATGAGCTCCTATCACCAGAAAATTGGTAAGCATGAACATACCACCAGAAAGAATAAACATGTTGTATCCTGGAAAAGAAAAAGGTGTCATACGACACCCTTTCAACCTCCCCACAACAGCCACCTCTCCATAATGGCCACTTTCTTCTGTCCCCAAGGTGGCTGTTGTGGAGAGGTTCGACTGTATTCTGAAGGCAAACACAACAACTGCACTTATGATGGAACTAATGCACCTAGCTGATTTAACGAGTCGAACTTGCTTTATGAAGCATCAGTTTACTGTACATGGGACTACTGTCTTTGTAACCAGCAAGAATTGTTTTAAAGAGCCACCTTCAAATGAAACTAAGCCAAAATATGAATGACAATGTTGTTCTTGTTCTTAACATGGTGACCACAGTGATGGCATGTTGTTGTTAATCATTACTATCGTGCACCCATCTGCACAGTCAATGGTATTAACTCAAGCCTCACTGAGGAGACTCAAATAAGGGCCTCCCAGCCGGTTTTAGGGCACAAGGGGAGATTAGGGAAGATGCCATTTACTTTTAGGGAGCTGGGGATACATTTAAATAATTTTTAGGGAACAATGGATCTTTTGAGTTATATTCGGGAACAAGGTAACATCGATTTTCGACCATTTTGTGACTTGGAGAATTTTCTGTAATTGTTCACGAGGGGGGAAAAAGGGCAATTTCTAGTCATTTTGGATGACTGAATTTCTCTATTGGGCCTGAGGACTATTCTTCACACAGTCACGAACACTGATGACAAACTTGGAATGCATGGCAACATGGGATAATATTCTCAACCATCATTTTCATGGTGATAACTCATCAGCATTGCATGTCTAAACACTGAAATGGCAATGGAAGCTGAAGGAATTCAAGCTCAATCTTTGGTTGTATCAGACACAGCAATAATCATACAGCTTACTGGTGCAGTTTGTCACAATGGGAGAAAAACAGCCTACAGAGAGATAGTGTTTTGAACGTGGTATGAGGATGGTTGCAGATAAAGATTTCACTCCAGTTTTAGACCACTTGCAGAAGGGATTTGGCATTAACAAGAAATGTGCAATGCTGAACATTTCAGTGTTGAGTGGTAGGACCTCAATCAGTGAAACTACAGTTGCAACACAGCGGTTACCCCTCAGACTGGCTTGGGGGCAGCCCTTAGTTTTGCAGGGAGTTCCTCATGGTCACATTGCACTTGCTTGCTAGCTGGCTATTGCATGGTCATTTTGCTTAGCATATTCATATTCTCTCCACCCCCTCCCCAATTTTTGGTAAGTACTGGGTTGGTAACTACTCCACTGATTGTTTCAGTGTGATGCTGCCTTTGGTGGTGGCTGCTCACAGGGTTGCCATGCATACCTCCTTTTCCCCGAGAGATCACTTCCCAGCTCCACCAACCATAAGGCTCTAGCTCCAGCTACCTTAAGGCACGAGCTACTTGTTATGAATACATAACCACATTTATATAGATCATTGATGTCTTTCCCAGGACTCTATATTCCATGAAGAAACAGACTTGAACCTTTGCACCAGTGGTGAAACAGAGCTTGATGTTAATACTGATTCAGATTCTTATTCATCATCATTTGACAACACTGACAGCGATGATGTTCATTTGACATCAACAGAGACTATCTTTCAAATGAAGTGATAAGTAGGTTTAAAAAGTTAATGTAGAGACCCAGTTGCCAAAGTTGCAATCTTTCCTAAAATCGGGTGTTCTCACAAAGAAAACTGTTTTAAATCTTCTTTAATGCCATAAATTATGTGAATTCCCTAGTTGAAAGTCAAGAAAACCACAACCTACAATTTCAGTGGGACACTGAAACCCTTCAATTTGTTGAAAGCCTAGAGTACCATGGGGGCAGAAAAATTATCAACTCTTTGAGAGGCCCTGGTCACAATGGAGAAGGTTCTGGTGGAATTTCTGGTTTTGCCTGAACAAAATAGAATTAGCCTCTCTGAGCAAAACAACTGCAACAAAATGTGCAGTGGGTACTGACAGCAGAAGATTGAGTACTTATTCCATTCTTTCAAAGCTTTATGTATGTATGAAGTTAAGATCATTCCTGTGGCCCTTGTAAAATATGCAATGCAGCATTTAAACTTGGCTTACATGTGCTTTACGATGGTTAGCAAGCAGGAAAACCTAACCAGAAGCACCCTGAGTTTGAACTATGATTTTATACATAAAGTTTGAGGTAAAGTTAACAACAGGCACTGAAAGCTAGCATGGTACAAGAGGCAGACATTATCTGCTTGACCACTGCGACCATAGATGCGAACTTAGCCTTGCCAGTTGGGGCAAATCACTTATCACAAGGACAAACTGCTACAGACGTCTAATCCTGCAGTTAGGAATGTTATTCAACAAAATGCCCAAACAGTGACACATACAGTCAGACCTTCCGGAATTATGCGTTTTTTTCCAGCAAATTATGCACTATTTTTTGGCGAATTATGCACGAATTATGCGAATTGCGCAATATTTTTGAGCGAAAAATTGTAATTGTTTTAATTTATTAACCTTATCAGCAAGGGTTTTTTAAAACAATTTGAGGTAAAAATCAACGGTTGAATTAAAGCGTTTAACGTCTTTTTAAATTTTTCATACTTTTTACATATTTTACATATTACATATTTCTCCCCAAATTTTGACGTAGAAGGGGAATGGATTGGAGTAGCCGTCACAATAACATGTCATGTATTTTGGTTTTCAGAGAAAGCCGAGAACGAAAATACAAAGAAATTGAAGCGCATAGGCAAAAGTTACATTTTTACATTTTTTTGTGCTTAAGTTTTGCACTTGAAAGAAGTCTTCAATGTCTGTTGTTTCGCTCGCTTCTAAGAGGATTCATTCATTTGCTTGATGTGTGAAACAGCTGAAAGGTGATTGTCAAGAACTGACTTTCGGTGGTGATCCACGACAACATTACAAATTGAACAAAATCTGCATGGGATATTGCTTAGCCCGCTCTTGTGGTGTAATGCTACATGGCTTTTTGTTTGGTTTTACCAGAAACTTATCCATTTAAAACGCGAAAAAGAAAGTTGTTTTGCCGCCAAATCCAAGGGGGCGCTTTTTTCTTTTCCAAGCTGTCATTGGTGTTTTTTTCTTCCAATCATGGCGCATGTTATACAAAAACTAGAGCACATGCCCCAAACGGCCAGCAGCACAGAACGCCTGGAATGCCTTGTTTTTAGTTGAACGCTTTTTGCAACGAAGCGGTGGCTATTTGCTGCGAAAGTGTTGCGTATCTAAGGAAAAAAATTTCCATGCATCTCTCAAGGTATGAAAAAAGAATAGCTTATAAATAGATTTTTCAAAATTTTCCAACATTATGTGCCATTATGCGTTTTTTTTTCTAATTATGCAAATTATGCGCTCAGAGCTGAATTATGCGATTTCGCATCGGCGCATAATTCCGGAAGGTCTGTACAGTGGTGCCTGAGAAGTACAGACTAAGAGATGACAACAAGAGAAGAGTTCTCAAGACACCCATTGGTTCACGTATGGGGCCATCAGGGCATGTTTTTGTCAGCGATGTCATGAATGGTACAGTATACAGCTGTACAAGGAAATCACTAGCCAGCAAATGTAACAATTGATATGGATTACTTAGAGCACCCTATTGGAATAGTGGTTTTCAATGATGCTCTATATTGTGCTGCATCAAGGAAAGATGCTAAGATGCAATTGTGTTGAAAGACCTGAAAGGTGAGACAATTGATGAGGTAGCCAACTTAACAGCCAAGAAGCTCAAAGAAAAGCTGAAATTTGTTGATAAATGGAATGAAAATTAGAAGAAACCAAAGCAGTACCCTCAAGAAAAACTTCAACCTTACAAAGCATTGAAACCTTGGATTCAAATAAATTGCAACATTGGGGGAGGGGAGGAGGGGGCTCACTATCACACCTACAGCACTATGTTGTGCTCCCTATTTTCTCTCCAAAAGGGTTGGAATCTCTCTACTCAACTCCCAATGTGAAGTGAAGGTCCTTTCGGACTGGTTTAGCCCTAGATTTAGTGCTACATTCAACATAAAAAGTATTTTGACATTGGCTGTTGACACCACATTTTCCAAGATGGAAACACTGGTGCCCGTAACATGCCTTTGCAACTTTAATAATAATATAATAATAATAATAATTAATAGGGAATTTGCAGTGGCACCTCCACAGAGTGGCTATTCGTCCACTGAAATCCAGATCGAATTGGAATTTGGAAATGTTGATTTTTGAGGAGAGGGGAAAACCGGAGTACCCGGAGAAAAACCTCTCCGAGCAGAGAAGAGAACGAACAACAAACTCAACCCACACGTGGCGTCGAGTCCGGGAATCGAACCCGAGCCACATTGGTGGGAGGCGAGTGCTCTCACCACTGCCCCATCCCTGCTCCCAATCAATCACAATCCAAGGGTGAGGAGTACTGAGCTCACTGTGCTACCAATATTAACCATTATTAGATTCTCAACCTCAGATATTGCCTATCTGGCTTTTTCATTGGCTTTCTCAATCTTGGTTATCAGCCATTATACCTATGCTGCTTTAGCTCAACATTTTTAGGCAGGAAGCCAATTTTTGTCAACACAAAATTAACAGAAGGCTAAGAATTTTTCTAAAATTAATTTTTAAATTTATTGGCCACACAAATGAATACAATACAAGAAAGTAAGCAAAAATAAGTTAAGGAAAGATTACAAACAAAAGTGGTGAGGAGACCTAACAGAAATTTGAAAGCTTATAAGAGATTACGCCCCCTCGAATTATGTGCTACAAGTTGATTACAAATGGTGTAGAAAACTAAGAATAAGCAATAATTATGTAACAGAGACTTATTCATAGCTATTTATAAACCTGCTAGGCAATGGACTGGGGTATTTTCCATCAAAGTGGGCTTGGTGTGGAATTGCAAACCCTTTGACTATGAAAAGGTAAGATTGTTTTGATTTACTACATTCTGCAATTCAGTGGGCACAAGAGCAAGAAAATATGAAAATACAGGTAAAAAAAAAATTTTGCTTCTTTTCATCGGATTACCCTAATTTTTGGCATATACCTTGGGGATGTTTACCCCGTAATTTTAGTGCAGTTGGTTTGGTAGAAATTGACAACAATTTTGAGAAGTGACCAAAAATTGTGCTTAAATCAGTTAGGACATTTTTGCATGGAGCCCTTCAATTATATTAAATGTAATGAACAAAGCTAATAAGACACTAGGCTTCATCAAGAGGAATCATCACTCTTGCCCAGAAAGAATAAAGACTCAGACAGATAATTATATTGCTGGTTAGACCCACACTAGAATATGCATGTGCAGCATGGGATCCATACAGGAAATACCAAATAGAGCTGTTCAAGCAAGTTCAACGACAGGCTGCTTGCTTTGCAACTAGGACTCATTGAGGAGAGGAAGGGTGTGTCACTCGAGTGCTAAACCATCTTAACTGGTTAACATTACAATACAGGAGGCAGGTTGCCAGGTTATGCAAGCTTTACAATGGACTTAACAATGAAGCAGAAGTGACTGTTCCAACTTACGTCCAACACCCTATTCTTACCCAAACTCGCGACTCCCACCCCAGGGCCGTAGCCAGAAAATAATTATGACTGAGGCAATCTCCATTGTTAAATTCTCTTTCTAGTTATTTAGGTGTTCAATTATGACTTTATTTAACAGAACACTTTGATCACGGATTTAAAAAAAAAAATGACTGAGGCAAGTGCCTCGTTTTGCCTCATACTGGCTACGGCCCTGCACCCTCTCAAGTTTATCCCACTTCAAGCATCATGTGATGTGTATAAATACAGCTTTTGGCCAACGAGTGTCAATGACTGCAGGAACAACCTTCCTGCTGAGACAATTACATCGAACTCACTAAGTTATTTCAAATCAGCAGTCTTAACTCCGACCTGACAACCATTTTTATCCTTGGTTAGCATAATTTGCACCCACTTTTCTGTGTATTTTATCGCACTTACAGTATATTTGTTATATCTTACCGCACCGACGTTTTATGTCCCTTGCGAACTGTCCTAACTAGAATTTTGCAAGTTTTGGATGTAGATGTAAGCAAGGCATTTAAACTGTACATTACCCTGTACCACCCATGCCACGCTAATAAAAATATACTAATTTTATCTTTGAGAAAACAGGAGATTTCATGATCCGTGTCCATCGATCTCTGTCATGAGGACATTTGAACTCTCGCACAAAATTTAACTTAAAAGAGAACATTTTCTGTACATCAAAGAATATATCACTCGTTGTTTGTCTAAACAAAAACATGCCTGGCTTCAAAGGTGACCTGAACAACGCGGGCTTAAAACTTGACCTTACTTGCCGATAAACCACGCAAATCCTGACAACGACACCAGAACTCCTCCAAGAACAAGATAAATAGGATATGTGTTCCAAATCATGGCCACATGTCGGCACAGACTTATCTCCTGCTTTCAGTCAGCAAGCATAGCCGGTATCAACAAGCAACAAATGCAAGATGGCCACGTATCCAAATGTCTCATGTCGGGTGGGGGCGATCGTCTTTGCGGTTAGTGGGGTGTTTCACGAACTTTTCTTCTCATCGTAAATAGCACTTTCTGCTTGTGATGTGTGGGAGATCTTTTTTTTTTCTCAATCGAACCAAAACCTTCAGCTTGTCTCTCTTCAGTGCTTTTTCTAAAGAAAAAAAAAATGCAGCCCTCCAACCACCCCTCCCCAACTCAACGTGAATTCGCGCTTGTTTGCAACAGCCCAATTTCGATATATTTCGGTGTGAGAGACTGGTGCCGAATTCTATTCACCAAAGCGAGGCTCTGGGTAATAAACCTAAGTTGTCTTCGAGAAAACACAAAGAAGTGTAAGTTTTCTCTTGTAGAGTGCTTCCCTTTTTTGTGTTTTTCGGCTTGGTATTTAAGCTACAGCCAGTCAGTCCTGGCTCAACTATTGTTGGAATGGAAACTTCACAAGAAGGAGCATATGAAAAGAATTGTGACTACTTCCAACGCCAAAAATTGCGTGATTGCCTTGGCTTCGAACTTTCTTACATGAAAGAGGAATCCAAACATCTTGTGATGGCAAGGCTAAGAGAAAGGCTGAATTAGCCGAGTTGGCGTTGAATGCTCATAAAATGAAGCTACCGAAGGTTTCTGATGGCGAAAGTGAGAACATGAATACTGTGATTGCCGAATTGCTGAGAACAGACGAAGGCGTTTTGGCCACACCTGCTTTAGTAAACAACTGGAGCAAGAACCTGTCACGTATTTGTGGCAAGAGAGTGGTGGAAGTGAAAAGCCTTTTTGCAAAAAGGTCAATGTTGCCACACATTGCTGCTGCTGATTATATTTACAAGGAGGATGGCATTTACAAACTGAAAAGGGAAACAAAATGGAACTACCAGATACAAGGAGAAATGGCTTTGTCTGGAGTTAAAAATGCAGATCTTGTCCTTTACACCAACAAGGGTATTATGGTCATTGATGTTACATTTGATGTGAAATTATGGGATGATATTCTGATGAAACTGAACAAGTTCTATTTTAAGTTTATGATTCCTGAACTCCTCACACAGCGAATAGAGAAACTTTGCTGAGGTTTTATGGGACAATCCCTCACATGTATAATACTTAAATTACTGGTATGCTTATCTTATGTTAATGTTTTGCCTTATTTTGCTAGTGGTGGAAGTAAATTGCAAATTACAGCACAGACAATAACTAGCTGATTAGCTATCCCCACCATTGATAATGGCATATTGCCTTCAAAGATTCTGAAGTTTTTCAATCTTTCAATGACACGCTCAACATGAATCCTAACTTTAGCAATGCTGGATGTCATGGCCCTTGCTTTCCTTGACAGCTGTTTACCTGTTTAAAAAATAAATGTAAAGATACAATGATGATTTGAGAAATTAAACTTCTAACCAGCCCTAAAATGAATTAGGGGCTCCGAAGTTGTTTGTCATTGAAAGTGGAAGTGGTGTGAATCAAAGTGAATTACCTAAACTGACCTCAGAAGCTAGAGTTTTGATTGCAAGGTGTATATACAGTACCTTTTGAGAATGGAGGAATGTTAAGAGCCAATGCCTGAAAAAATCAAGCAAAAGTGAAATTTCGTGGCCAGAGCCGAAAATTTTTTTTTCGCCGATATTGGTCCCATCAGTAGGTATTGGTAAGTAACTAAACGTGACGTAGTTTGTTTTCCCAAAGGCCGCTTCAAATTGGAGGAAATCGATAAAATCTATTTTTGCTGTCGGCAACCTCAAAACAGCAAAAATTTAAGAAGAAATGGGTCGTTCTCAAAACTTCGCTTGCATGCAAAAGGGAAGAAAGCGAGCTAAAATATTTTCAGATGCGTTAATTCATAGAGTGTTTTACTTCTAGTTTGGTGGTAGATATTCAACTTAGCAGTAATCTGGACGGCAAACAATAATATTTTAGAACTGCTTTATTCCTAACCGACAAAAATTTACATTTTAGCTGACAGTTGCGATTAAAATTTTAGGCATGTGCTACACCTTGCTTTACTCTGAGACTCAAGCCATAAGGTCTTTAAGCATTGCACTAAGACATATGTAAAAACTGTCTTGGGTAATTCAATTTGTGCTTCACACGAACTCTCCGAAATTGAACAAAATTTGGTTGAAATATGAGACCCAAGTGGCGGTTTGTT
>BLFK01000134.1:3876353-3882859 GCA_014634185.1 Astreopora myriophthalma | reverse complement strand
AAAACAGACAAAATTGTAGCGAAGAACGCCGAGAAGCGGAAAGACTCCGTGCTGTGGAAAACAGACAAAATCGTTAACCGACCTCGACACTAAACTATAGTCAAAAACGTTTGTGAATTCCTTCGCAATATTTTAGAATGCTTTAACAGTTTAAAGGGAAATGAAAGTACTAAACGGGAGCCCCGCTTTTAGGCTTGCCTAAATCTATATATTATACAATGAAATATTCTTCTAAGATGATAATTTCCCTTCAACAACTGTTCTCACCCTACCTCTGCAGACTGCAGAAATAATTGCCTATAAGATTTTGGACAAGTTGCATGCAAGTCATGTGCTGTTACATCGCCACATATTGCCAGCTTGTAGATTGCTGAAGATTAATGGTATAAGGGAAATCTGAAGTCATTTGCTTAAAAAAGATAGCTGACACTTTAATTGCTCAAAACTATGTAACTTTAGGTAGTGATGCTAAAGAAGTGACAATGCAAGATCAAGTGAAATTGGTGTGCGGAAAAAACTTATTTGAGGAAATTCAAGAATGGCAAGAGACCAACAAAAATAAAGAAAGTAAGCCAGAAAACTAATTGACAATTCTACACATGTGCAAAATGTATTTGTTCAGTGAGTATTAGTGATTGTATGCATGTACTTATCTGCAGACAGATCAGTAGCAGTTTGGAGGTGTGAATCAGAAATCTCTCAGGCGAGACTCGGAGGAAGAGATGGCAGCAATGCCTGTACATTAATTGCAATTGTTTTAGGGCGAATGTTCTGTCGAAATGAATCACAACTATCTGTTTCCTTTAAAAAAGGGACAAGTCCTTTGAAAACATCATGGTTTCATGCATTGGCAAATGCCATTCTTGATGGTAATACAATTTATGACAGACACATTTCACTTAAATCACCTTGTTATCTCGATGTTGAAACAGCATGCTCTTTAGCTGAAAGTGAACTAAAAGTGGCCAGGATTTCTGAACCATTGCCTGTTTGGTTTGATTCGGTTTTTGAGGATGCACCATTAGCAACAATTGAATACCAGCTCTTTCTTTTTTCACTCAATGAAGGGAAAAGGTGCACAATGTTGATATTTAATGGAAAGTCTAGTGTAATTTTAAGCGAGGGTACAGGGAAGCTTCTACTTATACACGCAATGACATTTTCTCCAATTGTGGCTCTCAGATTGTGATGGGAAATGTGCAACAGGTATCACAGTTTCTTAAAAGAGAGGCCTATAACTTTCCAAAGAAGCAAAGATACGGCATTTTAACACCAGTAGAGTTTTTCCGATAGCTACTGCTCAGTTAAAGAACAGTGCTACCTAGAAAACTTTGAACATTAAGAGTTATTATTGGAATGTTCATTGTCATATGACCAATCACATTTAAGATCAAACGTCCATAAGACAACCGCAAATGGCAATTAAATAATTTACTGTTATGGCTTGCAGTTCATTTGTCTTGTATCTGATGGGTGTTCTTCTCCAATACAATAACATTCCAGTTTTCACTGTTCTTAGTTGTGAGGTAGCTACTATCATTCAGACAATACATTTCATAGGTTGACTCAAACCGTTTACTCAGAATTGCTGACCATGCAGGGTGGTCAAACTGTCACTGTATTTGATCATAGAAAAAAAGAGCAACTTGGCATGTTAGTTTTACAGTTCAAACCCTTTTGGAAAAATGGTGAATCACATGGGGAACTGGCCGAGAGCACACGCAAAAGTAGAAGGGCTTGTATTGCAATTCCTAGAATGGAGAATGTTTTATCAGTGGTATGCTATCACAAACGTGCTGAAACAAAATGTCTCCTGGGGTTGTACAGGTGGTATATACACTGTACAAGGAAAAAAAGCCCTCACACTTCACACTTTTGACTGTGGTGTTCTGATAACCTGTGACACGCCATTCTTCCAAGATGGCTGGCTTCTTATTAGGGTGTCTTCAAAGAGGCAGCTGTTGATATTTCAAAGAAAAGTACAAAATATATACTGTAGTAGTGACATGGATCGATGAGCTAAGGTTAAGCATAACAGTTACCAATTATGCATACGATAAAAGCATTATCTGAGAAGTTATGTATTACATTATTTTATGCAATTTTGCAGGATTTCAATGCTAGGTGTGGTAACATTTCAGCAGTAATTGACAGTACTGTAGGGAGTGTGATTGGTAACCACTGTAGCTTTTAAGCTAGTCATGTTCTGTTCCTTTATAAACTTGCGTTTGACCCATGATCATGTCATGATCATGTAAGAAACCACTTTCAGCTTTCATAATTAATGAAGTTATCCCTTTTCATGGTGCAAGGGTTAAGTTTGACAAAGCAATCTGAAAATTACACATATAACACTGAAAGTGACTGAAGTAAAATTTTAGATTTAGTTATTACTCCGACCCAGGGCATAAGTATATTTTTCTTACAATAAAATATTATTAATGTTTGAGACTTCATGCTATTCATGAATTGATAGCTGAGAAAGGTGTTATATGGTTCTAAATATGACTGTGGTAGTTAATTTGTGATTGTAATCGTTTATTAATTAAAGAAGAAATATGGAAGTAAGTATAGATCAATGAATCAAAATCTTTTAAGAGATTTGCATTAAAATATTTTTGAATTTGAGGAAGTTTGTATGCATTTTGTTACTCTTGAAGGTTTACAAATGTGTTGCATTGAATTTAGAATTGTTGCTTTATGCAGATGGGAAATCCTCTAAAAATTAAAGCAAACACTGTGTGCCCTAGCTTAATTTAGCCAACATGAAAGAAATTGTCTGCAATCCACTGGCTAGCCCTACATTGGAAGTTCGAACTTAGGCTACATAGAATACTAAAATATCACTGATCCTCCGTTCTTCAATATGGGAAAATATCCAAGAAATTCACAGTTAAAAGTTGAAAACCCAAATTTTCTATGCCATTTTCAAAAGGGTCATTTTCAAAAGAACAGGGGAAGCCTCAATAGCAAACATCACTAGAGCACATAAGAGAGAAAGCTGCCACGCTGGTGGTATTTCCGGTGGTGATGGTGGTGATGGTGATGGTGAGAGTGACGTTGAGGAGGATACTCCTGAAAATAGCAAGAAGCCAAGCAAAATGCGGGGTAAAGCAAAGAGAAAATGCCTTACTGCGTATGAACTTTCTGAGATAATTCTGTCCAAAAACATAAAGACACGTACAGAGCTGCTTGCTTTTGCAAGACAACAGAAAGTCGAAGGTAAGACGGACATCGCGGAATTCATCATAAACAGAGGGGCTAGAGTCGTGTCAGACGTTATAGAAAATGCGTGGGAAATGGAGGAATCCAACTCAACCTTAGAGAGGGAAAGTAAAAGCCGAATGGAGTTGCTAAACGAGGCAAGCGAAGGGGAGTGCGTGGAAGGCTGTCATGGCAAATGGCTACAGTGTGCAAATAACGTTTTGGAGCGCAATGGCATAAACGCTCAATACTTTGTTGGTTCTGTGCATGACCTTTTGGCAAAGGGGAGAGGAAAATACAGAAATATCATGATTGTGGGTCCTGCGAACTGTGGGAAAACGTTTTTACTGAACCCACTTAATAAGCGCCAAAAGGATTGAGACACTACCCCCTTTTAAGGAATGTTGGACAACACCCTCCCCCAAAACCTTTTCATCTAACCCCCTCCCCCCCTAACAATGTTGTTTTCTTATCGCCAACACTTCCTTTTTCTGTTAACAACATTGTAGGGGGAGGCGGGGGGGGGGAGTGCAAGTGGAAAATGTAACGTTATGGTGATTTTTTCCTAATTTTGGTTTTCCCAGTTCAGTGTCTCAACGACTTTTGTCGCTTATTGTAGTCATGTTCTGTTCCTTTATAAACTTGCGTTTGACCCATATAACTACATGTTTATATAGTCATGATCATGTAAGAAACCACTTTCAGCTTTCATAATTAATGAAGTTATCCCTTTTCATGGTGCAAGGGTTAAGTTTGACAAAGCAATCTGAAAATTACACATATAACACTGAAAAGTGACTGAAGTAAAATTTTAGATTTAGTTATTACTCCAACCCAGGGCATAAGTATATTATTCTTAGAATAAAATATTATTAATGTTTGAGACATTCCCAAATTAGCAAAAATATCCAGCATTGGGATATTACAATACCCAATTTGCTTTTCGGGAAATGTCTCACTTTTCCAAAATTGGGATTTTGTTGGGTATTTTATTAATACCCTAAAAAAAACACAAAACGGGAATGTGGTATTTTTTCCTGTGTACCACGCTAAACTTATAGCGTGACAACTCAAACAAAAAGTTGTCTCAATTATCCAAGTGTGCTTTTGTATGGTTTCCCGGCTTTTGACCAAACCTTCATTGGCTTTTGAACTGCTTCCGGTGCATTTTTTTTATAGTCCTATGGATAAATATTAAACCGTTGTGTTTCCCACCATGAAATGTTAGTTCAGTATCGATTTAATGGCTATTTCTTACCCGGTCTTACCGCCATGCAGTGGCTGCAAATTATCGCTACTTTTCAAATATTTTTTAAATGTGGCTAAATGTAATTTAGGCTAAGTTAAACGCAAGACAATGCTGGCCAGCGGTATCTCCCAGGGTTCTGGTGCGGGGTGGCCGGGGGTTTTGTTCAGGGGCCCCACGTGGCTTACAGCTCGGCTTCGGATGTCAAGTG
Source organism: Astreopora myriophthalma (assembly GCA_014634185.1). NCBI lineage: Eukaryota > Metazoa > Cnidaria > Anthozoa > Scleractinia > Acroporidae > Astreopora > Astreopora myriophthalma. Next base: position 3,878,198 of record BLFK01000134.1, on the reverse strand, counting down.
ATTTGTGTTTGCTAATAATGTCGGATAGCTCGAACTCTGAGTTTATTTGTTGATCCGCTCGATTTTTCTGGTTGTACCTTGCCATGGGCTCGCGTTCGACGAATAATAGTTTGCAAACGGCACCGGTCTATCACATGGCAGGCGGTGAAAGTACTTCAACGTCGCACACTGTTACGTCGCTCGACGAATTGCCCACGACGTCCCAAGCTGTAGTTTCTGGTGGCGAGGGAGGAATTTCTCCTGCCCTCGCATCGTTCATTGCTCAAACAGTTCAGGCTGTGTTGGCCGCCGAACGATTGGCTCAGAGTTCTCCAGTTTCGACGAGACCGCCACAATCTACGGCGGTCGAGGTGCCTAACTCGTCGGTTCCTGTGTCAATGGCGAGTTCGTGTTTTGGGGCGTGCCGTCTTCGCTGGGCAGCTCAGCTAGCCATTTCTTGGCAGTAGGAACTGGACTTTCGCAACAAGGTAGGCCTGCTTTTTCTCTTGATATGGTAGTGCCTTCCTACGTTTCTACTTTTGCGAATCTGTTGATGTCAGCATCCGTTTCCAGCCCGAGCATTCACAGTTTGCAGAACGGTGCGACTCGCGATGTCGCCGATTGTTCCGCCGTGCTCGCGTCGCCTTTATTGGATCAACCGTTCATTGTTGGTCCCGGTTTTTCGCCCGTTCCAGCTAAGCTTGTCACCCAGATCGTGGCGGGCAAATACATCGACCTGAGCGATTTGCTAGCGGCCAACCTGGTGCAGCGAGAACCAGAACCTCAGCTCCTGTTTGATGGTCGTCTCGTGTTGACTTCCCAGCCCAAGAGACAGCGGCGACGCATCGAGGATATCGCTTCGTGGATGGAGGCCTTCGCCATCTTTTCCCTCATCCTTGTCTCTCACTTTCCAAACCACTGGAAAGACCTCATGCAGTACCAGTTGCTGATCTTGAGAACCTACCGCCATTTTTCCAGCAGAGTCTGGCTCACATATGATCAAGCTTTCCGTGAGCACGCCGCCGCTTCGCGGCTCACCGACTGGTCTTTGATGAACGTCCAATTGTTCAACTTTCATTCAGCCAGTTCGTCAGCCCGTAGCACTTCTTTGGTGTCCTCCAATGACTCGCCTGAGCCTCCAGGTTCCTCCTCGTCCGTTATCCATTGCAAATCCTGGAACAAGGGGCGCTGCACGGCTCCGTTCGCCTTCTGCCGCTACTCCCACCGGTGCAGTGTCTGCTCAGGCGTTCATCGATCAATCTCCTGCCCTAACCAGTCGGCCAAAGAGTGCAGTCACGAATCCAAACGTCGCAGCCGTTCTCCAAGTGCCTCGAGGTCGTCCTCCTGGGCTAAGGCTCCCCGTACTTGAACTTATCTCTGACCGCTTACGTTTGGGCGCGGACTCGTGGAGGATTCTCGCGTATCGCTTCTGCGATGGTTATTAGGCTTGCTTATTTAGTCTTGTATGATTAATTGCTGACGGCTCTAATTTGCCGCCAACATTGATTGTTGCGAACAGTTGCATGTGTTGGGTTTGTTTTTTTTTTTTTTTCAAGCGGCCTTCTAATTTACAGTCTTTTCGCTTTTAGAATGTCGCCACACAGGCAATATTTTACTTATAGTCGGAGTCCTCCTGTCACCCTGTGATATTCGTAGGCATATTTTGTAGAGCAGTTACTAGTTGGACAGTAGGTTCGGTTTTTTTTTGGTTTGTGTGTGTGTGTGTGTGTGCGTGTTTCTCCATTTTGTTTTTCCTTTCTCAGCATTAAAAAAATTTGGTTGTGTTCAATGTCTAGCTTTTGCTTTGTGATCTTACTTCCCATAGCGCATCCCGCCTTTCACCCTGTGTCGATGGTGTCCCCGTTG
>BLFK01000134.1:3833141-3835641 GCA_014634185.1 Astreopora myriophthalma | reverse complement strand
TTTCAGTCCTAACATGGGATTAAACGATCGTCCTGTGAGTAACGTTCCGCGCTCACATTCTGGCTCCCCGGCGGGGAATCGAACCCCGGTCTCCTGCGTGACAGGCGGGGATACTCACCACTATACGTCAATACACAGTTTCTCAGATGCAAGCGACAATGGCATCGGCCAAATCTCATACCTGCGCATGGTTAACCACAGAGGCGAAGTTCATGTTAGCTATCTCCTGGCAAAGTCTAGAGTCGCCCCGCTGAAGCCAATATCAATTCCTCGCCTTGAGCTAACAGCCGCAGTCATCTCCGTTAACGTAGCTTCAATGCTTAACAGTGAACTTGACACTGAAGTCACCAAGTGCTACTATTATACTGACTCCGAGATCGTGATTGGATATATCAACAACGAAGCACGACGCTTCCACGTGTATGTTGGCAACCGTGTACAACATATCCGAGACCGCAGCTCTCCGGGAGACTGGTTTCATGTTCTAGGAAAAGAAAATCCTGCTGATGAAGCCTCACGTGGCCTAACTGCCAGGGAACTATTACAAAGCGACCGCTGGTTCACCGGTCCAAAGTTTCTGTGGCAACAAGACCCACCCCTACAACAGTCTCAGCTTGTCTATGCCCTACTACCGTCAGACGTTGAAGTCAGAAAGAATTCAGCATCCACACTCACAAGCAAGATCAGTGAAGTCGAGATCCGACTAGATCCCCCTGGGATACTAGAGCCAGAACGCTTCAATCACTTCTCTTCGTTTAACCGTCTTAAACGATGTATTGTTAGGATACAGAGAGCAATTGAAAGGAAAAGACTGAACAAGCAACAAAACTGGCGTCCACAAGGACCCCCATCGGTAACAGAGCTATCCAATGCTGAAGATGTCATTCTTAAGTCACTTCAACATCATCACTTCCTATCGGAAATAAAGATCCTAAGGAAGCTCGATGACAACGATGATCATTTCGAAGATTCCCAGAACGCACGGAAAAGAAACAACACCGTCAAGTCGATCAGTAACCTCTACAAGCTAGATCCATTCCTCGATAAAGAAGGCCTGCTTAGAGTTGGTGGACGTCTCAAGAATGCAGTCTCTCCGTACAAAATAAAACATCCCCTCATCATGCCTAAGAGTAGCCACGTGACTGTTCTTCTCATACGCCAGTTTCATCACGGGAAGCAGCACCACCAAGGTTATGGCATGACTCACAATGCTATCCGCCAAGCTGGATACTATATCATTGACGGCCGCTCTATGATCTCCCACATCATCGCTAAGTGTGTTACTTGTCGCAAGTTAAGAGGCCGCACCCAAGACCAAAAGATGTCAGACCTACCCCCTGAACGAGTTACGCCATCTCCTCCGTTCACCTATACTGGAATGGACGTGTTCGGACCCTTCTACATTAAAGAAGGACGAAAAGAGCTGAAACGATGGGGTCTGATATTCACTTGCCTAGCCTCGCACGCTATACACCTGGAGACACTGAACACCATGACAACAGATTCGTTCCTCAACGCCCTCAGACGCTTCATCAGCCGCAGAGGAAAAGTTCGCCAGCTTAGATCCGATCAAGGTTCTAACTTTGTTGGCGCCAAGAATGAGCTTGGTGAAGCGCTAAAGGAAATAAACCAGACCCCTGTCAGAGAATACTTAACTGCGCAAGACTGCGACTGGATAGAGTTCAACCTTAACGTTCCTCATGCTTCTCACGTGGGCGGTGTTTGGGAACGTCAAATACAAACAACACGATCAGTTCTGTCATCACTGCTGCTGGATCATAGTACCCAACTCGACGACAAAGCACTTCGTACCCTCATGACCGAAGCCGAGAGTATCGTCAACTGTCGTCCTCTAACAGTAGAAAATCTGACAGACCCTCTAGCGTCAGAACCTCTTACACCTAACCATCTCCTTACCTTCAAAACCCAAGTTGTACTACCTCCTCCTGGTAAATTCGAGTCACCCGATTTGTACTCTCGGAAGAGATGGAGAAGAGTCCAGTACTTAGCTAACCAATTCTGGCTGCGCTGGCAAAAGGAGTATTGCACCCTTCTCCAGAAACGTCAAAAATGGGCGACACCCAAAAGATCCATTATGATTGGAGACATCGTACTAGCTTGTGATAGTGAATCTCCAAGGAATCAGTGGCCGCTTGCAGTAGTAACCAAAGTGTTCCCAAGTCAAGACAACCTTGTCCGTAAGGTTGAAATAATGACCGCCAAGAACGGAGAAAAGAAGTTCTTTCAAAGACCAGTACACAAACTCGTGTTACTTTTACCTAGAGGACAATAAGAACTGAGTAGTTTCTAGTTACCTTTATATCGTCAGTATTCAGAACTCTAGTCATCCAAGTTTCCCTTTATCAAGATATTCCATATGGTTATAATTTTATTTCCTCTTTTAGTAGTTAGGTTTTCAGTAAATGAAGAACATTTAGGGAAGCAGTGTTACGGCACCCGTGTGCCTTAGTTTTCTTTCGTTGTATTCTAGGTATTTCCC
>BLFK01000134.1:3812134-3817134 GCA_014634185.1 Astreopora myriophthalma | reverse complement strand
CCAGTGCATGTCAGAGTTTCGGTGTCCCTTGACAATTATGTTGGCCAAAACCTGAAAATCAAAATTGTCAAATGTAACTCTTAATTCGAGCCCTTCCTTGACCTTCCCTCTGATGTGATCTATCAGGGCACCATCTAAGTCATCCAGCATATTCCGGAACGTTTGGCGGGACTGGGCCAAGCCTAGTGAGCTGCATCGATCAAAGGTCTAGAACAATAGAAATACACAAAAAAATAATTCAGAATATTTGTTATACCATCAGTTTCAAAACTTTATATAAAGATGTTTAAAATTATTTTTAAGTTGGCAGAATAAGCAATAAGGCTAGTTATGTTTCTTTAAACCATGAAATGGGTTGTTCAATTGAGTAATTTTTGTTGTTTTTTTTGTTTGTTTGGGTCTAACAGGCATTAGCTGTAAAACTTTGTTTCATGGGTTAAGTAAAATCACTGTCTGTGGAAATTTCATATTTTTGCTGTCTATTTAATAAATGAATTGTAAAGGGAAGGTTTGATTCTAGTGTCCTTTGTGTCAATCTTGTTATGATATGTAGAAATGATAGAAGGGGTTTTAGTTCACTAATTGGGTAAAAAGACTTAAATCCATCCTCTGCCTCAGCAAATTTACCGTACGAGTGGAATGTCCAATACCAAGGATGAAGGTGATCACTTTCTGAACAAGGCTAAGCTCCCTCCACCTTGTATGCATCATCTGGCCATATGCCACACAAACTGGGGGTACTTGGCTTCCATTTTCATGTAAAACAGGTACACTCACAGTAGAAATGAAATCAAGCAAATCAGGGGCCCTCTCCTGCATTTCCTCAATAATAGCATCCCAACTTAATTCTTCAAGAGATGACTTCGTGTTGTTCCTCGGGACATGTAATACAGAAGGACCATTGTTACCATGTTTTCGTACACAGAGGTCACGGCATTGCTCGTCTATTTGTTCCAAAAACTGATACTTCAGGCATGATTTCACACTTGGTAATAGCATAACTGCTTTGGAAATCTCGACAGGAAGATTTGTTTTCAAGGCAACCCACAGTTTCCTTATCTCGTCCTCCTTCAATTGAGTATTTGCATGCTTTGTCAGCTGAAGGAAAAAAAAATGAAATTTTAGAAAAAGTTAGAACGTTTTCACTTAAAATGTACAACACAACAGAGTACAATTTAACTTGAACTCAGGGTACAATGACATTTTAGGTTACCTGAAAAATCCAAGCAATAACTTTTGTATTTTAAGACTTAGGGGGATGAATATTCCCACTGTGGTTTCTTTTAAGCCTTCTCTTCACTATTTCAGTGTATTTATCTTTTGTTTGTGTATCTATGTGTGGCTAATAAATAAACAAAGAAATGTGAAGATTTTAAAGTACCTCTGCATTTCGAAGTCCAGCTTTCTTCAGTATCTCAACACCTGTTTTCTTATTGGTGAAGTTGGGTGGGTCATCACTGTCACTGTACATGTCTTGACTTTCTTGCAGAGTAGATGGCTAACAGACATCAAAGTCTTTATTCTCAAACCTCGACCATAACAATACACTTCAAATCTGTATGTACATGTTATATTGTGCGCCCCCCCCTCCCCTTGGGAGCTTCATACTGTACTTTGCTTCTAAAAGTGTGACTTTTAAGACCCCCTCCTTCTAGGAATTTCTGATGACCTTTCATGGGGTGGGTAGGGATTTTTTCTGGAGCTGCACATTGCATTTGAGATTAAACGTTCTGAAAGAAACCTCAACTTCTGAAACTATTGCCTTAATAGGATAATAAACTGATTGTTGAGACTAATTGTAATTTTGCATGGAATGGAACAGTGGGAAGAAAATATGACCACTGGGAAAAATGTTCCACACCCCACAACATAATTAAGCTTATGCTTAAATTAAAATAGATTACCTCCGTGTTTGGGTGGGAAGTATTGTCTGAGTGGCTTGGCTTTGGCAGGATGGGTCGTGGCTGAAAAAGAGAAAGTTTTGCTCTCACGTGGGACGTTTGTCCATCTGGTAGATGTCTTGAGCGTTTTACTTGAGGCATAACCGAAGGGGAAACGGCAACCTGAGATGGGCTCCGCTCCCCAACAGATCTTTTCATCTCCAAATTTTCATCCAGAGAATCTTTTTCTACAGAACTTGTAGCTTTACAGATGTTGGAGAACTTCTCTATTTTTTCCAATATACCCTTCACTTGTGAATAACAGGTTCGACATATTTTAGTAGAAACGACACCAATGTCCTCCTCTACCACATTAATGTTCCCATACTTCCGAACAGCGTCAACAATGCCTTCTTCTACGGCTTTCTCTCCAAAAAGACTGATATAATGATTTTTTTCTAAATCCAGTTTTTTACAACAGCGACAGTAATTAGGTTTAGCCGCTTGCATTTTACCGTGTTTACCGTCGAACGACGGTAGTCCCGCGCTAAAACGGCTTCACGCCTGTCCGAGTCGGTTACAAACTGTTACACATATTTAAAAAACGGCCCTTTGAACTGGAGGTTTTTTTATTTTTGGTTAAGAGAAAAATTGAAGCGATAAAAAATAAAACAAAATACACACACAAAAAATACAAAACCCGAGTATGACATTTCAAATCTCCTGCCAAAACAAGAAAGTTGATCGTCGAGTTTCCGGTGTTGTTAACTTCTGTGAATGACTACCGCACTTCCTGCCGGACTGCCATTGTTATGCAAAGGACCAATCAAAAAAATGATATTTTTCCATTATCCCAGAGTCTCTCCTGGTGCCCACCCGCTGACCAAAAAGCCAGAGGACTCTGGGTACGAGATTGTGCTACTAGGGACTTTAAGATACGGGGACGCAGACGCCTTGAAGAGAGCCTGGGTCGAGAACACAGCATTCGTGGCACCAAAACTAAGTTAAGGTTCATTGGGAGCGACGCAACAAGTTTTTCGAGTTCACTGATATGGCTTCTTTCAGGGAAACTCGAGAACTGTTGTGTATAAGTCATGCAATGGGCTTTATTACTGATGCAGAATTCTTGCTGCTCTATGAGGAAAGCAAGTCAGGTAATTTGGATTTTCCTTACCAAGAGTATCCAACATTTTCTTTGCTGGACAAAAATAGAGCCGAGTGTACAGCCAATTTAAGGGTAGAGAAGGATCACTAACTCGCCTTGAAGATGCACTGCAAATTCCTGCTGTATTTAAATGTGATCAAGGAACAGCATGTGACGGAACCGAGGGCCTTTGTATCCTTCTCAAGTGATTTGCCCACCCTTGTCGCTACTCAGACATGATCTCAATATTTGGAAGGCCAGTCCCAGAAATCTGTATGATAAATAATGCACTTGTCATCGGCTTCCCCGAGAGGGGGTGGAACCCGGGCTGATATGGGTACTTTGCTAATTGTGCATTTCAAAGTTCTTGTATTTCCCCACCTGTGCGGGATTTGTTTCTTGCAAAGTCCCCAGTATTTGGCGAACCCAACTGGATTTGAAGATGCACTTCAGAACTTTATTTGGGTTCTTTAAACAGTTAGCAAACACTCGGACTTTGCATTCTGATGGTTATTACTTGGTGTTACGGTGCACGAATTTATGCTAATTAGTATATGCCAATTAGTATATGCCAATGTCTATGATGTCATATAATGAAAGTATCATGGAGTCATAGTTTCATAGTTTCATGGGCTTCGTGGTGTCAATGGTTTCATGGTTTCATAGTTTCATGTGTTTCGTGGTTTCATAGGTTTCGTGGTATCAATGGTTTCATGGTTTCATAGGTTTCGTGCTTTCTCAGGTTTCGTGGTGTCAATGGTTCATGGTTTCATAGGTTTCGTGGTATCAGCGGTTTCATGGTTTCTTAGGTTTCGTGGTGTCAATGGTTTCATAGTTTCATGGGTTTCGTGGTGTCAATTGTTCCATGGTTTCATAGGTTTCATGGTTTCATCGGTTTTGTGGTATCAATGGTTTCATGGTTTTATAGGTTTCGTGGTGTCAATGGTTTCATGGTTTCTTAGGTTTCGTGGTGTCAATGGTTTCGTGGTGTCAATGGTTCCATGGTTTTATGGGTTTCGTGGTGTCAGTGGTTTCATTGTTTCATAGGTTTCGTGGTGTCAATGGTTTCATGGTTTCATGGGTTTCGTGGTGTCAGTGGTTTCATGGTTTCATAGGTTTCGTGGTGTCAATCATTTCATGGTTTCGTAGGTTTGATGGTGTCAATGATTTCATGGTTTCATAGGTTTCTTGGTTTCAAGGGTTTCATGGTTTCATAGGTTTCTTGGTGTCAACGGTTTTATAGTTTCATGTGTTTCGTGCTTTCATATGTTTCGTTGTGTTTGTTGTAGTTCTAGCTGGAAGTTTGGACTTCGGTGGCACCGTGGTCATGTTTACTTAGCTTGTGAATAGATAAAACGCAACGGGAAGACGAGCCTTTTTTGCAGAACAAGTTTTCAGATAAACCTTTTTCTGCCGTTGGTAGCACATTGCTGTAGACTTAGGATTTTTTGTTTTACCGACCGAAGTTAGTCTTTGGGCCTGGAACACGTAGTTCACCGCTGCTTTGGTAGATCTCACTTTAGTAAATTACCTAAACGGTCTTGCGACTGTTCTGTTATTGTCAATTTGTGATCACGCAAGACATGGTTTCGGTTTTCCACACAAACCTCATCAGTTCTCGGGTTGGCTTTATACTTTTTTTATAGTTGCTCCTATTACAAGACCAGCTATTTTCTTGGAGCTTTAACATTATTACCCGCGTAGGGCATCAGAAATTGTAGCCTTCGTCTTGCCTACAGAGTGCAAACAATGACGGTGTTTGCATGCTTTTTGGGGTGATAAAAGCACTTTTTTGATAAAAGAGTTTGAAGAGTTTTGTTAAAGATTCCGTCGGGAGCCCAGAACCTTGGGCTCCTGATTCCGTAAATTTCTTCTAAAATTGGGGAGAATACTTTCTTTCTTTCTTTTTCTTTTGTTGCGCAACATAAAAGTTTGTCCTCGCTACTTGCGTCTAACAAGTGCATGTGTTAATTTTC
>BLFK01000134.1:3802095-3804595 GCA_014634185.1 Astreopora myriophthalma | reverse complement strand
GACCACCAATTTACTCACGTTTTACCAGCGACGTGAAAAGCCTTGAAGTCACGTCCGTCGCCGGCAAGAACGCAGCACATCTAACTTTTGGTCATGCGCAGTGAAGCTCTCAGGGGTTATTATACTTCCGGTTCTCTTTCGTGACCTCCGCCTTCCTGTATCTTAAAGTCCCTACTTTTTGTGGCGACGCGACCGAGTTCTCGACCCAGTCCCAATTGGTTATTTTCTTGTTCGCGCGCCGTTCTGTTAGCCGTCGCGTTCATTCTCGAATCCAGAGCTCTTCTGCACATGACCGGCTGGGAGAGAAGAGCTCTGGGAAACCCTGGGACCTATACCGCTCCTGATTGGTTTACGGCTGAAACAATAACAATGCTTCTAATTGGCCAATTCGATACGCGCGAAAAATTGAACTTACAGCGCGAGTTTGCCATGGCGGCCTGCACCGAAAGAAAAATAGAGCTCAGCTGTGAGAGAGCTATGGCGGAGGAAAGAAAAAGCAGCGTGGCCATGAGCGAAACTCCGAAAAAAAAGTGTAATGGGACGCTAAAAAATTGCCTTTGCTGTAATTCTTCGCTAGCAAAGATCTTCGACAGCATATGTTTATTCGGGAAAACAGCCCAAAAGGCCGAGAATCTGTTAGAAAACTTGAAGGAGATTGGGGGAATCGAGGTTTTAGAAGACGTGGATGTACTTCCAACTAAAGTCTGCCGAAAGTGCTTTTGAAAGATTGTAGGGCTAGGAAAAGCGGTGCATGCATTCAGAGACATGTGCTTAAAATCTAAGCAGATACAGAACGAGGAGATGCACATGAATGCTCGGTAAAAACGTGGGAGAAACCCGTCTTCGCCGCAAGCACAAAATAACCCTGAGAAACGCATTAGACAGTGTGTTTCCCCACAGTTTACGGTGCGACACTTTGATAATAACACACCAACCGATACAGAAAGCAGGAGGTCCGTGGCCTTGAGAGTACGAGACTCTTTGTTTCCATCTGAGGAGCAAACTCTTCCAAGTGAGATCCTCCTTTTACCCGTTTCTGAGGAAGCTACCATCGGAGAAACGGCTAAAACTCCGCAGGCCTCTGAGATATTGCAAGATGCTGGGCTACGAAATTCAGAGGTTAGTTTTGTATTATATTTCTGTCAGTTGCAAGTCTTGTTCGAGAAAAAAAATTCTCTGAAATTATTTTTTCAATCTCGTTTAAACACCCTTATTTGAAGTCATATATGATCATAATTGTAATGAACATGTAATACAACGTTTTAAAAAAATAATTTTATGGAAGGGACTCAGGAACCATGTATTTTTGAAGGTTTAAGCTGGCTATGAACCCCCTCTGTAGACTTTTTTAAGTTTTGAACAAAGTCGTTTCTTAATATACTGGCCTGTTTTCGCGGTTTTGGAACTTAAAGGTAAAATGAAGGATGTTTTTAGCAGGTTTTCTGTGGAAACCTGTTATGTCAAGGAAAGGCCTAATAGTGTTAACCAATTAATGATTGGGGTTTTACAATTTTGATGCCACAACCTGCTCGTTAAATCCCTACCGTTTCATATACCTCCAGCCTGAAAAAGGTACCCTTTCGGGCGGAGCCTTGCCGTATAGTCCATCATAGGGAGTACCCCCCCCCCCCCGGGGCAATAGCAGCATAACTGATAAAGAGAGGTGATATTGATACATCTGACCAGGGATCTTTACCAGCCACCTTTTAAAGTCATAATCATGGGGGTGTTTTTATATTTAACCGAGTTCCTAAAGTCATACAAAGATGCCATCCCAAAAGAAGCCATTTCAAATCCACTGAATACTGTACAGTGGGGAATCCCAGGAGACATTGCAAAAGAAGTTCTTAAAGTAGAAAGCATTGAGGGAGCAATCAAGCTTCAATTACTTCAGGAAATAAATGACCAGTGTCAAGCATTATGTGTCAGAACTCGTGGAGAACCGTCCATCCTAAAAGACAGTTCTGTAGAAGGTCTAGAAGGTGTCAAGTGGTGTCGTGTGATGCATGAAATGAAGGAAAGGGCTCCAGATGTCTTGGACTTCATAGCTACAGTGGCCACCCCCAGACTTAAGAAGAATGTGGATGAACAGGTCCCTCCAGTCTGTATGATATATGCCATGATGATGAACCAGAGGTGGCAGGAGTTGAGCCTAATACAGAAGATTGCCACTATTATTCTGGGAATTAGACACATCAACAAAAAGGTTATAATAGTGTATTTTATTATTCATACACAGCCAACCATTGCACTGTATACAAGGGCATATGTCTAGTGAAAGAGTAAGGGGCCAGTCAATAAATAAGGAGAATGTGAAGATTGAAGAGAAAGTCAATTTTGGGCTCGTTTCCTTATAAGCACACACAGGCTTGCATTGTTACACCCACACAAACATGGCATTAATGGTTTAAATAACTTCCCATAAGGATAGTCACCCCCTGTAAATATGTCCCTATTAATTGGAGGTTTAATATGTGAATGGGATGAGCCAGCAGGCCCA
>BLFK01000134.1:3792095-3797095 GCA_014634185.1 Astreopora myriophthalma | reverse complement strand
TGGAATTTGATGTTGAAAAAACATTGAGACAGCAGCAAGAACAACCAGAGCAGCAGGCTAATGTAGTTCCAGTGCATGCACACAGAACTCATCATGATCATCAAGCAACCACCCATCCAGGTACTGAATTAGCAATTGTTTCTGCATGAGTGCCCACTAATTTATTACCAGTTCCTTGTTGTTTAATTAACCCTTTCAGTGTCAATATCCACAGACAAATGCTCATTACAAATCTCCATACATTTTCTTATAGAAAAATTACAATGTAGTTGGGAGAATTTGTTAATAGGACAAACTGTACTTTCCCTTAGATGATCATTTTATTAAATCTCATAACCTTCCTCTTGACTGTATGCATGTTGTCTGTGTATTATAAAGCCTGGTGTTTCCTTATACTTTATTATTTTTTTTGCACCCAGGGATACTCCCATTAACCAGTTTCTTAATTAACACAAGCATATGTTCTTTTTCACAAAGATCAAACCCAACAGCAAAGACCACCCATACAACCAGGTATGCAGCTAAAATTATTTACCAACCATTTCTATACCTAAATGTACCGTAAAATTTTTTTTATTTTTATTTAGCTTTCGCCAAGGCATATGCCTTTGGCAGGGTTACCGCAACAGCGTGAAGCCAATTACTGCGGGCCCATACAAGGTCAGACCACAACACCGGGTACAGCTTGCCCTACTGAATGGTAAGTATTATTATGATATGACTGGCTTCATGAGTGGGCGAGATGAATCAAATCCTGTGCCCTGATTGGTTACCCCATGTGGTCATGATGGCAGTACCTTCCCCACTCAAGAGCCCCTGCTGTCTCTTCAATAAACCCTTTATTGGCCAAGTTTGTTTGGTCAAGATGGTGGGATATTGGCCTCGTTTTCCTTTGTGTATTTATGTACCTTGTCTTTGTCTTGGTGCATAAATATGCAAAGAAAAAGTACTAGCTCAATATCCTGTCATTTTGTTATGCTTGGCCAATGACCTATATATATATATATATAAATTGTAAATTACATTTTTTTTTAATATACAGGACAAATTTTTGCTCTCATCCAGCAAATACCTGAAAAGCGACCTACAGTACTCGCAGTGGGGAAGGTAATAACTCCTCCTCCCAACATCAAGACCCACCCTGGCACTGTTCTAGTATATATAGCACATGTTGAAGCTGAAATTCCTCAAGCAAACATGCACAACCTTTGTGTTGGACAGTGTGTTAGTTGGCAACAAAACCTTTTAGCACTTTGCAGCCAGAATACAGCAAATAATGAGAGCAACAAAGAACAGCCTCAACCTCAAACAATCACAAAACCAGAAGCTACCCTGTCAGACAAGCCACCACAAGATGCTGCAAAAGATGACAGGGTGCTCAACTATGGCTTACAAGTAATACAGCTTGGCGTATTACTAATGCAGCTTCATGATACTGAAAAGGAAGGTGATGGTGAAAGAAACATAAGAAACTCCAAACTCTTAATGCTTTATTTTAGATCAAGGCAAAGAGGTATGAAGTATGCCTATGAAATGATGCGATTTCTTACATGTGTCAAGGCCCTTTATTCTGAGAAAGTAGCACACCAGATAATTCATGGTCAGTTTGTAAATTGGAGAGGCGGCGAAGGAAAAAAACGTTGCTAACGACCTCAAACAAGAACACTTTGTGAAAGGACATAAAACAATTCTGAAGAATCTTGTTGCCAACAAGACCCTTAAAGCAGTAGAGCGGGGAACAGGTGCATCTTGTGGTCTAAAGGCGATTTCTGACAATGTCGACAGAGAATGTCACATTGCTCCTGATTATACACTCCATACATCTCTAAGTAAACAGGAAGATGAAAAAGAGATGATTAAGCTTGTCCATGGCCAAAGACCATTTGCTTTTTCTGAAAGCCCCAAACACAACTCCTTCCAAACCATTTCAAAAAGTCCCCTGGATCAGTTGGATGTTGTGAAACTGGATTCATGGCTAACTAGACATAGAAGGAAGCTGGCAGCCTGCAGGTTTGCTGAAGCTGACGTTGATAGCAGTGATGATGAGGATGACAGCAGCACAGAGCAAGAAGAGGAGTCAGACGAGGATGTAAACGGTTCAGGTTAACTTGCTACATTTAAAACGCTTCTTTTCATACCCACACCGGTTCTTTTCAAAACTACCAGATGTAGAAGGTAAAGTCAATGACCAACAGTTTGTCTTTTCTTCAGTTTGATTATAAATTAAAATCGTGATTACTAGCTAGGGGATGCACCCTGAGTTTAGTTAATATCATTTTTTTAAAAAAGCCTTCATTAGAAAAATGTTGTGCCTTATAATCAAAAAAGTATAGTACAGTTATTGCATGTACAATACTTTTTTATGTTTATATGGGGCAACATTTGTTTAATGAAGGCTCTATTTTTATTGAAATTTATAACTTAACTTCTGTGTTTCCCATAGGCTCTCCAGTATTTTTATGCCATGAATCATTCCAACAAGTGGGATTTTATTGGTGATAGCTACATGTAGGTACTGTAGAGCTCTTAAAGTAGCGGCCCCTATTTCGTAATTAACAGGACTTAGGGAATGCAACTTTCAGATGTCTGGTACTTTGGGGAAGCCATTACCTTCGGGCAGTTAATTTTTTTTACTTTACTTAGTAACTGAAGAAACAACTGATGGAAAAACACAACCACTACTACTTTTTGAACTCTGCAGTACTGTATTAAGAGTGTCATATTAAATTAGGGAAAAGAGATAAGATACATACATGTACATGTAACACAGTGTTTCATGCCAGGGAAATAAAATAATGATTATTCTGTGGATGAGTAATTTCTACCTGGGCAGCTTCTGGCTATTATATCCAGCCGTTCAGACCCTACATAAAAAGTTACTAAACTCCACTCATTATTCCACCTTACCCAGGACATTTTGCAGAATGTCAAAAATAACTTGAGCATTGTCTTCACTGAAAACAGGTAACAACGATAAAATGCTTTCAACTGAATCAAGGTGTTCAGTGTTGTTTACTGCCATATCAACATGTTCCAAACTGAAACCAGTTGATAGGCTTACACTTCCTACACAACATCGTGAACTGCCAAGGGTGTTTCGAAATTGTAGAACAAAGCGGGCTGCTTTGCTTCACCATCAGGTTCAAATTTAACTCTATTACCTACAACAGCACTTTGCACCTCAGGCTCATAAAACTTTGAAGCATATGTCTGATCTTTACCAACAAGATCAGAAAACTCATCTCTCCAAGGGAAATACAACATAAGCAAATGACGGAAAAACTTTTCAGGGTCTTTCCTTCTGTTAGGAGTATGAAACCTCAGAACGGCTCTAACTTTTCTCCACTTCATAACTTCATTACTATCCAATAATCCTATTTTATCAGGAAATATAACTGCACCATTTTCATCTGAATGTTGCATTTCAGCCACTGTGTCAGTAAGAACATCTGGCTGTGCATCACTCTTCTCATCACTTGAAACTTGATAATCTTTGTAATAGGAAGAAGCAAACTCTGCTAGGCACATTTTATTCACAGAATTCATTGTATTGGGCCCCTTATAATAACGTTCTATAATATTTGACTTAAAGATGTCTGTACTATCATCTTCCAACTCATCAAGCTCATCTAGGCTCTGTGGAAAATCTGTGTTAACAAAAACATTTTTTGGAAATGTTTTTTCACAACTAAAGTTCTGGCATACACCTGTAAACACATTCTTGAGCACTTCTCTAGCAGAAAGGAAAGCAGCACCTACCTTTCTCAGTGTCTCTAACACTCAAATTGGTATTTCTTGCTTCTTTGCTGCACTTGCAATAGCCTGAGAGCATTCAGTTTCATCCTTTGAGAAATAGGAACAGACATGGGTTATACATTTGTAATGATTAAAGACTGGTTGCAGGTCAACATTAGCTGAAAATCCTTTTACTCCAGCGACAAAGTAGTTATTTATGAAACAACTATCCGTCGGCTGTTTAAGGTAAAATTCAAAATCAGAGTCTGCTGAAACAGATAAAACCCAATAATACTCTTGTTGTGAAACACCAACAGCTGCCAACAATTTTTCAGCAGTTAAGTTTGGATTGTATTGATTTACATGGGTCCAAAGTTTCATTAATTTTAGTTTTGACAGCACCTAGAATGTCATTTCTCCTTTGAAGGGTGCTAGCCTTAACCTCGTCACTTAAATCGTTCGACAAAGGCTGTGCTACAATAGTTCTCTCTGTGAAGAACTGACCAAAATTAAATCTGCATGGTACATTCTTATATTTTCGGCATGTTTTAGAGTGAGTGTGTCTTTGGTATGTTACAACCAGCGCATGAAGTTTGGGTTCAGCATGCTTATTTGGCAGATATGCATGAATGTGCTTGTCTAAATACACTGAATAGACTTCCAAATTTTCATGTGTACGTTTTGAGCAATCTGATGTCCAATAAAGGCATGTAGATGTGGCGATCCTCTCATCTGAAATTCAATTCTCAAGGCATAGTACACAATTCTACCAATGGGAGTAGCTTCAGACATCAACACCTCTTTAAAAAATGTTTTAACTCTGTATTGAAAATGTTTTGCAACAACAACTGGGTTTAAGTTCAGCATCGAACATCTTTCATTATATGACATAGCTTCAACTTGTTCGTCTGTTAAATGAACCCCTTGGATTCGTGGAATGATTTGAAACAGCTCAGGCCATCTGAGGCCAGCACATGATAAAGTCACGAACCCGGCTGGAATGCCAAGCTGCTTCACCATAGCAACAACTTCATACATAAATGTTTGCCAATATGGAGGTTACCCTGGAATATGCCTCATAAACAAATATGCCTGGTCTTTGTAAATGAGATTTTGCAAACTTCGTTTATCTGATCTCACTGTGGAAGCAGTAAGACGCTGGCCACTAAATTTTTTGAGGGCGATGCTGATGCTGTCCGACACTTTTTTTTGTTCAACTACAAATTGTGCAAAGAACAGATACTCGGGATTTGTTGCAAATCTTC
>BLFK01000134.1:3784595-3789595 GCA_014634185.1 Astreopora myriophthalma | reverse complement strand
CTTTTACAACGATGGGTTGTCTGCGTTCAGTTGTATCCCAGTAACCCCGAGCCTCAAGTGGAGACTTCCCAGGTTGGTGAAGGTCACCACCCCAGCCTGTGTTGGAAGCATCGGAGAACACGTGTACCTGGAGATGAAATTCTTGTTTCCATTTGAGAAAACCGTCCCATGAGTCTAGAAATTTCCAATGTGAAATTTCTTTACGAAGAGATGGGGAGAGATTAACTTGCAGCTTGCTTTTCCAATGGTTTTGGCAATGGCTTGAAACACGCAGTTGGTGTATAATTTTGCCGCAGGAACCAGCAAGGAAAATGAGGTGGTATTCGCTGCGAACTTTTGCAAATTCTTAGGTGAGACACTGTTTTTCTCCAAGATAGATTCTCTTAGAGAGGCGAAACTGATTCATTTATCCTCTGGAAGGGTAAACGCTTGCTTCTCTGAATAAAAAAAATACCCCAAAAACCGGACAGAGGTACACAGCGTCAAGACACTTTTTTTGAGACCAATAAAATGGCCGAGGGAAATAAGGACTGAACAGGCCGAAGGGAAGTGTGGCGTACGAGAAGTACAATCCCCCCATTCCAAACCAAAATACACAGAGCTGGATGGATGGAGCTGGATATGGCCATATCGGCTTTTATCGTCGAATGTAGTTTGGTAATGACCTTGGTCAACATGACGTGGCAAATCTGTGATGAAGTCAAGGGTAAAGGGACAATCCTTAATCCATAGATTTAAAAATCTTTCGTTATGACACATTCTGGGTTTTTTAGGTTCAAGGTGTGGGGGCTCAACTTCTCCCACCCTGCCAATAACATTAAGGGAGCCATTACGCACTCTCTCCATAATCGTTATGGTGATAAATCCTTCAAACGAAGCGCAAGACTTGGAGTTGGGGGATATTTTCCTGGGAGGAAAATTGCTATCGTAAAACTGTTGTAGAAAAGTTCCTCGAAATGGTTGAAAATAGTCAGAAATAACCACTCCGTGAGAAAAAATAGGTAGCACAAAGTCCTGGAAAGGGGAGTCTTGCAAAATTGCGTGCCAGTTTTCAAGGCAGGAATGAAGATTACCGGTAAGAAAATGATAAGGACGATGGAAGTTGAGCGTATCTGGGGATGCAAACACCAAACCTTGAGCTACACTTTCGATGGACGGCACCGGTCCGGAGTATGTTGTGGGGTCGCCCTCCTTATTGCACCAGAAAACTGACCGGGGAGGTTGCTGTGGCGTGTAAGACTGACACAGCTCTGAGAATGCCTAAAATAGCGAGCACAAAAAAATAAGAAAAGGGGGAAGGAAAATCAAAAAGACCCCACTAACCAAACTCCAGACCAGACGCCCGTCCAAAGACATGGCATAGGGTGAACTGTAAAGATTACCCCTCTAGCCAAAAGGAGAAAGGTTAGTTTTTTTTTTTAGCGGTAAAGGAGTGCACTGAAAAGTATGCGCAATGCAAAACAGTAAGGGCTGCACAGATTTTTTTCTGACTAAAAATAAGACGAGGATGGCAATACAATCTTTAATAAAGTAAAGGTGGGATGCCGAAAATAACTATTACAGTTCTTAACTGTACTAAGTACAGTTAGTATGGGTTGGCTCCTAGGTTGCCGCGGCCTCTTCCGTACCCTCGGTATGGGCGTCTACGACCCCCAGTTTGTCTGTCGCCTGCGCCCAGGGCAGTTGCGGACGAGGTGAAGTGGGCTCCCGCAGCCGAAGCATCCTACTTCAGGATTGTACTGTGCAGGAGGTCTGAGGGTGGTAGGAACTGGAGACGGGGGAGTGACGGTAACGGGAGTAAGTGTTTTATCAACACCTTTACCCACCTTTTTCCACTTATTCCTGATGTTGGCCACCTTGCTATCCTCCGCTGACCCCACTAACTTTTGTAAAAGGGTCCTAACGTTTGCATCACTAAGGTTCTCCCTAAGGGCCCTGAGGCACGACTCGTAATACTGTGCGTCCTTGTGGCCGCCAAACTTGGCTGCATCAACAAGGATCTCAAGAGATGATAAGGCCAGGTGGGGGTCGAAGGATTCAAGGGCTCTAGCCATGGCCTTGCAGACGTTTCTGAGCGCTTGCTCTACATCACCATCGACTTTGGCTTTTGTTAAAGACTCAATCTTTTTGTTTAGATCGGCTAACTTTTGCTCCACCGTTTGCTGGAAATAAATAATGAAGGGGGAAGCTGAAAAAATAGCCTAGGCTAAGAAGAAAAGTAAAATTTACCCCACGGGGGAGATACTAGGAAAAAGGCCTGGCTAAGCCATAGCCTGACCCCCACCTAGAAGACGTTATAGGTGGGAACATGTAACCCAGGTTATGATAAAACTTTTTACCTGCAGATAGGTGGGAACACGTCTACCCCAGGCTACGAAGGAATTATATGCCGAGCCCGCGCCTAGGAGGAATTTTAGGCGGGCACAACTATTCCAGGCCTTGAAACAGTTTTATGCCTGGCTCACGCCTAGCAGAAATTATAGGCGGGAACATCTACCCGCAAACAAAACAAGGGGAAATAAACAACATACTGTAAAATCACTAGTAAAGGACGTCTAGGAAGGAGGCAAAAGGTTAAATTGTGCTGATAGCAAGTGGGGTAGGAGGGAAGGCGACGTAGCACAGAGAAAAAAGAAAGCCGAAAAATTCAAATGACCTACCGGCGGTTTGCATAGACTTGTGAAACTGCCAAGAATCAAGTTATCAGGCCCAAATTTATACTGGAACGCTGTTGAGGCCTCCTGGGTCTAGTCCGTGGGAAGGTCTCTAGGGAGTATTGGTGTCTGACTTTCGCACGCGCTACAAATTCGTGCCAAATTCTTTGATGAAAATAGAGCATACTTCGAATATTCCATTTTCTTTAAGTATGTTTGAAGTTAAGAGGTGACGAAGAAGGTATTTGTAAACGAAAATCTACACTGCAGTGACGTTTTGGAGTGATTGTTATTCATTGAAGGTAATTCGTTGGCCTCTCTTCCTTGGCCTGGCCTGTCAGTTTTTTCAGGTGCTCCCTTGTATTTTATTAGGTGAAGCTCTTTCCTCACCTCCCTGTCCATAATTTTTTGGCACCTGTCCCATTGTCGCATGGCCTGAAAAAAGTAGATGTCGTTTGCTAGAAACACTTCGTAGGCTATCACTTTAGTGGCTCCAGAACTGTAAAAAACAAGAGCTGGAAATCATTTTTATGCTTTATGTTAGATTTGATGGTACTTTTACGTTTATTTTGCTTTTCTTTTCCCTGGTGGCCCTGTGGTTCGACCGGACGAAATCCTCTAAAATCATCGCCTTAATCGAACGTTTTTAGTTTCACATACGCTTGCTTCAGCAAGAAGCTCGGATGGTGCCAAGGCTTTGTTTTCTGGCGTGTGACGTCAGAGATGTTGCTGTAGTGCATATTAGAGCTATGACGTCACCTAAGGCTCCAGGTGAGTCTGTCAGAATGCACAAACATCGAGTTTAAGATGTGCAGTCGCCAGGCAACGCCAATCCTCAATACTTTAGATCAACAACTGGTTAATAGATAGTTAACAACTGGCTAATAGATAGTTAACAACTGGCTAATAGATCGTTAACAACTGGCTAATAGCGAACAAACTGACCTTAAATAAGACTATAAAACCGAATTTATGCTCATTGGATCTTGACAGAGGCTAAGTAACTTCACAGACTCTCCGACACCAGTAATAAACGGTTCTCCGATCAATCAGGTTACTTTGGCAAAGTCACTGGGAGTTCTCATTGATGACAACCGCAATTGGAGTGCCCATGTTGATAGAATTACCAAGAAGATAGCTTCAGGGATTGCAGCCATAAAACGTGTAAGGCACTTAGTCCCACCTGCCACATTGAATTACA
This sequence comes from Astreopora myriophthalma, assembly GCA_014634185.1. Taxonomy (NCBI): domain Eukaryota; kingdom Metazoa; phylum Cnidaria; class Anthozoa; order Scleractinia; family Acroporidae; genus Astreopora; species Astreopora myriophthalma. The sequence continues at coordinate 3,785,740 of BLFK01000134.1, read as the reverse complement.
TTTATCAGGCTTTGGTACAGCTCAATTCAAAAAGCACTAATGGTTTGCAAGCCTCTACACAGGCTTGCACCTGATTACCTTTGCTCAAAATTCACGTCGTAATACTAACTACAATTTGAGGGACTCGGCAAATAGAATTTACGTCCCCTTACCATGCACGAATTATCATAAGAACAGCTTTACTTATAGCGGCGCTGTTTTTTGGAACAACCTGCCTTCTAACCCAAGGCACGCTGATTCCCTTTGTCAATTCAACAAACTAATAAAATCAGTATTTTAGGCATGGCAGGCATTCATGGACAACAGGTTTTTAGTAGCGTTTTACTTTTTATTGCATAATGTGAGATGGAAGTTATATTGTAATTAATATTAGGTCTAGTCAGATGTACTTTTTAAGCATACAGTATCTATAATGCTGATGAATTTACTGTGGACAAATAAAGTTTTTTGCCTTTTACCTTACCTTATACAATCAGCGTGAATGTCATTTGATCGAATTCCGACATTTACGGTGACCGACTTTACAGGTAAAAGTAATCTTTTAAACAGGATTGCTGCGACATACTATTATGTTATCCTGCTTTGATACTTCTGTACCGGTATCAGCACGCCACAAGTATGGTGTGATGATATGTGTGGTTGAAAGGATCCCCTTTAGGGCTATATAACCCAATTTCACAGAGCGTGTGTCTTTAACTAATATTGGAAGCAATCATGAAAGTGGCTATAAAGTCATGTTCTTTGACTGTCCACATATTCCCTCACTTCACCTTTCTCTGCTCAAATTTACGACACTACCAACACTGGCAGTTATGGGCTACTGGCAGGTGAGGCTTCTGGAGGGAAGCCTGTACAAGACCTTCAGTTGGTAAACGGGATATCTTAGTACCGGCAGAGCAAAGCAAAAACAAAGCGACAAAAAATTGAGGGAACTTGGGGCGGGCGGCGGTTCCAAGTCCCTCAATGTTTCGTCGCTTTATCTTTGCTTCGCTCTGCCGGTACTAACATGCCCCATTAACTAACTGAACGCCTGGATCGCCTGGAACAAGTTATCTGGAGGGAAGGTATTGACAAGTTTTCACAACTTTTGCCCGCTTAAGTAAAACTGATAGGCCACTTCACTTTCGAATTGTTCAAGAACAGAA
>BLFK01000134.1:3764595-3769595 GCA_014634185.1 Astreopora myriophthalma | reverse complement strand
TAGCCTTGTTTGATGGCTCGGTGAAGATGATTCTACCAGCCTTAGGTCATGATGTACAGTTTGATAATACAAAGGTAGCTTTGGATATTCATCTATTATGTTGGTCGTTTTACGTTTTTCGCGATTAACGTTGGTATTTCAGGCGGTGAGATGCCAAGGGCGACTGGCGGCGCGAGAGAAATCTTAATTTAACAGACAAAGCACCAGCGTAGGTTACTATATTGAAATATTTGCTGGAGCATTGACATTTATAATCCTTCCCCGTGGAATTGCAGTTGGAGAATTAGAGCAGCTGTACCTAAAATTAGTACAAATGTTTCTGTAAGAAACAGCAACTGCGTATTTGAGAATTACGAATCAAGATTTATTGGAGTTCCATCTAGTCGAGCGACGTTTACAACACGAGGCTGGAACGCTTCAGCACATGCTGTGCGATCACGTGTAAAACAGATTTGATTGGTTAAATTAACAATAACAGAAACATGTGGTTAAATATCAAAGTAACGCAACTTGTCACAGTTTCAGGTTGTGCGGCTTGTTCTTGCAGAGTTTAAAACATTGATGACGCCAACTAAAACGTAAATTGAAAACGTAAATCTGCGCAACTGCAGCTCAGTCAATCGAACAGAGATTCAGACAGGTGCCAAAATTTTCCTCTGTATCTTCCTGTGTCACGATAATGCGCATGTGCTCCTTCAAACTCATTCTCTCTTAAAACAAGGCATCGGGAATTGATCCACAACTGACAAATACTCACGATTTGGGGTTTTTATTCTATTTTAATTTCGCTTCACTCTCTTTGAAAGGTTATAGCAACTCACAAAACGATATTGAAATCTTATCCTCGAAATGTTCAAAGTTCGCTCATCACGCATTCCGTGTGCCTGACAGCAGTAAAATATAGATGGTTTTCATAGTGACGTCATCAAATTCTAAAATCATAATCACAAGGCCTATAAATAAATATTTTTACAAGGTTCCAATTCCATAACTTCCTTTGTTTCAAAATACAGCATTTTGAATTTCCGAATTGTCTCTTCGCGTGACACCACGATGAATGGTCTCTTTGCGTGACACATGCAATTGTCTCTTTGCGTGACAGCTCCCATTCATTCCACATATCATTAGGACTGGAAGAATTGTTTATGTGATCCCAGCCTTGAGGTGCAATATCGCTACGAAATTTATGACGGTTAAAATTTCGAAAATTCCTATGGGTTATAGTAGTGTGACCCTTACTCTGTCCATTAATAGTTAATTTTCGATAGACTTAGACAATGCTGTGATCGCTGATACCAATATGATGCACGCCTGAGCATACCACCTTGTCAGGACAGTGAGTAAAAATTAAATGAATCAAAGTTGCAGAAGTTTCGGTTATTCTTGTTGCTTCTGTTATTCTTGTTGGTTGTGTTATGAGTTTTTGAAGGGCATAAACATCCGTGATACTTGTTAATTTGCGTGTATTGCTGTCAAACTGGGATGCAGTTATATTGCAATTTGGATCTTCTAAAAGGTAGAATTCAGTATTAAGGGAGTCCAGTTTCCCAATCAACTCTTCAAAAGGAAAAAAAATACTAACTAGAAATACGTGACTCGCAAAACTTTGCGAAGCTAGGGCTGGGTGGGCAGTTAATTTGGAGTGAAGGAATGTGCTGTCTTTGCTGAGCCAACCGATGTTGTCTTTGCTCTGTGGTTTCCTGATGTCTCCTTCTTCGCTGCTCGCGCTGAATCTGAAGTCGCCTTTCACATTGTTCAGGAGTTTCGTTGTTTAATCTCCTTCGGGGAATATGTCTTGTCCCTTGTGCGTGCTCCTGTGGTTCATTTGCATGAGAATTTGGTCGTGTTTGACCAATACCAAACATTTTTCACTCCTCGATGAAATTACACACGTTCGGCCTCAATGAATAAACATGAGAGTGCGCCATTGTGAGGCAGTGTCTGCTGCCTAGCAACCTTCTCTTTGTCTGACGTCATTCATACTTTGTTTGCGCACTGTTGCCAGGCAACAGCACCACGGACATCCTTAGCGAAATATTTAACAAATAGATTCCATGTTGCCGTGCGTCTGTTCAGTAATAGATCACAGGTGGTGTCAAAATGTGGTAAGAACAAAAAAGTGGCACACGAGGCGATAGCTGAGTGTGTCACTGACGTTCTTACCACATTTTGACATCTGTGATCTGTTACTGAAGAGACGCATGGCAACATGGAATCTATTTGTTTTATATAATAAAGAATTAAACTTTGTACGTGTAAAAGCAAAAAACTTTGTAATGATGACGTCAGTCGTGCATCTGTCCTCTAATAGATCATAGGCAAGAACCAATCAAAATGCAATGCTTTCGACTGGTATACCGTGAAATATCCCACAAGTGACTTGATTTTTCTTAGCATACATGTACACACGAGCCTTTAGGCGAGTGTATATACAAAGAAAAATCAAGTCGCTAGTTGGAGGGATATTCACGGTATAGTACGAGAAAGCTTTGCATAACTACTTTATCCCATGCCACTCATTAAATTAGCGCAAAACGTCACTCGTCAATGGATTAACAGCAAATAAAATGAGTTAAAAAATATTCAACATAATAGCCGTATTTATACTAGAGGACGGCTAAGTCGTCCAGATGACCTTAACACTTTTAGTTAAGGTCATTTAGTGTAAATTTGGGACAACCTTACCGGCAGACAGCCTTACGCTCAAACTTTGTTTGGCACGCTAAGAGCCTGGACTTGAGTTCTGTTTCGAACGGGTCAAAGGCGGGAAAAGTCAAATAGCCTCAAGTGTAAATAAAATTCAGTTGGAAATGGCGGCATTTTTCCCACTTCTGCAACAGCTATCTAGAAAAAGCTCGACAGGATACAGAACAGCTCCAGTTATGGGCAGCAAAGCGACGAACCGAGAGTCAGATATTTTTTAGCCAAATGAACGAAGAGATGGAAGAAGCACAGGTCTTTGCACGATGTGGTGTTTTGTTGAGTTCGAATGAAAGGAAACAGAGAGGCCAGAATGAGCCACAAGATGGCTCTTGCTGGGCATCTGGATATCAGAACTGGAATGATGTTGCTTTTAAGAAACGCTTTAGAGTAAAGAGAGATACATTCGATTTTCTTGTCCAAGAAGTAAGACATCTCCTTGAAAAGCAACCAACACGCATGAATCCTGAACCAGTTACACCTGAGAAACAGCTTGCTATTTGTTTATACAGATTGGCTCGTGGCTTGTCATATACCACAGTCTGGGATTTATTTGGAGTTGCTGAATCGACTGCGGCTGTGATTTTGAACGACGTTTGCACGGTCTTGGTCACCACATTGTATGATAAGTATGTTCACTTGCCAAAAAGTGCTGATGAGTGGAAACAGGAACTCAAGAACTTCCTTTAAGACTGGGGGTTCCCCTGTGTTGGTGCATGGGACGGCTTCCATGTGTATGTAAGCACTAAACTGAAGAATTTTTACAGTTTCAAGAAGCGATATTCGGTTTCAAGTATGGGGTTTATTGGCTCAAACAAGAGGTTTCTATGGGCAGCCATGGGAGCGCCGGGATCAACTCATGATTCAAGACTTTTAAAGAGCTGTAGCCTGTATAATGAATCCAGAATAAACAGGTCTTTCCAAATGCAACTGTTGATCCGGAGGAACATGGTGAAATCCCATTCACTACAGTGGGAGACTCTGCTTTTCAGAAACAGCCATGTCTTACAAAGCCATACGGTCAAAACACTAAAGATGCTAAGAAAGTGTACTTTAATAAGAGACTCTGCTCTGCACGGGTGGTTTCGGAACACATGTATGGCATGCTAAAAGGACGATGGAGGGTCCTATATAAGAAGACTGAATGTAGACTACGAAACATCAAGCATGTCATAATGGCATGCATACTGTTACACAACATCTGCATTGCCAGGCATGATCCATGGAAGCCAAGGTGGAGACTTGATGTCAGTAGGCTGGATCTTATTCGTAGGCGTGGCAATGGGCATCCAGCATCTGATGCAGATGACGTTAGAATGAGAATAACTAATTGCTTGTGGGATCTAAAACAGCAGAGAACTGCATGGGTTGAAAATGTCTAAGCAAAAGATTACAAGCATAACTGTCAAGGCCAAAGCTTTAAAGTCATGTCTAGGATGTATGCAAGTCTTGGCCATGCTTTGTATTTCTGCGCCATAAGGCCTGTTTGTTTTGTTTTGTTTTGTTTTGTTTTTTGTTTTTTTCACCCATGAAAAGTAGAAATATTGCCTCTTGGGGGTTGGGGTAACTCTCCTCTCTGCTCCTCCCATCCCTTGCTTTATCAAACTGGAGAAATGGAGGAATGTATCTCTCCTACTGCATTATGGTATTGATAAGGGGTAAAATTCCATTGGTCAGGTGGTTCCCATTAAATGTGACATTGTGAATTTGCAAGGTCTCTATAGTATTCAACAACACCCCAGCTTTTAAGAAGTATAAGGATGCACAACAGTGCGATGCATACATATTCTTTTAATTCTAAAAGTATCCAAACATCTTGAAATGCATTAGCATAAATGAACCCTGCCAAGCAAAATGGGAACTCATACTAAAAGCAAGAGCAGAATTTGGTACCAGATGCATAACCTATAACAGTTTTTAACAGTGGGGATAGTTCTCAACAACAACAGGTCACTTGTTACCATGATGAAAATCTAGGAGTGATAAAAAATGAAATTTCTGGTGTTAAAGTACTTTTAAGGCCTTGAAAATCTAGGGTAGGGATGCCTTTAATATGTGAAGTCTTCCCTGGCATCTCAGGGCCAGGATATCAGTAGTCCTGGGTGGGTCTTTCTTCTATACTAGGGGCCTTCGTTTTCGTTTGTTTTGTTCAGTAAATGTAAAAATTACTTTAAAAATCAGATATTTAAGTAGCTGTATGGTAAGAAAAATATTAATCGGTTTTGAAGTCTATTGTTCTAGTGAACAACTCTCTGAAGGAGTCAATATGACATGATCCATGCTTGTAGGTGTGGATGAAA
>BLFK01000134.1:3747095-3754595 GCA_014634185.1 Astreopora myriophthalma | reverse complement strand
GTGCCCACCCCGGATTGATCCACTGCACCCGTTGCCGGCTGTTCCACAGCGTCGCGTCCAACTGGCTCTACCTGGCACCGCTGCCGCGCATCCTGGACGTGCCTTACCTCGTCCCCGACCCGGACCATTTTCTGCAGTGACTCAGCCCCACCCTCAGACCCGGACCGTCCCTGGATTTTGCCCTCGGGGGTCTCTTCAGACCCCCACCTTACATGCTAGGAAAGGCATGACCACACATTTATGAATCACAACAAATTTAATGCATTTTTCCTATGTACAATCAAGGGTGGGCCAAACGCTGCGCCTGTTCGACGTTGACAAAACGCATGTCTCTTTTCCGTCCCAGTGCCCCGCGCATCCACTCCACGAAATGATAACATTCCACCCTCGGGCAATGATGGCGGTCGGGATCGTCGTGGTGGCCACAGGTCGCCACGGTGGTCAAGCGCATCAGGTCGTCGAACTTGGGGCACGCGACCTGTTCCAGATCAAAGGAGGCCATGTCCAGACTTTTCAGCAAGTCCTTCTCGTAATGGCCGCCCTTGAAAGCCACGCGAGGCCGGTCGGGCGTCTTGAAACGTTCGTACAAGGTCTTGAGGTCTTCGGGCAAGTCCCCCAAGGGTGCAGCCTGTTCGCTCTCGTGGGCGTAGAAAGGCAGGCCGTGCACGCGTTCTCGCACGTACCGAGCGGTCTTGCGATCGGCCACGTCCAGGCGAGACCAGAGGTACGGGTGAGCGTAATGTTTGGGCCCGTGATGTTCGCCGGTCCAGTCGCATCATCCCAGTTCCCGCGGGACGAAGGTGGCCCATCCCGCTTCGTACTTGTTGAGGTGCACGCTGTACCCATCCAGGTCGATCACCAAGCACACCTCGTTCAACAACGTTCGATCCATGACTGACTGATGGACAAAGTTCCGACCGCTTTCTTATGTACACCCCAAGTCCACGCGCGCACCTCACGCGTGTGCCCACGCACTCACTTGCCCTTGTACTTTCCGAAGCTCTTGGGCAATTTGGGGGAACTGTGACCGGGTATCTTGGAGTCCATAGGCCACTCGGCAGGCGAGGGGGCTCGCTCCACCACCGGCGACGGCATCTTCTTCCACATGTCTTCAGGCACCGGAAAGATCGTGTGGAGGATTGGGACCTTGGGCGGGGGCTGCATCTTGTGGATGACCGTGGGCGGGCGCCATCCCAGTGGAGCAGGAGCAGGAGCCGGGGGTCGAACAGGGCCATGCGTCGCCACATCACTTGAGGGGTCCACGGATGGTCCGTCCACTGGAAGAAGTCGCACCCTCCATCGTCCGAGCGACGGCACGTCAGAAAGCCGCGTCCTCGGTTGGGCGTGTCGCACTGCACCACGGCCACACGGGTGGGGTGGCCGCAGTAGCAGAAGAAGGGGCCTGCCTTGATGTCGGGGTGCACACCCCCTTCCAAAGCCTGGAGCAACGTGGGAGCCTTGTCGAGGCCCACCCACACGGGACACTGCTTGTGGATGTACTGGACGTACCGCCAACCTTTGCACGAGATGTCGTGGTGGAGCGGCATGGCGTGGAGGGGGCACGTCAGCACCAGTGGGGGAGACGCGGAGTCTGCTTCCTTCTTCTCCTCCTGGGGGGCGGGAAAGCCGCAACAGTAAGCCTCGTCAGGCGTCGAGCCAGCCGTCCCTTCCTCCAGCACTTCCACCTTGTGTCGGGTCTGCAACGTGGCTGGACCCCACGACATTTGCTACTGGTTGGGAGGTTCCGGACACTTGCGGCAGAGGACCCACTCCGGCGACAAGTCGGGGGACAGAACCTTCTCCGGGACCACGGGTGGAGGCGTGGGCAATGGCGGCGGCAACGGATCCGGTTCTAGCTCGGGTGGAGGGAGGCTGGCGAACAGGTCCTCCAAGGTCTGTGGTTCGGGCGTGTCCAGTCAAGCCGCCTTCGGCACGGAGGTGGTGGTGGTGGTCACGGGCGCCGGGCGAGTCCTCTTGCGCGGTGGAGGGCCTACGACATCCCGGGGCGTGGTGTCATTGTCCAACCGGGCGCTCAACTCGAGATGCTGGCTGCCTTGGGCGTGGCGTTCGGCGGCCGCTTTTTGGCTGGCTTTCTGATGGGCTCCGGTCCCGGTCTCCGGATGGGCTCCGGTCCCGGTAAAACTACGGAGCACGTGCTCCATCACACGCACTCGCGAGTGCGTGCATGGGCGGGTTCCCGGCAGGCCGAGCGGGCGTGGCACGCGCCCCTACAAGAGGGAGAGGACTGGACCCCTTTGCCGCATTTGGCCATGTTGAAGAGGTCAGAGACCAGTGTTACGTGTGCGACCGTGGATTCTGATGGCGTGGGAGACGAGCCCGCCTTCCCGACCGTGGAACCCGAGCCAACCCATGGAGTGGGAGACGACCTGCGCGAGCCCCTTGCACGTGATCCCGACGGGCTGGGCGACCCGGGAGACGCCTATAAGAGTCGAGCCTCGGTGCCCTTGCCGGCAGACGTGAGTTATCAGACCTGCTACCGACACCTCGATTCGTCGGCCTACCCGACAGAAGAAGCCTACTTTTTGGAATGGATACGCCGAGGTCTGGCCGCGGGTTACACGTTCGACGAGACGTACTGGCATTGGCTGCAAGATTTTGCCGACGCCCTCGGATGCTCGGACACGGGTCCCTGGTACCAAGCAGACACGCGTCATGCATTCACCCCCCGAGTCCCTCCGGCTCCATCGACGTCGTCGACGCAGACGAAGCAGAAAGACCCCGAAGCCTCCCATCCCAGTCCCGACACCTCCACGACTGGATCCAGGGGTTGGAGCGCCAATTGAGTGAGGCGCAAGAGGCGTGCCACGACCACGAGCGGGTCCGGGCCCAACTGCGCGATCAGCTCCAGAGTCTTCGTCAGACCATGGAAGAATGTCGAGACGTCACTCATCAACTGCAGACCCAGCTGCGACGACGAGCTGACAAAGAAGCCGAGGAACGCCGGATGTGGATGACGCGGTGCGATCGTTTGTTGGATCGCGTCTGGTGCGACGACTGTGAAGAAGAGAAAGACGGAGAGTATTTCGATGCCTTGCATGCCACGTACGCGAGGGCGCGCGCGTGGACGCCCGCCGACTGTCCGGAATGTAAATCGTACAGACACTGTTTTTATTGTCCCAAGGTCATCGATGCGTGGTTCGTGGAACCCGACCATGCGTGAACTTTTTGTCAATAAAAGACGTTGTGTCAAACTCAGTGTGTGTTCATTTCTTTTGAGACATCATGACGGAACCTCCCTCCGCGGCCTTCGTGACGTGGTTGGTACGTCGGAACTCGGACCCCAAGCCTTGGTTCCACCTCGTCCATAAAACGTATCCCGACCGTGTGCCGAGTGTGGGCCGATTGCTCTGGATTCGCGTACGATGGTGGCTCTGTCCGCCCCTGGCCGAAGAAGAAGAAGAAGACGTCTCGGACGCGCAAACGAAAACGACCCTCTTCCCAGCACGTGAGGGCTCGGTATGCGGATCCGTCGACGCCGGGCGCCTTGGGTGGGGTCCGACGGTTCGCCGACGCCCAAGGTCTGTCGCTCTGTGACGCCCGAGCGGCCTTGGAAGGCGATCTGGCCTACACGTTGCAGAAACCCCAACGCGGTCGATTTCCCACCATGCCGGTGCTGGTGTTCAACGTGGACGAACAGTGGGTGGCGGATCTGGTGGAAGTGCAACGGTTGGCCGTCACAACAGCGGCATCCGTTACTTGTTGACGGTGGTGGACGTCTTGTCCAAGTACGCGTGGGTCCGACTGCTCAAGGCCAAGATGGGGGCCGCCTTGGTCCAAGCCTTCGGCTCCATCTTGAAAGAAGACGGCTGACGCCCCCAAAAGTTGCAGACGGACAAGGGCAAAGAATTTTACAACCGCCCGTTTCAGACTTTGTTGAAACAGAAGGGCATTCATCATTTTTCCACGCACGGGGATGCCAAAGTGGCGGTGGTGGAACGGTTCAATCGCACGTTGAAAGGGCGCATGTACCGCTATTTCACGGCTGCCAACACGTTGCGGTTCGATGACGTGCTGCCCGCGTTGGTGAAAGGCTACAACGCCAGCCGGCATGGGAGCATCGGCCGAGCGCCTCGCGACGTGACCCCGAAAAACGAGAGCCAGGTGTGGCACGCGTTGTACGGCCAGAGACTGCAGAAGAAAGGCAAGCACCCCCGCTGGAAGGTGGGCAATCGCGTGTGGTTGGGCAAACACCATCGCCCGTTCAAGAAAGGGTACTTGCCCGGCTGGACCGAAGAAGTGTTCGTGGTGCGCGCCGTGCACCCGGGACCCTTACCCACGTACCAGGTGGAAGAGATGGACGGCATGCCGTTGGAAGGCACGTTTTGCGAGGAGGAGTTGCAGAAAGTGACGGGGGGCGACGACGCGCTGTTCCGCATCGAGAAAGTACTTAAACGCAGTGGAGAGAAGGTCTTGGTGCATTGGAAAGGCTGGCCGAGCAAGTACGACAGTTGGGTGGCTAAGAAGGACGTGCAGACCTTGGGATGAGCGAAGAATTTTTCGTGACGTTGCCCAGCGACGCTAGCCGCGCCGAATTCACAGACAACACGGCAGCCTGGTACAAAGTCCGGTTGCCGTACCCGTTGCGTCTGAAAGGCTGCGGGTGGCAAGTGGGGTTGAGCAGTCTGTCCTTGCCGGATGCTCGCGTCGATCTGTACGAGCTGGTGGGCCCGAGCGAGTACCTGGCCTACAGCAAATGGTACACCGAAGACATCATCCGGTATCCGCAGGGCGGGGTCACCCACGAAAAGCAAGTCCGGATGGCCGACGTTGACCATCTGGAATCGGTGGTGGACGGCGAAAGTTTCGTGAAAGCCATCGTCGACGTGATCGAGTGTGCCAGGACGACGACGGTCGCCACGGGCAGTCGGTTCGAGGATACGGGCGGCAAACACTTGTACATGACGTTTCGCTGGGAACAACGGGGGGGGGTCGACGGCGATCTTATCGTCGACAATACCTGGACCAAGATGAACGGGGACAACACGCCCGCCCTGATCCTCAGTCACAAATTGGCTTACAAGATGGGCTGGTTGGCGTTGACGAAAGGAGGCAAGGATGTCCTGGGCCCGAACCTGTGCATGGAGTTCCCGAACGACCACGTCATGACGATGATAACTCACTTCCGAGACTTGGTCGACTCGGTCAATCTGCCCGTCTTTTGGACGGTGCCCACCAACCAGCACGGCTTCGTCTACCTGGCGTTGAGCATGACCTGCAATTGGCGGTTCCAGAACCTGAACAACGCGTTTCGCGCGGTGGTGGGTCACCCGACGGGGACCTTGCACGTCTCTTAAAATGCCGGAGGCAGCACCATTGTGGGACGGCAAGTGACGGACCTGTTGGGCGAAGAGGACGAGGCACGGTGTACTTCGAACCATTGCATGTTGTGCATTGCATGTTGTGCACGTGCATGTTGTTACCTTGCACTTCAAATGGAGCGACCTATAAAAAAGAGAGAGAGAGCCGAGCCGAGCACGAGACCCATGCATGCGAGGAGGCAGTCTGACGCGGTACACGCCCGATCACACCGGATGCGGTCTGGGAGGCATCTTGTTGTTGGGGGTCAAGACGTTGTTGAAATCGGGGTTGGGCGCTTTGGGCGGCCCCCGCGGCGTGGTCCGATTGGCCACCCGAACGCTTAAAAGACAAGCCCAACAGGCCGTGAAACGGAAAGCGCAGAGCATGGTGGGTCGAGCCAAACAAACCGCCCAACGGAAAGCGTGAGGACTGGGGGCTCGAGCGAAGAAAGCCGTGAAACGAAAAGTGTAGGGACTGGCGAGTGGCACGGCCCAGAAATGACGACGTGTGGCGGATCTGTTCGGTTGAAAGATGCGACCCGTGCGATCTCGACCGAGAACGCGAGTGGGCGAACGCGGTCTGTCGAGGCAGAGTGGAGGACGCATTTGGAGCGGGGCCCCCATCCTGCCGGCCTTCGAGCTGGCGGCCCGACTGCATAAAAGAAGAACGCGCCGCAAACGTCGAGCCATTCCTCAACGAGGCGGTGGGGTGAGACGCCGACGCCGACGACGACGGCCTTGCCTCTGCACGGGGCTTCGCAGCCCACCTACGCCGATGACTTTCAATTGTTCAAGGTGCCGAGCACGGACACGTCGGCAGTGGCATACCGCATGGTGGAACTGTCGCCGGTGACCACGGGCATCAATCCGGTGGAATTCGTGATGGCCGTCTTGCCCGAGTACGTGGATCTGAGCCGCAGTTACTTTCGGATGCAACTCCGCTTGAAGAAGAGCGACGCCGGCAACCTGGCCGACGGCGACACCTTGTTTCCGACACCCAACCTGGCCCACACGTTGCTCAAGCAAGTGACGGTGCACGCCAACGGCATCTTGATCAGTCCTCAGACGGACACGTACGCCTACAAGGCTTACTTGGAAACCTTGCTCAATTACACCAACGACGAAGGGGACACCATCCTGCAACCGCAAGGCTGGTTCAAGAGCTACCATCACGGCCTGAAAGCCTTCAACGCCTTGGATTTTCCCACCCCCTTGACGGCGAACAAGTTGGACGATGCGACCCCACACGCCGACTACACGGCCTTGAGCGAGAGCCAGAAAGCGGCGGTGTTGGAATCCAAAGCAGCTCAGAAACGGTACCAAGGGGGGCACATGGTCACGTTGCAATTCATGCCGCATTCGGAGATCTTTCACCTGGGCAAACCCTTGGTGCCCAACGTGGAACTCAAGATCCGGTTTTACTTCAACGCCCCCACCTTCTTCTTGAATGGGGTGGCCTTGAACGGCCGTTTGCAAGAAGACGACGTCAAGCTGACCTTCCACGTCTGCCAGTTGCGGTTGTCGGACACGTTGTACCGGGAATTGGAAGGGGCCCGACACGATCCGTGGAAACGGCAGGTGGCCAAGTACACGGTGGTGGGCAGCGAGATCAGGGTGTTTTTGCATCTGCAGAACCAATTGGATTTCGACGAGGGCAACCTGTTCCAAGGCCGGATCCCCGACCGGTTGATCGTGGGGTTGTTGCACACCAATGCCTACAATGGGAACATGGCCTACCATCCCTTCGCCTTCCAGAAATTCGGGTTGACCAGCATCAAGCAGATCGTGCGGGGCGAAGAGTACCCTTACCAGACCTTGGAATTGAACACGGGCGACACGTACAAAGATCTGGACGGGTACCATCGCTTCTTGCAAGCCAGCGAAGCCTTGATGAAGAGCCGATCCAGCATGATCGCCCCCGAGCAGTGGGGGGCCACGGCGGGGTGCACCTTGTTCATGTGGAACAACGTGCCCAGCGGGTCGGCGCATGCTGAACCCGCGTCAAGACGGCGACGTGCACGTCCTCTTCTGTCTGGGGGCGGCCAAAGCCCACGTCATCAACGTGGTGTTGTACGCCGAATTCGAGAACGTGTTGGAGATCAACCCCGCAGGGGCCATGCGGTACAACGTGTACCGGGTATAAAGCCCGTGTGAACCCCAAGAGATGCATCCGTACCGAGAT
>BLFK01000134.1:3744502-3747085 GCA_014634185.1 Astreopora myriophthalma | reverse complement strand
ACCTTCTTCTTGAACGGCCGTTTGCAAGAAGACGACGTCAAGCTGACCTTCCACGTCTGCCAGTTGCGGTTGTCGGACACGTTGTACCGGGAATTGGAAGGGGCCCGACACGATCCGCGGAAGCGGCAGGTGGCCAAGTACACGGTGGTGGGCAGCGAGATCAGGGTGTTTTTGCATCTGCAGAACCAATTGGATTTCGATGAGGGCAACCTGTTCCAAGGCCGGATCCCCGACCGGTTGATCGTGGGGTTGTTGCACACCAATGCCTACAATGGGAACATGGCCTACCATCCCTTCGCCTTCCAGAAATTCGGGTTGACCAGCATCAAGCAGATCGTGCGGGGCGAAGAGTACCCTTACCAGACCTTGGAATTGAACACGGGCGACACGTACAAAGATCTGGACGGGTACCATCGCTTCTTGCAAGCCAGCGAAGCCTTGATGAAGAGCCGATCCAGCATGATCGCCCCCGAGCAGTGGGGGGCCACGGCGGGGTGCACCTTGTTCATGTGGAACAACGTGCCCAGCGGGTCGGCGCATGCTGAACCCGCGTCAAGACGGCGACGTGCACGTCCTCTTCTGTCTGGGGGCGGCCAAAGCCCACGTCATCAACGTGGTGTTGTACGCCGAATTCGAGAACGTGTTGGAGATCAACCCCGCAGGGGCCATGCGGTACAACGTGTACCGGGTATAAAGCCCGTGTGAACCCCGAGAGATGCATCCGTACCGAGATGGAATTCGCAGCCACCACCGACCGGCAGTTGGACTTTTTGGCCCACAGCGATCCCACCTTGGCGCGGTACTTTGCCAGCGACACGTTACCCGTGCCTCGGGACAAACCCATACCCCAAGGGTACATCATCAACACGGACCCGCACGACCGACCGGGCACGCATTGGATTGCCCTGTGGACCGAAGACGACCGATGCAAAGTGATGGATAGTTACGGCTTACTGTTGGTGACCTACGACTGTCGCCGCTTGATGCAGTGGATCATCACCCATTGGCGGTGGATGGACACGAATCGACAGAGTCTGCAGACCATCACCAGCCAGAGCTGCGGGCATTACGCCTTGATGTATTTGGCCTACAAGAGTTGGGGTGAGACGATGCACGATTTTCTGGCCTCGTTCGATCGTCAGGATCTGGTCCAGAACGACCATCGGGTGGGCCAGTGGTTGAAACGTCAGATCCGACGTCAAGGCGCCGACTGGACTCGTTTAGATTTCAAAGACTGGTCCCAGAGTAATGGGTTGTCAATAAAACGTTGAAAAAGGAATGAAAAAAGTGTGTGAGTGTTTTCTTTCCCTTCTCCAACCAGAGCACCCACCCATGGCTCAACGGCAGAGCAACCCCCCAAAAACGAGGTGGTCGGTTCGACTCCGGCTGGGTGGAGGTCTTTTTTTTCCCCAAAAAAATAAACCCTGGCACCGGTAGGAACCTATGACCTTGAGCTTATGAGGCCCACGCACTGACCCCTGTACTACGGTGCCGACCTGAAAGAAGGGGGTCGGTCGAACCCATATAAACGTGTGAATGTGCAGGGGCTTCCATGTGGGAGCACGATGTTGCGGTCGCCCAGCAGCGTCTTGGTGGTGGGTCCGTCGCGGTGCAGCAAGACGGTGTTCGTGACACGTCTGTTGGCCCAGGCAGCCGAGCATTTCGCCGTGCCCCCTCGGGCCGTGCATTATTGTTACGGGGCCTGGCAAGACGGGTTCCGGGCCTTGAAAGCGTCCGGTGTGCAGCTGCACGAGGGGGTGCCGGATCCGTCCGACTTGACGGCCTGGTTTCCCTCCACGCACGGCACGGAGCAACACGGCGTGTTGGTGTTGAACGACCTGATGGCCAAAGGAGGCAACGACAAGCGCTTGTTGGATCTCTTCACGAAAGACTCGCACCATCGCGGCATCACGGTGGTGTACCTGTGCCAAGACATGTTTCCGCCCGGCAAGTACGCCAAGACCATTTCGCGCAATGCACACTACGTGGTGGCGTTCAAGCACCCGTGGGATCGCTTGAGCGTGCAAAATCTGTTGATGCAAGCGTTTCCCACGCATTGGCGGGACGTGATGGCCATCTACGAACGCGAGACGCAACGCCCTTACGGCTACCTCCTCTTGCATTTGCATCCGGCTTCCGACGATCGGTACCACGTCTTTGCGAACGTATTAAAGGACGAAGGGTGGACGCGGACGTTCATTCGTCGGGTGACTTAGAGACACCATGGCCACGCCGTATCCCGTGGGCGTGGGCGCCGCCACCGGGCACACGGTCCACGCCACCGAACGCGATCGAGCGGCCACCGAACGACACCTGGCCACACCCCAACCCGACGTGAATCTGGCCTACGCGTCGTTCGGTCAACCCACCACATTGGACGAATTGTCTGCGTCCGTGTCGACGCCGTCCCCTTTGACGTTGGGCACCCCGATCATGGCCGGGGGCACGCCGTCGACCCGCCAGACGGCCGCCGCCATGGTGGGTGTGGGTTCCAGCTCCTCGGACACGCAAGCCGCTCGGATCGCTCGCATCAATGCTCGGTCGTCCGTGGGGCACAAACGACCTCGAGCCCGACCCCTGCCC
>BLFK01000134.1:3729502-3739502 GCA_014634185.1 Astreopora myriophthalma | reverse complement strand
AAGGTAAGAGGGCAAGAATCAGCCTCTATACGATATCACTGGTCACAAAAACTCAGCTTGTTCCAAGCTGTAAGTTATAATCGGGACAAGCGAAAAGAAAAAGCGAGCGCGGGAAAAAAGGGCGAGAACTGGGGAGAACAGTCGTCGCTCGGATTTTCCTCGCCCTCGCTTTTTCTTTTTGCTCGTCTCGACTAACTAAGAGCTTGGAACAGGCTACAAAGTCAAATCAATTCCATAAACGTTTATTCCATCGTATTTTCTTCGATAGTGAGAGGTAAAGAGCAAGAAAAAAGAAAATTGTAAACGTGTTCATTCTTTAGGTCTTGCTATCAAGCAGAATTAATGTTAATAAAACAGCCTGTTGGATAAAAGCATTTAAGGAATACTCAGACAGAAGATTAATGTAACTCATGTTCCAAAGCGAACATAAATTGTTGGAAATACTGGCTTGTATAATTTTTGGTTAGAAAGAAAGCCGGACAAAACCCATTTCAGTAGGTAAGAAACAAAAATGTCTAGGCGTCACCATTTTGTATTTTTTGTTACCCGATGGGTGAATAGCCTATTTCCGAGTTCATGTTAGCCTCTTCTTCAAAGCGAGTCCAAGGGTGAAAGTTTTGTGATGGTAATTAGTTTTACTTCGCATGCGAATAAAAAACTGATTTTCAAACGACTTTAGACTTCGCACTTAGACTCGCTTTGAAAAAGAGGCTGACGTGAACTCGGAAAACGGTCCATTGGATTGGATTGGATTGGATGGATGGATGGATAAACAGAAAAAGGTGCATTTTTGGGGGGACTATTCCGGAATAAGAATAGACGGAATAGTCGGTTCACGCATTTTTTGGGGACTTCCGTTTTCGAAATCAACGGAATACTATTCCGTTCATTCTGTTCTCGATAGCGCAATGAACGGAATAAACAGAATACGGTTTACTCGGAATACACAGAATACGCAATACGCGTTTTTCGGGGATTATTTTGGCGCGAAAACCGTGCGCAGCCGCCGAAACGTCAGTCTCAGTCGTGTCCAGACTATTCCGGGCTTTCGTTCCCAGGTCACCTCTGCAAGAACCATTCCGTTTTCGGAATACACGTTCTTTTAGAAAACCTTATTCCTATTACTCCATTAATCCTAAACCGGAATAGGAATAGACAGAATAGTCCCCAAAAAATACCCCCCCTAAGCCACAGAACAATAAAAACTGTAGGCTGGTTGAAGGCGTTGTCAATAGGACAAGAGACCCCTGTGAAGAGAATGAGTGTAGTCAGACGCTTGGAATGTCAATTGTGTTTGCCTCTTTACGGGATTGATTTTTATGCGTTGTTCATAAGAATTAGGTGCAATAGAGTAATAGGTCTATTTACCACTTTCAATGTCTAGTCAACATCGAAGTTGTGAGGCGAAATAAGAAGTAATCAATCTGCACTTACAACGTCCGTTTGAATTACTGCATGATTCATCCTTGGCTTGACTGTTTGTACTTGACTGTCGACCAGAGTTGTCCTCGTTGTCTGAATATACTGATCTTTCAACTTAGCATCTACAGTTTGTGTTTTTACATCCGCCACAGGCGTGGGGTCATCCGCTTCTGTTTGAATAATGACTTCAGCTTTCTCTATTTCCTGTTCTGGTTCTGTAAGCACAGAGGCGCTCTTTGTCCGTACACAGACTGTTTGCATCTCAGCTGTGTTATATATTACCTTCACTGTTTGAGTGTGGGCCGCTGCGGTAGTAATGGTTGGTGGATACACATACACTTTCTGTGGAATTTTAAAATGCAAACCTTACTCAAATAACAAAGTTCAACTCTTCAGCTTAACAATTCAAAGAGGACAGATTGCAATTGATTGTTGGTTATGAAAATATCTGAACGCAGCAACCATCCATCAGTAGGATGCCTAAGATGTGTGAAATTCCACAATTGGTTTCGGCTCCATTAAATCCCAAACGCAGTCTTCTTTCACCATAGAGATACCGCCTGGGTATAGGAGGGTTTTTCGGATCCACTTTTCGTGCAAGTCACAATAGGGGTAGAACAACGAAACCGCGCAAAAAAAAGCCTCTTGTTCCTCAAGCGAAAACGCCTGGTTAATTAAGGGCGACTTTTTCCGCTAGACATAAGTCGACCGAGACTTCACAAAAGTGGTTATATTGTTTCTCTCCAGTCATTCCGTGTACCAGGGTGCGTCGAAGAGAGGTCTGAGTATGCGTATGTCTTCAACAAATAGAGCTTGGAAGGGACCCTTTGCAGGATCTAGTCACTTGTTACTGGAAGGCTGGAAGGCTTGCGTCCCAGCACCATTGCAAACAAAAGATATCCTAGCACGTGAAAGATCCTGCAAAGGGTCCATTAATTTCAACTCTAAAGTGATACCTCTGTTACAATGCGCTGCTCGGCTTCCTTTGTTCTGTTCGGTACACCGCTGACCATATAATCCCAGTCTTGAGGCACAGGAGCACAGGAGTGAGGCGAGGAACACGCAGCCAACTGGGGACGAAATGTCTTGGGATCTGCACATACGTTACATTCACACTGGCTGCAGTTATTCTCAGGGATCAATTCTATATCGTTACATTCTTGAGAAGCGATTAAGGCCTTCCTCCTGCATTTGTGAGCTCGTTTCAGCTGTCACGAAAGCAAGGTAATGTTAGTTATAAAAGCGCTTTTCCGACAAGTGTTGAAATTAATTTGGGGATGGTTTTGTCTTATGTTTCCCCGCTTATTTCATGCAAGACAGTGTTATTACCACGCGCGAATGTCCTTGGAAATGATTAAGAAAATCCGTGTTATGTGCCATCATTTTCCTACATCCGAGAGGATCCTCTACCGTAAGGTAAAGGTCCTTCCGTACTTTTCTTTGCAACCCGTCTGACGTTGTCTATTGGACGTGTCAGTTTTCACGAAAAACGAGTGGTCGGGGCCTAAAAACCAAAAGTAGTAGAGACTTGCTCGTGCAAACATTCTCGCGTTATTGTGCTCGTACCTGAGGAAGAACTCCAATGATTAGAAGTGCTGCTGTCAGCACCATGATGATCAATCCAGTCACACCATAAAAGGGATTAGGGTATTGGCGCACGCGCATTATGATCGGAGTCTCAATGATACACATGACCGCTGCTATCCCCAGACAGAGAGCGCAGTTTCGAGTGTTGTTACATAAAGGAAAACATAGACGGCGGGCAGGCCAGGCTGCTAAGGCACCGATCAATAGAAGTACTCCTTTAGGTACCACTAGTAAGGCCAAGGCTGCTTCCTCGTTGTTTGATTTGCATTGCTCGATGAGGAGTGTTTGTTCTTCGTAAGGACGAGGTTTGGAAACCTGTTGAAAGAACATACTTTAATTTTGTTCTCTTGACTTGATTCCTTGGAGGCTGAGAATCACCAACGACAACGGGAGACGGATTTGCGGAATCAAATTTGATGTGATCGCGGTTAACATACATGTCTTACCTCTCGCAAAACCTTTTCTGCTCGAGGCTCAAAAATAATTTGCCACGTGACCAACAAAATGACGTCACTTAGAACTATAACAAGAGCCATCCAGTGCATCCACGTCCAGGGAACCTGGGTAGAGAATAGATACCAGTTTAACCTGTTAATTGATACTAGAACTACACACACACACACACACAAACGACTAAAGTAAACAACATTAATTAAAGAGAAAATGAGACCTCGAGAGTTAGGGAGATAGCAGAGAAGGATCAGAGCGCACCTTTTTGATTGATACGGGCCTCCATGACACAACTCGATAAGCAAATAAGACTCTAGGAAGCACGCTGGCCAAACTCAGCGTGTACCCCAAGCTCAGACACCATGAGCGGGCCTAAAAACGTCAAAATACAAAACCATGTGCTTACAAGACTTTTAAAATAACGAAAAAGAAAAAATACAGTAATAAAGGATCAATCGATTCAAATTTGTCAGTATTATTTTTGAAGTTTGTGTTTTCAGGCTTTGTTTTGTTTTTGGTAAATTTTTTGGGGAGATTTGGAAGTTTCAGGAAGTTAATTTGTACCTTACAGACCCATTGCAAAGCCTCAAAAGACACCAAAGCCCCATCCAGCCCGAACAGAACAACAGAGAATAAGGCGAATATGCAGCCCAGGATGAGCATCTGGGTGAGGTGAAAACCAGAATGCTGGATAACCCTAGCAAAAGAAAATTAACACAACTGAATTACAAAGGTACGTTCAATAGATCGTTTTCACATGACGTCACGGCACCCATATTGGTGTAGCTAAACAAAGAAACGGGGCCATATTGGCGTACCTAAACAACCTTGGGGTGAATTGAACTCCGTTTTTATGCAAATATTTCCTTTTGTCCCAGTAAATCAATATGGCCGCTGGTCACGTGAATGAAAACCATCTATTGCCTCAATGGTACGGTTGTTTCCGAATTCCGTCAATGAGACGATCTTCTAAGATTCTTACAAACAAGGCTGACGCAAGATATTTAAAATGAAAGTTTGATTTTAATTTGTGTTCGTAGAAGCATACCCACGTACGAGAAACGGAGATTCGCGAAATAAATGCGCGGGGCAGTTCTACTTCAAAGTGATTTGATTCGACAGTGTCACGTCGTCTGGGCACCAAGTTTTGGCAGCAAGGCAGGAGTGAGACGAAACTGGAGCTGTAGTCACCATCTCACTGGACACTCTGCATCCTCCATTTGAGAAAATGAGGAGTAAGAATTGTCCAGTAACAAAGACCATGCTCGTTTTTCTTCAATTATTAGTCTGTTCTCACCTGTGACGTCTGAAAACTAACAGCAAAGCATAACAGAGAACACAACAAAGCAAGAGAATCCCAGCTAACAATGACCAGGAGATGAAAAGAGGAAGTCTGATATAAAGCCAGGAATCACTTGAAACTTTCCTTTGGTAAGGCCGACCAGCTACAAATAAAATAACAGGATCTAAACAGTTGGTGAACTTTCCTTGCAGGGTATTCCCCGCCGCCCCCCCCCGGGGGGACGACTCGCATATGAAAGGGGCGGGGATACTTGTCGGAAATTTTGACTTAAACCCCACAAGGAGACCAATCTGGGCGTGGCTCAAGCTTTTCTTGACCCCTAAAAGAGAACATTTTGTTCATATTAAATACATGTGTTTTATCAGTTTTCCTTCGCGTGCAACCCTAATCGAGACCTCCCCGGTTAAGTGTAATGGCGTTTTGCCAAGAACGCTCTAAATGAGACCAAAATCCAAAATTTACACCCGTAAGCGAGACAACGAGCATCCCCGCTCCTTTCATATGCGAGTCCTCCCCCCCCCCGAGGGGGTATTTCACATTAAAAGAAAATCAGTACCTGACTCTGTAATTCGAAAAGAAGTGTTCTTAGCAGAAGCAGACAAAATAATCAACTGACCATAGACATACTAAATAAATAATAATGATAAAAATATGAACAGTACAGGTTTTCGAGAAGGTAGCGTAAAGCCTGGTTATCATATGCCGCCGACCTACCTGCGATGACCTGCGTTGTAGTCGCCGGTTGAACTGATCAGTTGTATAGCAGTGGTGCCCCAGACGAACCTGCAACGTATCCCCGGTGAAAACTCGAAATAGGGCGCCAAATCAGTTGGATGGAATGAATTGTGGGATAAATTTTCCCGCTAGGACATTGCCGACGATCGCTGATTACGTTATCACAAAGTGTTTTCATCGCCGGCGTTCCCGAAGAACTGCCCACGTGCCTGCGAAGTTGAACTCAAGTCAACTTCGCCGGCAGGCCTGCGGTAAAGACCTGCGATGGTTCTTGATGCCGGCGGCGTATGTTATCATATGTCGGAACAGTATCCCAGGCACTACCGGCGGGTATGTCGCAGGGACGTCGGCGACATATGAGAACCAGGCTTAAGGTCCATAAGCTTGTAAAATAATAAAGAAGGAATGAGCCATGACGTACCCGGCCAGATCACGTACTCCAGTGTGTCAGGTGTAGAGTTTCCTTCGGATTGTCCCTTCAGGGTGAGGCCGGCGGGATTGTAATCATATACACCGACCTCTTGAACACCAACTTACACCGAAAAGGAGAAGAAAATGAAACAAAAGTTTTTTGGGGGTTTTCATATTAAAGCACTCGTTTTCAATAGTCTAACTTACTCGATTTCCTGAACTGTTGGATAAAAACTTTGCATTTCCTGTTCCCATTCTTGTCGAATGTCACCACGCCCTGACACGTTTAAGAAAAACGAAGGTAAAAGAAGATAAAAATATCAGCTGGAATTAGAGCTTGATAGACTGGGGATATATGTTAATGACATGGTGAATCCTCTTGGCAGATGAAGAGACATATCGATTAAAAACAGTGTGTGTGATGCTCTCGCTCTCTCTCTCTCTCTCTCTCTCTATCACGCAAGCCAACTGGAAGCTGGTCAAATGCAACTTTGTATCATATCTCGCAAGAATTGAATACATGAGATGCATACTCAGAATTCACCTCTTGGGGGAGCGGAAGCGCGGAGGGTGGCTAACTGAAATCTTACGTTCATTCATTCGTATTATTTTAAACTCGTCAACTCAACGAAAAATCGAGGATCGTTCGTTTATCAGTACAAACTTGTGCCGAGATAAACTTTTCACCTACCGATGGTCCGGTAAACTCTACTTCAAATGCTTCCTCTTTGAACAACTGGCTAACCATGGGTCGATTATATCCCAGCTCTTGTAGTTCCATATCCCACCCACTAAGTATCGGCCGCGCACGTTCAAGGATGACAGCGATTGCCCACATGGCCTCATACGCAAACGGCGCACGCGCACTACGAAACGCTAATGGTATTCGTTGACTATAGTTTTCGAAGAATTGATCTGTAGTCTAAGAGAAAGAAAGCAACAATGTCAGGAAATCAGTTCGAGATTATGTAGATGGCATGTAAACATTGGAATTATCACTGATCCATCGGAAGTAGCTATTCTCTGTATGCTTTGGCTGGAAAATACATTAAAGCATACTTTAGTGTATGTTGCACGTAAATTTCACCAAAGTACTAGTCTTCCTTGACCTAGGTGAAACTGCTTTCCCCAGGACAAAACTGATAATGACTAATACCTTTCCAGAGACTAAAGTTCCATTAATTTGGTTTTTGAAGTAAAATGTGAAGTGATGATCTAAGGCTTCTTCCATCTGCGATTTGGTGCAAGCCAGCTCACTTGAGGGCTCAGGAACCCACCAGTCAGATGTAGAGTTAATATCCGGGATAGAGGTCACCATCCAAACATAGTTTTCGCCATACATGCCATTAAGATACGCCTGAGAAGAAAGAACAAATGAGAACTCTTCAAGAACAGTACGTTGGTTCATATACATTTCCTTCGAAACTGTTGCGTACAATGAGTGGCCAGGCCTAATTCATCGGTGACAAGACAATAAAACACCCAACTTACCTGACAAAACACGTCTCTTGCTCTGGAGTGGGGAAATGTGCCTATGATAATGTGAGCTCCTTTCTCCTAAAAACCAAGTCAAGAAAAGTTGGTAAGTCGTTTTATCCACCTACTTGCTGTTTTCGTGAGAAGCTTCTCCTGTGTTTAGACATCACCAGAGGGAACAGCTGACATACAAGCATTCGTGTTGTCATCACTTTGGACTTAGCTTTTCAGTATGGATAAAGGATGGCTGACAACTCGATTTAAACTTTCTTTCTGCAAATAAGGTGTTTCTCGGATGAGGTTTAGTAGAATAGCGAGAATTATCAAGGTCGAGGTTTCGGTTATTCGCAGAAGCCGAAAGTTTAGGTATGAAATCACTTCTACCTGTGGTTAAGAGCTATTCTCTATATGTATGAGGAAAGGAGACGTGCCAGCAAGAATTAGCTCCGTGCTTGTGGCCAGTCAGAACTGAGATAAAGACGCTCATGTAATACACAAGATTAACCTGTGTGAATACTTAAAATATTAAAATGCTTTCCACTGGCTATACTCAGCTATGCTCTGTTCAAGTTTTGATTGCATACCATGTTACTACTGGTCGAAAGTGGGAGCAGGAAAGATCACGATGGATGAAACAACTTACACCTCTAATTCCCGTTTATAAATATAATATACCTTTAAGATCCTGACGGCAACTGCAGGATCTTGTGTAAATCCTTCGTTAGCTACAACTGTGGTGCCGTTGCGCTGTAGACTTTCAGCAAATTCTTTACTAATCTACCATAAGAAAAACGGCAAACGTTATGACAGAACACTACACAACGAAGCCTTTAAGAGGAATCAAATAATGAACGTGCTACAGGGGCCCATAACTTGGAGCGTACAACTTCAATTTATTTGTGTCATGGCGTTTTCACATAGCGAGCTATTTTTAGATTGATTTCCCCGCGAATTCGATCACTCACAGGAGCCTTGTCTCTCTGAAAATAGATGGTTCTGTAAAAATGCCGTGACATAGCACTAGTATGGGAATTGTTCGCTCCGGGTTATGGGCTTCCGCGTGCTATGAATAAGAAAGATAAATTTTCGAGCGAGGAACAAAATATCCTCTCCCTTGTAAAATCGACTACCACGGTTCTCATTGCGCACACCGCTCCCCTCCGCAGAACTTCTACCCCGCTTTCGCAAGCTCCTTGTTTTTGGGGCGGAGATACAAGTAAGTAAGTAAGTAACTTTATTTAACCAGGGTAGTCCATTCAGCTACAAGGCTGGTATTCATAGAGGCCTTGGGAAATGAAGGAATTTACAATTAAAATGGTCGAAAATTATTTACACCCTAAAAACGCCTAAGCTCCTAAGCACAATTCAATTAAATACAATTTAAAAATTCCAAAATAAAGGCTAAAATCTATAAATATAGTGATCAAAGTCCATAAATTTATAGGAAATAAAAATTACGAATAATAAAGCTTAATTGGCAAACTTTTAAAATTACTAAAAGACGGGGCAGTTTTAATATGAGCGGATAAAGAATTAAAATGAATAGTCCCCGCATACTTAAAGGTTCTCTTCCTCATATTGATCTTAGGCTTTGGTGGGTGCACGTCGTTACTTCTTCTAGTTCCATAATCATGGAAAGCCTTGTTTCTTATGAAATACTCTGTTAAATACTTCGGTACCAAGTTATTTAAACACTTAAAAACTAAACTGCATTTGTGTAGTTTCCTTCTACAGGCTAAACTTAGCCAATTTAACAAGTGGAAAGCACTCTTTGAAGCTTTTCTTCGAAGTATAATTCGATCTGCACGATTTTGTAAACGCTGAAGCTCTATGCAACATCCTTCTAAGTTGCCAAACACGGAACGCCTACATTTACAAAGAACGTCAAAGGGGACAGAGTCACATTTACCTTAAAATAACAAGGCTTACCGTTGAGTAGTATGGTAATGCATCATAAATCAGACCAATCTCATCTTTCCACCCAAAGTGCTGAATAAACCGCCAACGCGGTTCATTAAACACGCGTTCTGTGGGTACAGTCCTGAAGAAAAGGGGATATCTTTCGCGTTCTATGGTCAGCTCAAGATCAGTGGCCCCATAAGAGAACTGTGAATACAAAAAATAATTTAAAAATGAATAAGCTTATAACATCCACTATACCGGTTCACCCCGTACATGGCTGTGCCCGGGTTGAATTTCGCATTGTCTATTCCTTTCTGTACCAGGAGCAGATCCAGACTTGGGAAACAAAAATTGCCCTTTCGCGGTTTTTGTTTTTGTTTTGTTTTCTCTAGATTTTGAGGCAGCTTTACTATAATCAAAACATTTGGTCCAAAAATGGGGGCTGGGGATGGAGGTGGGGCTGCTTCCACGGCTCCTCTCCTGGATCCCCCTCTGTGTACATCGCAATCAACGAGAATCGAGTGTTCCTGGAATCTGGATTCGGCAAGCAGTAATCCGGATTGATTCCAAACGCCTGGAGCCCGTTTATCGAAGCCCCGAGACTTGATGGGCTTATTAAGGAGCCGCAATTCCCTCTTTACCATACTGGAAATGAAAAGGCCTTTAAAGGGAACCTCCAATGCTACAAAAAGATAACTTTAAAGGACAGGAAAT
>BLFK01000134.1:3714502-3724502 GCA_014634185.1 Astreopora myriophthalma | reverse complement strand
ATTGTAGTGTAGTGTTGGGAGGTGCGGTGCGGTTAGGTGGGGTACGGTGCGGTGTGCTGTAGTGAATTTACTGCATCCGCGGGTAGTTGCAAGATCGACAATTTGATTGCAACGATTTTTTAAGACGTGCCCTGCACTAAACCCGCTGGAGAAAATATCTCATTGGGAAAAGAGTTCAGTTTAAGAAGGTATAGTTAATCTCCTAGTCACTAGCTGCAGCATCAAGCCCTGAAATTTCTATTATCGGACGTACCGCGAAAAACGTAACCAAACAGGAGGTCATAACTGACCTTCAATCGGACTTGCTTCCAAGTGGCAAATGGATGTTTCCGAATAGCTTACAAAAGAAGAATCTCAGTGATCACAACAAAAAGACAGCTAGTATACTAGTAGGTGTGGGAAGATATATGAAAAGACTTCGTAGAAATCCTGCAGGTCAGTACTGCTAGAAAGACGTCACGTTCCTTCCCTGACTTTTTCCTGTTTTCCCTGACAATTTCTTGACCTATGGCAACCATGATGAAAATATCTTGCTTTGTTTTCACTGAATTGTAATGATCTTCCTGCTTGTTTGTCATAGCTCTTCCTTGATGGGCTTTGCCGGTGAACTGAAGCGTACAAAGGCTCGGTCTAAACATAAATCTACCAAGATAAAGCTCAGCGAATAAGTACAAAAGATTGAGACCTCTAATAACGGGCCAAATTTGTTCGCCGAATGAATTTTGACAGCTCAATTTTTATCCCGCAAAATATGCAAAAGAAAAAGCGATGTTACATAACAAAAAATGACAGTCATTTCCATTTGACAAATCATATCTAGATCTGATTCTACATGATCTGACGTGCTCTTACATATGACCATCGACATCAAGTTATTTCGCCTTTATGTACTTAGTGCCTAGCCTTGTCACTGAGAAATTGCTCAATAAAATTTCCTGTTGTAATGCCACGGTCATCGACAATAACGCTGAAGCGGTGAAAATAAGACATTGAAATGCAAATGAAGCTGTAAGAGGTAATAATTTTTAACGTGAGAGTCATGCGGTTATGTGAGTTTGTCATCTCACAACATCGGAGTACGTCTTTTTTCCCCATGACACTTCGTTCCTGACAATTGTTGAACCATACATGCTTCCATTTCCATTTGCGAATATTGCGCTTCTATTTATTTGCTTGGGTGAATATACAAAGCAACTTTCATTGTTCCTCTGGCGTGAAAAAAAAACGTGATCTCGGATCCCTTGCTTTGAGAGCAGGCGATTCACGACAGATATCAGATTTTACCGCAGAGGTAAAAGACCGCGTCTTTCTGTGAACTGCTGAAAAATTATGGATGGCTTGTTTTGTTTTTGTGTTTATCATATAAAGTCATAACATCAATTTTAGTTCAGCCGTGATTGAGTTTGTTGTGCTTAGTTGTCATTTAATTAGGGTTTTCATTTGACTCACCACCCAGACATAACTTGTGGTATTTAACAAGATAAGCTAAATGATTTATTTTCTATATATATAATTTTCTTCACGGACCACTGCACAAAACAAGCTGTAACAACGAACGCGTGATTCTCATAGATTATGCTACCGTTTGGGAGCTCCCGCCGGGAATGAAGTCCAGCGTTACTCAAGCACAAGTTCCTTTCAACCGTTTAATGCGCTAATAGCTTCCTATCGGCCAGCTAGCTGTGAAGCGGGCGCGATCAAGAAGATACTTATTCCACCAATTCAAAATTTACATTGAGCTAATTTCTGAAAGATATTTGTAGCTTTACCTGTTTCCTGAATACTGCTTTTCCATTTTCCTCCTTTTCACTAGCTTTCCACACGTGTATCAGGAGATAAGCTACAATTTCAGCTCCCTCCGGTCCGCTGATTCGATATGTTGATCCACTCGCAGTCAACATGCGGACTTGTTAAACGCCGCCATAATCTTGGCGATAGAAGAACGAATGAGAAACAGAGCTGTTATGTTTTCTCACCGTTTTTGTTGGCTTAAACCCAGCAAATTAAAATTCAAGATCAAAACAAAACAAGACAAGAAGTGCCAAGTGGCGACGATGTTTCGGTCCTCGAGTAGTGATATGCGGCGGATTGGCACTAGACGGACATCCGGGCATTTTAAGCATTTTCGCAATGTGAACAGGGGTAGGGTGGGATCAGGACTGGGAGGGGGTGGAGTAGAGGGAAAGAGGAGAAGAAGAAGAAGAAGAAGAAGAAGAAGAAGAAGAAGAAGATAGTAAGTTCGAGTTCTCCCACCCAGAGAAAATTTTACTAACTAGTTTCCAGCGAATATTTTGACGGTTTCATGTTTTCAAAGTTTCCCTTAGCAGCTGCCTCATAGTTTAAGGTGATATCATATGTAGGATGACTTTGTGGGTGGTTCTCTTCTCTGCTCCGAGAGGTTTTTCCCTGAGTAATGAGGTTTTCCCCTTTCCTCAAAAACCAACATTTCCAAATTCCAATTTTATATAGAGTGTGCATGTGTCCCCTACGAGAGGGCCACAAGTCTTTCAGTTTTTAAAAGACAATGAGCCATTTCCGATTTCACTTCAGCCTCGTTTTCAAAGCGAGTACAAGTGCGAAGTCTTTCTTACTAAAATGAGTTTTCATTAATTTGCAAAGTAAAAGTAATTACCATGACAAAACTTTCGGAAATGGACAATTCTTCTTTCATGGCACACGCATAAAAAATGTATAGATGGTTTTCACTCACGTGACCAGCGGCCATATTGATTTACCGAATTGCAATTGCTTTTATTTTGCAAAGCTCGCGCAATTTTTTTCATTCAATCATAGAGCAAAGTCTATTAAAACATACATGAGAAAATTGCAAGTGCTGTAATCCTGCCAAGTGGAATATCGATTTAATATTGTAAATTAGATTTTAAAAAATAAACTCCGTAATTATTTTATTAGCAAAGAAAGGACATTATGTACTCCTCTGAGTAGATGCCCGTTGTTTTCTTGAAAATTTTGCCAATATCTGCATTACTATTGCAAATGGTATCAAGTAGTATGTATTGTAAGTAGTGTAGTATGCATATAAATACAATTTTTTTAAAAAATGGAAACGGCCCGTCTCACACTCAGATCCCATTTCTCCCATTAAAAGGAAGAAAACTCATATGAAAAAAGCAGTGGTGATATTGAAATTTGAAAGTGCCAACAATATTGCGAGCCACAACACGCATTCTTAGCGTCCATGACCGATATATGACCTGCTTCTTTGTGACGTTAGTTGTCCGCACCTTGAGGATGCGTCCCAACGATTATTGCCACCCAAGAAAGAACTGAACACTTGCAACTCAGTGGCATGATACTTGGGATACCTTTTGCGATTACTGTTCCCCGCAGACCTCGCTCTGTTGAGTTGGAAGTCCACGACGCGTGAAGTCCACGACTGTGCGACCAGGCACGTGCGAAACGTGTTGAATCCAAGCAGACCAAAGGGCAGATGGATTACACTACCGTACGAGAATGACCTGCTTTTACTAAAATTTAATCTGCGATCCAACATAAACGAAGGTGTCACAGTGAAATAAGTTTAACAATCACAACCTGAACAAACTTGTTTGCCGCTTTTCTTATTTCTGTAAAATGGTGCACTATAATGATTTCAGGGGTACTGTTCAAGTCTCAAATCTTTCACCATTCATGTATAATCCTAGACTTTAATCAAACGGATAGAATAGTTCTAAAGCTATTGATTTCTCAAAGTCTGAAAACCACTGTCTATAGTAGAATGATGAAGGCGCATTGCTTTTACTCGGCCTGGCTCATTCGCAGTGCTTACTCTCCCTAATGAATATCTCGCAACTTTGGGATAGTACTAGGTATTTCATTGTTGTATTTCCTCGTTGCCCCACCAGTGTGCAATCGCGGACGGACGTCCGACTAGTCAGGTAGTGGGGCTTTGTTCAATGAAACACTTCGCTGTCTTGCAGTCGTTTCGTTTTCATCGGCTAAATTGCTCGCGTTTTTGTCCTCATTCAGTGCAGAAACTCTCGATTTCACGTGCGAGTAATCATTTTTGAAGTGCGGAATCTTTACAACGCTTCGTCGCGGCTTGTAACTGCTTGGTTTACTGTCAATCTTGGACTGAGCATTCCATTTCAACTTGCCATATGTAATTTTCCTGCGTCTTCCCTTTCCTTTCTTAAAGCCTCTCTTTGCTGCATTAGCTTTAGCAGGGCCTGCAGGGATATTTCCATTATCTGCTGAGTCGTCTCCTTCGTCCTCCTCGTTGTCATCATCGTCGTCGTCAAAACCGTCACCATAATCGTCATCGTCGTCGTCGTGTTCGCCATGCTCGTTCATAATTTCCATACTCTTTCTATCATCTTTGTCCCGTTTGAACCCTTGAGGGATGTTTTCTTTACTCGATGCTTTATCTTTGAAGCCACCATCTGGATCACTGCCACCAATGGAGTCACTGATACCGCCAGCTGGCGACGAGCTCTTGTCTCTTTGTCTTTCGGTATTTATTGCCGCAATCTTTGGATTGCTTTTCTTAACTTTCTCCCTTGGTGTCTCGTCATTTTCTACCACTTCCATTCCGCTCCCATCCTTATCATTCATATTCTTTTTGTCTTGGTCTTCTTCTTTCTCCGGTCTGTTTTTGGTTTTATTATCTTCACCCTCGTCATCTGCAAATAGCCAACTTGAAATCTTTCTGTGGGTAGGTTTCTTCTTTCCTGACCCCTGTTCATCGTTCGTCCCAGCCTCTTGGCTTGAATGTTCCGGGTTTGTTTCGTGCTTTTCCTTCGAACCATTTTCTCCTCCTTTGTACGCACCTTGCTTTTGGTTCACATCTACAACGTCACCAGCAACTTGGGGAGGTTTTTTGTTATGTGCATTTTTCGCTGGAAATTCAGACAATTTAACTTGTGTTAAAGACGCGCGATGTTTCGATTCAACACTCTTCATGGAAACAGGCGTCGTCATGCCATCCGGGCTTGTCAGTTCTGATTTGTTATAAAGCTCAGAGCCTGGGCTTGATCCCAGCGGACTCTCTTTCTTTCTTTCACCATTTTCGCCTTCTTTACCTCCGCTAACTGACGTTTTGCTGTTGCTTGTGCTCATTTTCTTTGGTGTGTTCACCATGACGTTGTTTTTTCCAGTTGGACTTTTATCAATGTTTCGTGTTGATTCCGATTGGTCTCTTGACAGCCATGGGGAAGACTTCTTGTTTGACCTAACTTGAATCTTATCGTCAGTGGTTGGTGTCTCGGAGGTTCCGTCAACGCGTTTCCAATTCATTGACGAAATTTCCTGTCCGGTGTAGGGACTGGAAATTGCAGAAGGTTGAACCATGGAGCTCGTTTTGTCGTCACGGATTTCCAGTGGAATGGGCGTCGGCGAGGTTTCAACCAAAACAATCCGTTGCATAATGGGAGAACGTTCCTGATAAAGAGTAGAGATTAATTAAATAAGGAAGTACATCGAAGACGGAATAAAGTACTGAAGGAAGTCACTGCTGTTTTGACAAGCTTAAGGCAGCATGGGGGCGCGTGCTTACAAGAGTGGGAGGTCTGTAGAAAATCAAGACTTAAAGAGCGATATGTAATGGTAATAGGACTGAGTGAAGTGCAATTCTTCCCGTGATCATACGAGTGATAACAAAATCGGACCTCCGCCTAGTGGGAGTCCGATCTGTTTTTCACGAGCATGAACTTAGATCGAGTTGGACGACTAGAAGTCCCATTACCAATTTATGGTAAAACAATTGCGATTTTTACAATTGTTTTTTAAAATACTGTCATTCTTTGTAAGGGGAAATGTTCTTCACTTCGCAAAGAGCCGGCTAATTTGAAAGCTTTTGCACCGTTTCTATTGTGATTGAAGCCAAAGCTGTGATCGGTTGATTTAAAATACAACTTCCGGTGTGATTGGCTCAATGAACTGTCCGATACCAAACTGTTCCGATAAAAATTAAAAACTGACCGGTAATAAACTGGCAAGCAAATAATTGGAAAACAGGAGATCATTTAAACCAAATACAGTGATACAGTGAGCGATATTGAAGCAATTATCGATAACTGAAACCCAAGTTATTATGAGGGCCAATCAAAAGCGCCTTTGGTTACCAGATGAACCAATCCTGACACGCGAAGCAATTACATGTAGCTTGCGTTTAACGCGGGAAAACCCATGTGAGCAAATTTTGTCTCTGGTTTAGAAAATGGCGCAAGATTTTCCTCCAATCCCAAACAATGGTAAATCGAAAGGAACAAAATTGCCAAATTTCTTTTGGGCACTTGAATGCATGAGTAAGTTAGATAATATGTATGTATGTACCTGTCCCAGTGGAGAACTTTGCTTAGATTTCGCAGTCAGGTATCTTGCCTTGAGTCCTTCAAGCTCTTTCCGCAGTTTAGCAATTTCGTCATCTTTCTGCGGATTAAAATTAAGTCTACGTGTGACGCCGATAACTGCCTGTGGCTATGAAAAAAATAAATGCAAATTGTCAGGGCGCTCATCGTAAGGGTACTAATGGATTTTGCGCAGCCGTAGGTAAGGTCAACCTCACCTCCAGGGCTTCTCTCTGCCGAGGGTGGACTGTGAGGATAACGTTAGGTTTATATGTAAAAGAGAAACTCGGCTCTCGTAGTGTGAAAGCCCTTCCAACTTCTTACCCGTGTTAAAGTTGCTCTAAGTTTCTTCTCTTCATCAATCGACAACTGATCCGATGCTCGAGAGCCCCTCCTGCCCTTTGGAGCGTAGGGAACAAGACTCGTTCGCCGTATACCTGTATTCACCTAAAATCCGCAACAAGAAACAAAAACAAAAACAAAACATAATTACTTCGTGTAGGTATCACAGAAATTGTAACATTTGAGGCGCTCCACTCTCGTAACCAGATTATTTACTCCATCTAGGTATTGATAATAATGGCCTCCTAACGGTAAGAAAACTCGTTGAATACGAAAGTGGTGGAACCTGCGAGGGCCAACCACGAATTTAAATTCAAGAAAAGGAAGTCTATTTGTTTTACATGAAACATCTTCGGCAGACTGGAACGCTTTGTTTGTTAACTCGTGTATTGAGTTCTTTCAGGAAAGGATGAGGTGAGAGGATGTATCCCCATGCCCCTCGATGGTTATTTTCAACCAACTTTTAAACAACAGAAGACAGTAAATAGTTTCAATGCAGTAACATTGTCTTCAATAAACAAATTGCATTATTATTTTGGGTTTTCACTGATTTAAAGACATCTTTTAGCATTCAGACAGTGAGGCCAAAATAGCGCGACAGAGCCCCTTTAAATAGTTTACTCATCCTCTCTTGGCTTTTTTTATTATTTTAAAATAGTTTACTCAAATTACATTACTGAATCCGAATTCCGTACCAGCCTTATCAGGGCGTTGGGTTTTTTGAGAATTATCATGAGAAGTGAAGCTCTTACCTTGCTTTGGACATGTGAGTAATCTGCTGCTTGGTTGAATATTTTGAATTTATTAGCCGCGCGCTTAAAACGCAGTCTAGCTTCAGAGTCTTGTGCACCGTCCACATCACTGGCGTTGCTGTCACTTATCATGCCGTCAGATTCGTAAGGATTCCACGCATAGATATCGTCGTCATGCATGGTCTGAGTCCAGATGCTTTTGACTGTGCCTTTGTGGCTGAGATTGCTTAGTTGCGTGTTTTTCTACAGAGGCAAAGAGTCTTTATTTTCATAGTAGCTTGGGCTAGCAATGGCCGCCGGAGAATTTACACGCATCCAACCATGATATACCCCAAAACCAGACCACCACCGGAGACTACATCCCCTAGTAATCTTTGTACACAGTGTATGGGTTCATTTATCGTCCTTTTCCCAGAAGACTGCAAATGTCCTCACAAAGGAAGCACCTTTTGCCGCCCTATATTCCTTTTACATACGTTTTAAATGGTTTCTGAAAAGGCTTTCGCGATCGGGGAGGTCACTATTAAAGTAGGGATTTGGCAACATCTCCATGAGTTGATAGCTAATTCTAATTGGACTGCCCACAAAACTGACAAGTTTCAAGCGTTATCCATTGCGTCGTTGCATTGAAATATATAACAACATACGAAACTCCCGAGAGAACTCTGATAGATCAACCCAGACTCCTCTTCGCCTCACTTTGACATTACCAAAACATGCACGAGCATGTAGCATAGTATCTATAGGTGGATGGAATAAATGCGTAAATAAATTTAGTATGGTTCGTAGGTGAGTATATAGGTAAAGCTTACGAAGACGACGGAGAAAGGGGAGGGGGAGGGGGGTTCAAAGGAAACAAGGGAATGGTGAATATTCGAAGACATAAATGGCTCCAGGGGAATCGAAATTCCGAGTCAATCACGCAGAACGTGCTAATAGTCAAAGGAAGAACTTTCACAGTTAAATGAGACAGGTGTGTAGGATCATCACTCAAACCAAGTTAAACTAAGTATACATGTTATTTTGCTAACCAGCCTTTCATATGAAGTCAAACAGTACCTGATGAAATGAAACAAATTAAAGATAAAACAAACCTGCCGCAGCTCATTCCTGAGATGGACAATCTCCGCATTTTTGTCTTGTGGGACACCGCCGATATAAAATTCAGCTGCACTGTCCTTTCCACCACTTTCAGCAGGGTGAGTATGGGACCCAAAGAAGATCTTCCGAAGACAGGCATACAAATTGCAGCAAGGGGAACACAAGCAACAGGAAATGCAAGAGGCAGCTGAGCATGCGAAGAACGAAAAGAATTTTGCACAAGTAGTACCACACCCGCATGCGTATTTGTTGTTATCTGGAGTCTGCGCACTTCTCACGACCTTGCTTCGTCGTCTTCTGCAGTTTAATCGAACGATCTAGCAAAAAAAAAAAATAACATATATATAACTAAGTATATATATACACACATATATATTACAACTTTTGCAGCAGCACAGTTTCCAGTCACTACCAACGGCCATGATATCGCTGCCCGACATACACGGCCCTCGGGAAAAGTGAGGGCGCCTCGCGCTCCGTCCTCGAGGGCCTTACGAATTACGCTCGCAGTTTTCGTCTTCTCTGGTAGATGCTTAGAAAAGGAAAAATAATCTTCGTTCAAGTCAATATTTCAACGACTCTCAGACCACTAGTCAGTGTAGAATCGACGAAAGCCCTATCACTGAACAATCATGAGGAAATTTCGATTTCATTCTACCTACCTTGTTCGTAAACAGCAGCACAAGAATCAACGTTGTGGTGATGATTATAAACACACCAATAACTCCATAATAAACACTCGGGTACAATGTTGTTGTCACTGCCACAATGGAACCAACCAAACACAACAAAACCACAACGAACATACAAGACCCACAATGCTGGGTGTCATTTAGCGCCGGAATGTAAAGACGTCTCGTCTGCCAGGCAAGGAATGTACCGCTTGAGAGAATTAAGACTTTGAACGTGAAAATCACCGCCAGCCAAAGGGTCAGGTCTGCGCAGTCGCAATGCTCGACGACCGCGATCTCTGCACGGAAAGTGTCCGCAGTTATCGGCTGAAATAGATTTAAGAAAAAAGTTTAAGGTGGACAGCCGGCTTCGCCCACTTTTATCAGCCTGCCTAGGCTTAGCATTAGTTCTGACTTCCATATCTGCATGTGGCAGCTGGCTTTTATTCAGTGATCATTTAGACGAAAGCTCTGAGCAGTGTTTTCATGTGATACTGCTTCAAAGGCGGCACGACGCAATTCTCACCTTTTAATCCGTGGATGAAACCTGAGAGCGTTACTATTTTAAATGAAGGTTAACGGGCACTCTTAAAGTTTGGTCATGTTTTCTGGCCATAAACGCAAGGGCAGTCAAATCGACGAATTTCGGCCAAAACGCAAAGGGGGGACCCTTTGCATTTTGGCCAAAATCGGCCAAAAGCATGACCAAACTTCAAGAGTGTGAAATTCAATGAAAACGAGGTCTAATCGCCCTAAAATGCACTTTTTTCAAATGCTTAAGGTCTCTAGAACAATTTGAGATCAAAAGAGCATCATTGCATCCATT